>CM055878.1:21267946-21829591 GCA_029582165.1 Portulaca oleracea
AGTATAATTTGATAATAAACCACTCCTTTTTAGTTGGTCATTAATTTACCATTAGTGGAGATTTTAATGGGAATAAACTCCCTGGTTTTCAGCATCAGTTAAGTGTTGGTAGGCAACGACCATTGGTTCTCAATTTACTATATATTTGGTTCATTTGCAATTAAATTTGTGAGACACACAGCATTGAAAACCTCCACGTTGACATTATCTTTTTCTGTTCCTCTCATAGTTTTCTACAGTTCATTGAAACCTGCTTTTAACGTACAATTCTTCAAGTCTCTCTACTTGATTTCTCATTTATATACTCTACTACTTTGAGTTAATTACATTTACCCTACCTGAATTATGTGGTAATAATTTTTGCACACCCGATATTTGAGAAATAATTTTCACCCTACCTGACATTTAAGTGGTCATAAATTTAAAGCCCCTCAGGTATGTTATAATTGATTTTTTATTAAATTTTCCGGTGAATTGTAAAAAAATAAATATGAAGTGACCTTTATACCCTTGTTATTATTTCCTTTGACTTTCAATTAAATGTGAAATGACTTTTGTACCCTTAGTATTAATTGTTATGGCATTTTAAAATCCAACCACTCCATTGATTCCTTTGATTCCTCTCCCCGGCCACCCTCGCATACAGAAAATGAAAACTTAACCCCTCCCAAACCACCATGTCTGTCTTCTACTCTCCAACATAGTCTTTTCCTTCTCAAATTAAAGGTTAACATCGTAATTTCACATAGTGATATAGGGGTATTATTGTATTTTTCCATTTGCGATGAAAAGTTACCGGATTCTAACACTAAAAAGTTACTTTCACTAAATGTCAGGTAGGGTGAAAATTATTTCCCAAATCTCGGGTGTGCAAAAATTATTACCGCATATGTCAGGTAGGGTAAATGTAATTAACTCCTACTACTTTTCATCTAGTTTACTATAATTCAGCAAGTTGTTTGGCGTATTGTTGGACCTCAAATCTTTTATTTTTCATCACTGTAATTTTGAATAAATTAAGTTTTCACAGTGTATTATCACCACTATTAATTTTAGTAGTAAAATTATTATTTTTGAGCATCGGGTTAAGTAGCGGGTTCGGGACTCTTCTTGATGTATATTTGATGGCCATATACATCAAGGATATCAAGGAAGACATCAAATACTCATCTACGTGGAAGAAGAGTTCAAGTCTCTTACATATCTCATTACTAAGGAAGAATTCTACAAGGGTACTCAAGTAATTTGCTCCTTATTTTAAGAACCATAAAGCTATCATGACAGACGTCCTAGAGTGGATTAATCTACATTCAAAGAGCTTTCATTTGGTTCAAGAATCTTGAGATTTGGCTAAGAAACGAAGGAGTTATCATCATTTGTAATCTAGCTTAGTTCATTTGTTTCTTTGTGATGTCATACTTGTTTAGGATGATGTAAGCTAGATGGTTTGTATTTCTTGAATTTCACATGCCAAGGGGGGCTTCCATTTAGTATAAATAGACCCCTTGGGTGCCTTGTAATCTCATTCATTCATTAAATCAAATACAAACACATGGTGTTGTTTTCTCTCTAGCTTTTGCTAGTCTTTCGTTTCTCTTGAGGGAGATTCGATCCTATCTTCTTCTTCTAGCTTAGGGTGGCGTCCTAGGTGGTGATAGGAAGAGATTGAAGCATTCTTGAAGGTGGTGTGGCGGTATCCTCCAAGAATCTTCAAAAGCCAAACATATCATTCATTCATTCCATTCGTTCATTCAAGCATTCATCCATCTTTGATTGATCATTCAAGCATCAATCAACATACAATCTTTCAAGCATCATTCGTCCATTCCATATTCATCCAACAAACGATCAAGGTACAATCTTTCATCAATCGTTCATCATTCGTCCATCTATTCAAGTCGCCATTCATCAATCACTCATCAAAACATCAATCGATCTTCAATCTTGGTAAACGAATTTCATCTTCTTTTCGTTTATCTTCATCCTTTTCATTCCATTTTTGGATCCTTAAGAACTTTGAGAAGCAAGATTCTTATCTTGGTTTTTAAAGATCCTGATTTCTATGTGTAATGAGATCTCTTTGATCCCATTATACATCACTTCTTGCTGCACCGAAAGAGTCCAGGGTTGTCGTATCATGGGAGGAGGCCAAACTATCAATCTCGACTCGTGTAGGAGGGACGTATCTCCTCTTAGGATAGTGCTACACGCATGTTTCGACCCTAACATGCTATTTCTGATCTTTATTCTATTTATTTCAGTATTTGAGTTGTAATCTCTAGTTGATATATTATCAAGTATTGTGTGATAAATTTCATTTATTGATGTTGTGAGTTTATTTTATGTAACCTACTTCCCTACTTGTACTGTCGTATATTATCAAGTTGATTAATAATATTTTATTGAGATATTATTTGCGTATATTTTCTTCCAACAGAAATATTCCAAAATCTATGAGTGTGTTTGGTAGGGGGAAGACACTTTCTAGGAAATATTTTCCAAATTTTCTAGTGTTTAGTACAAAAAGGATTTCGAAAATCATTTTTAAAGAAAATCATTTTCCTCCAAAGGAAGGATATTGACTTCTTTTGTTCAACCTAGAAAAAAAAATTTTCCATCCTTGATTGTTAGATCGATTTTCACTGCTAACTCTAACTGAAATTTGAGGGTGAAATTCAACTTCAACGGTTTGGCTCAAACCTTTGTAATACGGCAGAATTGATTAAAAAAAATATCAAATATAAATTTTTAGCTTAAAATATTTTTATCTGATAACATTTACGCTACATATACAAGAATTTTTTGCCGCTAAAACTAATTGAAAGTTTAAAAAATTCAAACTTAACTTTTTGAATCGAAACTTTATGATGTGATAGTGTGGACTAAAACAAGTTCAAATATGAAATTTGAGCTCCAAATATTTTTATTTGTAATATATAACACATTTTTGTTGATGTTTTTTGCTATAAAATATGTCTGGAATTCTAGAGCGAATTTCAATTTCATCGATTTATTTCGGAACTTTATAATACGATAGAAATGAATTTTGAGCTCCAAATATTTTTATTTGTAACATATATGTCGATATATATGATCATTTTTCGAAAAACGATTTGTCTCCTACCAAACAAGGGAAAATTTGACATTGAAAATCATTTTCCTTGGAAAACTATTTCTCCCGGAAAACAATTTCCTTGGAAATCATTTTCCTTCCAACCAAACATACCCTATATTTATTTTCAATATTGTCTTAATTACATATAGTAAAGAACAATAGTAATCTTTTATTAGTTAATTTGAATAAATGCAAACAACGCTATTATTCTCTTAAAATTTTTCTCAATAACATGCAAGAAATAGTTTTTAAACATCGGAATTAACGATTAAATAGAAACTACACATATACGTTATAAACATGATGTTGTTGGAAACTTATTTTATTAAATAAATATAAAAGTTGAAGAGTTTGTTATTTTTTAAGTGGACATTTATGTTATCAAAGAAGTTGTAGATAGGTGATAATTATCTTTAATTTTTATATTTTCAACTAAGGCTCAAATCATGGTGGTAATAAATTATTTTCTATAACATTTATTCATATGTTTTTAGTTTGGTTTGGAAAAACCGAACCTCCCACATCTTTTCTCTTAGGTTTAAGTTTTCCTTTGGATGACTTGCTTTAATACATATATATATATATATATATATATATATATATATATATATGTATATATATATATATATATATATATATATATATATATATATATATATATATATATATATATATATATATATATAGATGTGATATAATGAGAAGGGACTTTTTGTGAGAAGAGAAGAAGGAAAGATCCTAGCCATTCATTCACAAATCAAGGGTGAGTCTAATTATTTCTTTTACCTTTAAATCATTAGATGAGTTTCTTTTTTTTTTTGTATCTGGGGGGGGGGGTCTCACGTGATTGTGGAAGCCCGAGATAATCAGCAGCCAAAACAGTTGCAGGCTTAGCTCCATCATGCATATCAAATAACTCCTCACATCCCCCAAGTCAGTTCCCAATGTTTACCCCTCATTAATCCTGATGATTCATCCAATATCAATTGATTTGTGAGAAAGAAATCCTAGCAGAAACTTGAAGCTTTGAAGCTTTGAAGTAAACTCTAATTTATTTGTGACGAGTTTCGGTTAATTTTCCAGCGAGGAAGTGTTGCAGCGATTGATTTTCCGGTCAATTGGCATATAAAGATGATACGAATGTCGAATTTCCGGTCAATTTCTGGTGGGTGAGTGTGTGCGATTTCGGGTGAGGCTTGGTTCAAGTGAACCCCAGTTCAAGCGGTTATCAGGTAAGGGAGTTTTCCAGAATTCCAGGGTTTAGGTTGTTGTTTGTCTCATATTTTTTTGAATTTGTTGTTTTTCCCAGCAGTCCGGTGAGTTTTTTCAAGAATTCAATGTTTATTGTAACTGTTATGGGTTATTTTTGTCAGTTCAACGAGGGACTTGTATAATTGATGATGAAGTCGAAAGGTGTACCGAACCAGAGGTTGAAGAAATGAAGACGGAGATGTGAGTCACTATTTTTATCGCGTTTTTGGTTCGTATCAGTGTGATGTTCATTTTTTTGACATTGTTGATGTTCATTGTGGGATGTTTTGGGGTTAATGTCAGTTTGTGATGTGCACGCTGGTGCTCGTTTGAAAATCATGGTGAACCGTATCGGGTTCGGTGCCAAGCTTTCATAGCCGGGATTGTGGTTAACTATAAGGTGGATGAAATGCCGACCCGCCATCACCGGTCTAAAACCACTCACCCACTCGTTTTCAAGAATCATTACACCGTCACAAAAGGTGGGTGGTGAGCATCACACTATCGTGGCCTCGGCGAGCCATCCTTGTTGGAATAAGGAGAGGCTTGGGACTTGTCAACAACCTCGGAGGCCTCGAAACCGGATTGGGTCATCTCGGGGATGAAGGAAAGGAAGTATCAAGTCTCGGATGTAACCCAAGTCAATAACTTGCGCGGGGGGGGGGGGGGGGGGTTAGAAATGCGCATGCCTTCACATTTTAGGTCATAACTCCTTCAATATAACTCCGATGGCTCTCCAATTTTGGGAGCTTAAAGTACACACCAAGAGCTTTCCAACGATATCTTACGGGCCCAAAAAAAAGTCTGCATGAAGAAGTTATGCGTGCTTGAAGTCGGCAGGGAAAAGCTGCCCAGAAGACTGACTCGCCCGAGTCGTCTTGTGACTCGCCCGAGTTGTCGTTCTGGTCTTCCCCGACGATTGACGATGGCGTGATGGAGTTGTCGGGCCAGTAGGCCGTCAAGCCCGAGTCGTCTTGTGACTCGTCCGAGTCAGTCCCCTGCGACGTGCGTGTTATTTCGTTATTTTTGTTCTATTTTAACCTGATTTCCTGATTAGTATAAATAGCTTGTTAGCACTCTTTTTCAGGCAGCTTATGTTTATGAATGATTTGCTAATGCAATGTTAGGGTTTCTCCCTTTTCTCTCCCAAAAATCTTATTCTTACTTTAGCCATTGTTAATGGTTGTGTGAGCAAGTCATTCCTTTATTGACTATTTGGTGGAGTTCTCCTTTAGGATGGTCATTGTGGGGTGCTAGGTTTTGGTGGTGGATTCTCCTTTATCCAAAATCATATCCAATCCCTTTGATGTGCAAGCTTTATGTTGGTTGATTTTGATTATTATGCAAGTTCTTGGTTATTAATATGATGATTCAAGCATGGGTGTTTGAGAGTGGCTTCATTCTCTCTCTATTCTATTGATTATGGATGCTGAAGAGGTCTTCTCTCTTCTTCTCTTCAAGAACCACTCAAGCTAAGTTTATTATTCAATCCAACGTGCATCGGGATCTGCTCCACATGGGCATAACAGAACAGTTGGTGTTCGTTTCGATATACTTTGATGCTCATTTTCATTTCCTTGATGATTATTTCGTGGTATGTAGATGTCAATTTTCACAAGTGGGGTGTGCGTTAGTTTAGTTGAACTTGATGTCCATTTTAGTTTAAATTTATGTTCATTTTGGATACACCCTAATGCTAATTTCAATTTGACTTCATGCTCATTCACAAACTGATGTTCAGTTCAAATCATGGTTGTAACAGAACAATTGATGTTCTTTTCGATACACCTTGATGATCATTTTATTGAGTATAGTTGTTCATCATGACAAAGTGATATTCATCATGACGATTTAACTTAATGTTTCATCATAACACAGTTGTTGTTCATTTTGTTATAACTAGATGTCCATTCGAGGTATTATCTAGTGGCATGTTGTTGTTGGGGCATGTGGATTCGGATTATCATTTTTATCTCACTTAAAGTTCATTTCATAAACATTGGATGCTTATTTTGATGTTGAGTTACTTAATTCAATTTTCCATACTAAAGTTTATTGAATGTTCATTTTAATGTCACTTAATGTTCATTTCATTAACACCGGATGTCTATTATGATGTTGAGTTACTTAATTCAGTTCTCCCTACTGAAAGTTTATCAGATGCTCATTTTGATGTCACTTAATGTTCATTATGGAATGTCCACTAGTTGGATGATGTTCCATGTCCTTTATGATGTTACATGTCCTTCACGATATTTTTGATGTCCAATACTAGATATTTATTCCATCTTCTGCTGTTTTGTTGGTTATCCATCATTTTGATGAGATGTCTGATACACTAATAGTGGAACCCTGGACAAAGCACGCAACAAAGCGCTATAGATTCATTGTGGAACATAGCGTCACCGACAGAGACGAAGCCAGGAGTTAATGCTAAGGGGGGCAAACTATTACATTGAAATATTTTATAATAAATTATAATAATTAGAAAAATTTGGAAATTGCAAAATACTTTTCATAAATACAATACAATTGAGATGTAATAACACGCTAAGTTCATATATAGTTCACAAAAATTCAATTATTATTAAAAAAATGATTCAGTAACAACGATTTTTAATGTGCTATACAATTTTTTAATTTACAATTAAGAAAAGTTAAACCATAACCCTAAACTTCACGAGTCGTTGAATTACGATAAATAATTTAATACATCATCATTCTAAATAATTTGTACTTGAACTATAAAAACACATGATGAAATTATAAAGTGCATATAGTTATTATCGAAAATGGTTAAAAATAAAATAATAATGATAATGTGAAATAAAAACAAATTATGGAAACAACAATAAAAGATAATACAACAAATATGATAGCCTTTGATTTTGTTTCCAAAAAATAATAACTATACATATTGTAAAGACAAAATTTGAGCTTTGGATCTCAAGGTTAATAGCATGCATGATTACCAATTCTACCAATAAGAAGTCATGTAATAATTTGCAACAAAATTTACCCAGTATCAAATTTTCTCTGGGTTAGGGGGGCAATTGCCCCCTTTTGCCCCAAAGGGACTCCGTCCATGGTCACCGAGGGATGCGACAAGCTAACCAGGAAGAAGCGTTGACCAACAAGGTGTGGAGGGCCTTTTATAAGTGCATGGACATTGCCGACAGGGAAGAAGCGCTTGACCAATTAGGCCTTGAGTGACTGTATTTTTTCTATCATATAAACGTAGATTGGTTTCATTTTGTATTGATTTATTTTTGTTAGGCTAGGCTGACGTATTTTCGATGAACGAACATCTGATGCTGATTTTCATTATATATAGATACTCATCGAGACAATGACTTGATGTGCATTTCATGTTCATGTTAATTATATGTTGATGTTCATTCAAGTATAACTTGATAATCATTTCATATCGACTTGATGTTCATTTTTATTAACAATACCATTTAGGCATCTATTGATAATTTAATACTAATTGATCATTTCATATCGACTTGATGTTCATTTTTATTAACAATACCATTTAGGCATCTATTGATCATTTAATACTAATTGATCATTTGACGTTCACTTGATGTTCATTCATCTTCACCTAACTAATCCGAACAGTTCATGTTTATTGTGCGTGGTTGAGTATTGCATTTGATGTACATTTCAGTACAACTTGATGTTCATTTCATTGTCCCTTAATGTGATTGTTTCAATTTCATTCGATTTTCATACTAGTATACCCTGATGTTCATCTCATTTTCACCTGATGATCATTACAAGGTCATCTGATGTTCTTTTTCATTATCTATAGATGCTCATCCAAGTATGACTTGATGTTCATTTTCATGTTCATGATTACAAATTGATGTTTCATCAAGTGAAAATAAGATGATCATTTTATAGTCAAACGATGTTCATTTTCATTATCCACAAATTTTCAATGCCATTTAGGGTCATAATGAACATGTAATACTGATTAATCGTTTAATGTTCACTTGATGTTCATTTCGTGTTCACTTAATATTCAACCAAAACAATTGGCGTTTAGTGTACATGGTTGAGTATTTCATTTGACGTTCATTCTAGTACAACTTGATTTTCATTTCATTTTCACTTGATTTTCATTTCATTTCCACTTGATATTCATTTCATTGTCTCTTAATGAGCATTAAATGATCACGTGATGCTCATTTCATTATGTATAGATGTTCATCCCAGAATGACTTGATGTTCATTCTAGTATAAATTGATCATTTAATACTGAAAGATCATTTGATGTTTTACTTGATGTTCATTTCATTATCACTTAATGTTCAATCCAATCAGGTTATGTTCATTGTACATGGTTAAATATTTCATTTGATGTTCATTCAACTACAATTTGATGTTCATTCTAGTATAACTTGATCATTTAGTACTGAAAGATCATTTGATGTTTACTTGATGTTCATTTCATGTTCACTTAATATTTTCTTAATGAACAACACCTTTGATGCTTCAATAATTGTTACTGGTTGTGCATTACAATAACCACTATTTGGGTGATATGAACATCAACCATGTAAAAAAAAGAACATCAAGTGGTGGTGAACATATATTTTACAATAAAGAATAAAAGACAACATGCTTTCAATGAATGTAAGATAAAAATGAACATCAACTAATATTGAAATGACCATTAAGTTATATTGAAATGAACATCAAGTTACATTGAAATGAACATCAACGTGATCTTCCACTGATTGTTACTGTTCTTGCATTACAATAACCACTATTTGCTTGATATAAACATCAACTATGTAAAATGAATAGTAAGTGTTGTTGAAATGAACATCAACTAACCATGAAAATGGACGTCAATTTACGATGAAATAAACATTAAGTAATGCTCAGATGAACATCAACGAACGATGAAGAATGAACATCAACTAAACCCCAAAATGAACATCACCTCATGCTGAACTGGACCTCAACATGTTATTAACTTGATCATCAAATGATTGTTAATTCTATTTGGTACTAACTTCTACTAATAATGAAATGAACATCAACAAATGATGAAATGAACATCAGATATTGATAAAAATGAAAACAAAGTGTTTTTTGTGCATCAACTATTTGGTTGATATGAACATCAGTTTGTAATCATATTATGAACATATATATTACCAAGTCATTGTCCTTAAGTCATTTTAGCATATAATGGTCTTTCCTATACAATGTTGATCCCCATTTGAGGTCAAATAAGCATCAGGTAATGTGAAATGAACATCATGTATGTATAGTGAGCATTTAGTGAACATTAACGCATTGTCCTAATGGGTATTTGTAAACAATGAAAATGAACATCTACATATAATGAAAAAAGTCAACTAAATTGGTAATTGAAAAAAAGCATCAGGTAGCCGTGTAATGAACAGTTATATATAGTAAAAGCATATCAGGCGGGCATATTTTGTTCCTTTCATTTGGTAATAAAAATGTAGAACATTTGCATTTGACAATCAACATGGGGTACATGGGATGAACATCAACATGTAGTTAAATGAACATCAAGTGTACATGTAATGAACATCAAGTCTACATGTAATTAACATCAACATATGAACATTAATTGACCACCTATGCATTTTGTCCCAATGAGCATTCATATGTATTAAAAATCAACTTCACATGTTCATTCATGGAAAATACTTCAGTTGAATCTAACAAAAACACATCAACTCAAAACGATGACAAAGTGCATGTTTTTTTTTTGTTTGATAAAAAAATGCAACCTTCAATCATCAACCCAAAAAGCATAGTGAATTGATGTTTGCAAAACTTGAGTAGATCATCCATTCGGTTGGAACCATGTTTCAAATGTCATCTCCGCTTCAATGTCATCAAATGTCATCCCTTCAGTTGGAACCCATGATTCAACAGCACAAAACGGAACATATTCGCCTTACCCGTTCATTTGGTAGCTTAGTGGCACCGGCGGGGGCTGCATTGTCGGCCTTGTCCCCATCTGCAATGCATCAACGACAGCAATGCACACGCGAACACCATCAATGATCGTCAAACACAATCAACACCAAACTGTCACATTTATAATAAACAACAAACGAAAATGAAATGAACAACAAGTATTCCTAGAATGAACATCAAAACATTCTGGGGGATGAACATTGGTGAACAATGGAAAAATGAAAAAAGAACATAAAAAATGTGGATGACATGAGCAACATTGTTTACCAAAATGATCCCCAAGTGTTATGGCATGCACATACATACACTAGTAATGTAAATGAACAATAATTAGTCGTTGATTGAACACCAAACATTCTTGGATGAACAAAATCTAAATGAACATCAAATTGAAACATTATGAACAAGAAGTTCTTCTTAGATGCCCATCAATGAACACCAACAGTAATGAACATCGAGTCAGACTTATAATGAATAGCAATTGACGATGACATGAGCAACAAGTATTCCTGGAATGAACATCAAAGCATTCTGGGATGAACCACAATGAATAATGGGAAAATACAAAATGAACATCCAAATGGGGGATGACATGAGCAACATAATGTACCAAAACGATCCCTAAGTGTTCCGGCGTGCACATGGATACAATTGGAAATCAAAATGAACAACAAGTGGTCGTGGAATGAACATCAACGCATTCTGGGATGAACATCAGTGAGTAATACAAAAATGAAGATGAACATCCAGGGGGGATGACATGAACAAAATAGTATACCAAAATGATCCCCAAGTGGTCTGGCATCACATACACTGAAAATGAACATCAAGTAGAGAGAATATGAATATCAATTAGTGTTTGAATGCCAATCAATTATTATGAGTGACAACACTTGCAAATAATGGAAAATGAACATCTGGTGACTATAATGAACACCAACTGTAATGGTAATCAAGCAACCTAACAACGATTAACAAATAGTCCTAAAATGAACATCCAGTATTCTAGCACGATCACCAACCCCTTACAATGAACAACAAATTTGAACATCATGTGGTGGTGTACATTACCTCATTCCTTCATCCACACTCTCCATTATCGATTCCCTAAATGCACAAAGCCCTCATCGGGTATTGAATGGTGATGTTTGGGCAACTAAATTTCACCCCTTCAGCTCCTGGTGAAGCTCCTTTACGCAATAATCAAAAGACAAAAAAATTAGGGTTTCTGTTGTTTAATGAATGAAGCAATTGCAATTGCTCCTGGAAAAATCAACAGATGAATAAGGAGAAAAAATGGAAAAAAACACAAAAATCGCAAAAGCTCACTTGCTGGAAAATCGAACTGCATTTCTCCTTCCGAAAATCGTCTACGGTTTGCCGGAAATCGCACGCCCCTCCTCTTGCAAGTAACCAAAAAATGGCTTAGGGTTTGCCTTCAAGCTTGCCGGATTTCGTTCGCATGTTCGTCTTCTAGCAATTATTTTCCGTTAAACTCGCCGGAAATCGCAATTCTACCTTCAACACCTTCCCCCTTTACACCCGGTTATGGCTTCCCTCTATCCTAGTTGTGATGTTTTTCAAATTTCTCACAATGATGGTGTGTGTTGGAAACTGCGGAATACTAAATTCCCTCCAGCAAGCATGCATCTGCTATTAATATTAGAATGACTCTTCCTCTCCCTCTCTCACGTGTCATATTAATAATAAAAATCATCAACCAATCACGTTTTAGCAAAATATATAAAAAAAAGATAAATGAAAAATTTACACCCAACATTGATCTTGGAATGAATGGCTAGGATCTTTCCTTCTTCTCTTCTCACAAAAACTCCCTTCTCATTATATCACATCCCTATATATATATATATATATATATATATATATATATATATATATATATATATGTGTATATATATATATATATATATATATATATATATATATATATATATATTTTTTGGAAAAATCGGAGAGATCATTCCATTAACAAAACAAGTTTACAAAGACTACTCTAGGCATACCTAGAGGGGCCAACATGTTTACAAAAGCCCAAATAATGAAAATTATACTCTATCTCCACTAATCCTACTTTGAACATCCAAAAAGATAAGTTCACTAATCAAATTTGAAGAGTGACTTTTCTCTTGGAAAGTTCTTACATTTCTTTCAAACCAAACATAATAAATGAAAGCAGTGAAGAAAAGGAAAAACTGATTATTCTTCCTCTTCGACCAACCTGTTTGGAGCCTATTATGGCGCACTTCCAACCAAGAACAACGAGGCCATTGAAACTTGTTCAAAACACTATCCCAAACTGATGATCCGAAGTCGCATTCAGAGAAGATATGATCAATTGATTCCTCAGCTCGATCACAAAGTACACATCTATTAGCCAGTTGGGCCCCAAATCTCTTTAATCTATCTAGAGTCAACAAGCGACCAAGAAGACATAACCAAGCTATGAAGGAGAATTTTGGGACATAGAGTTTGTTCCAAATAATATGGTGCCATTCCACTTGACTGTCCAGGTTCAGCAAAGAAAAATAAGAGGAGTGAATAGAGTATTGGCTTACATTCATTAGTTGTCGCAGATCATCACGGACTTTGAGGATCCGTCTCCAATACCAACTCGCATTTTTCCGAACCATACAGTCAAGGAATGACTGTTTCTTCAGGTAAATATGATGAACCCACTTCACCCAAAGCGTCTCCTTATGCATTGAAATCTGCCAAGCCAGTTTACCTAGAGCAGCCTTATTCCACATATGTATGTTACGGATATTCAACCCACCTACTTTCTTCGGGAGGCAGCAAGATTCCCAAGCTACTGGAGTAAATTTGGAATCACCCCAAAGAAACTGTCTGCACAGTTTGTTGATAGCTTCAAGAACACTTTGTGGCAAAATGAAGATCTGTGCCCAATATGTGTGTATAGAAATAAGCATGCTATTTATCAGCTCCACACGACCAGCATAGGTTAACCTTTTCACAGCCCAGCCACTCAATCTTTTCGTCATTTTTTCAATCAGAATCTGGCAATCATGTCTGTTGAGTCTAGTGGGCTTTACAGGAACTCCAAGATAAGTGAAAGGGAGAGAACCTTCCTTGAATCCTGTACATTCAATCAACTGTTTTTTCAAGGAATCATTTGTACCCGCCAGAATAATAGATGATTTGTTTTTGTTTGCTTGCAATCCAGAGCATATAGAAAAGTGGTTAACAGCCTCCATGATTAGCTGTACACTTCTCAAATCACCACCACAAAACAATAATAAATCATCTACAAAACATAAATGCGCCAGGTCAACTGCTTTACACATCTGATGATGCTTAAAATCAGGGTTGCGAGAGGTCTCATGTATAGCTCTGCCAAGATACTCCATTACAAGAATAAATAATAGAGGAGACATGGGATCTCCTTGCCGAAGTCCCCTCCCGCTAGGAAAAAATCCATATGCTTCTCCATTGAAACCCACAGAAAATTTATGGTCAATCTATGGCTGAGATTGACCATGCTTCTATACTCACAATTTGCCTAGAGGCAAGATGACGAAGACACTAATAGAGGTTGCCACTGAGAAGAAAACAAGTGCATGAAAGTGCAAGTATTATGACCAGATAACAACACACAATAGTAGGAATTAAACAGAATGTTATGCATGATCTATTCAAGTTTTTGAACATCAACTGAATATGATTTGGATTGCAGTTGATGAATGAACATTTGGAGGCGACAATTTTTTTTTTCATATAAACATATATTTGGTTGCATGTAAGTCGGATGTATTTTTGATGGATTGGTCTGATGTATTTTTTATGAATGAACATCTGACGTCCATATGATTCCAACCTGATGTCCTTTTCATTCGTAGAGTCCATTTAGTTTAATATTCACTATGAGTTCAGTTAAAGTGCATTTGAATGCAACTTAATGTTCATTTGGCGTTCACTTGATTATAACCTGATATACATTTCATGATCAATTGATGTTCATTTCATGTTCACTGTTCGTTCATTTCATCAAGTTATAACCAGTTTCAATGTTAAGAACGAGCTCACTTGACGTTCATCCCATTATAACAAGATGTTCATTGTTTTTTATTTCTAGTTCATCAACAACTTCATTCGTTGTTCATTATAAGGTCGCTAGATGTCCATCAGATTATAACATGATGTTCAGTTGAGTTCTTACCCATTTTATTGTGCCTCATTGACTATTACGTTTGATGTTCATCATGAATTCACTAGACCTCCATGTGATTATAATTTGATTTTCATTTCAAACTGATTCACCAATCTTTTTCCAAATGTTACTATTGATTATGTTCATTTGATGTTCACTTGATGTTCATTTGATGTTCACTTAATGTTCATTCCAAACGGTTCATTTTATTGTGCTTTATTGAATATTGCATTTGATGTTCATCCCATTATAACTTGATGTTCATTTCATTATCCATAAATGTTCAATTTGGGGGGGGGGTGTTGCAATTACATTACCGGCAACTTGATGTTCATTATCACTTCACATGCTATTCATTTTGATATTCTTAGACATGCCCGTTACATTAGGGTCCGTATTGATCATTTAAAAATGAATGATCATTAAAACACAACTGAAAGATAATTTACTACCCAAAATGAATACTTGCATATCATATCCATGTTGGGGGGTGTGGTGTTCATGTTATGTTGATTATAACTTGATGTTAATTTCATGTTCATTTGATGTTCATTCCAAATGTTGATTTTATTGTGCCTCATTCAGTATTTCATTTGATGTTCATCCCATTATAACTTGATGTTCATTTCAAGTGGTCTTGATGTTTATTTTATTATCCATCGATGTTCAATGAGGGGTGTCGAGTTAGGGTCCCTATTGATCATTTAATACTGAATGATCGTTAACACACAATTGAAAGATAATTTACTACCCAAAACGAATACTTGCATACCACACCGAGGGTGTGGTGTTCATATAATGTTGATTATAACTTGATGTTCATTTCATTGTGCCTCGTTGAGTGTTGCATTTGATGTTCATGTAATGACATTTGTTGTTCACTCTGGTAATAACCTCGACATATAAACATCAACTGAATCAAACATAAACATCAATTAAAACAAACTTGATCATCAATATATTTCACAAAGAAACTTACTGATATACACACATAACATGACCTTCTGAACATTTTTAAAGTAAAAATATTACAAAGATCCATGTTTTTGAGTCCATTCCATGTGTTTTGCATGGCATATGAACATCAACTGAATATAACATGAACATCAATTGAAACGAACTTGATAATCTATATATTCCACAAAGCAACCTACTAATATAGACCCATAAGATGGCCATATGAGTGCATCATGTTTGTGAGTGCATCCAATGTGTTAGTGGGGTATATGGACATCAATTCAATTGAACATGAACATCTTATCAATAAAAGTAATTATATTGTAAAGATACATGTTTGGAGTGCATTCCATGTATTTTGCTCGGCTATGAACATCAATTGAATCGAATATAAACATCCATTGAAACGAACATGAACATCCAGTCAATAAAAATGCACCTGCTTTCTTCAACCAGTTATCCTCGTATCATCAAAAGTACATCAAACCAATAAGAAGATAAAAATGCACTTACTTTCTTCAACCGGTTCTCTTCGTATCATCAAAAGCACATCAAACCAGTAGGAAGTTTTTAAAAAAATACATCAAACCAACATAAAGTTTATAACAATGAACTTTCCCTTCTCTGTTGACCTCAATGTAAGCTTTGCATTACAACCTTCCCTTTTTTCAGACCGACACCTCTTTGTAAACACTAGCGTAACAGGATCATCTCTTTCGACCGTGTCAAGTTGATGCTTGTACGTTTTGTCTGTGTTTGATACAATGAGTCCTTCATCAAAAACAGTCAGTGTCGTTTTCTTGCCAGGTGTCCACCCTTGTTTTGAGCAGACAAACCACCTTCCATTCAGTCCCTTTGCCGTTTTTCGTATGACTATAACTACGGATGTTAAATCCCACACTAATAGCATACCATTCATTGAACTCGTACCCTTCTTCAATGTTATCCCCTCAGTCGGCACCCATGATTCAACAACACACAATGGAACATATTCCTTGTGGTCGTTCAATTGGTAACTCAATGGGACGGGTGGTGGCAACAATGTTGAACTGTACCCAATCGCGAAACACCAGCTGCAGCGCTGCACATTAGAAACAATTGAATCAGGGATGAACATCAAAAGCGATCATCAAAACCCACTGACATCACAAAAGAGCATCCATTCAAAAACACATGAACATCAACATTTTCATCGTCCTATGCTTTTTACCGTGAACATCCACTATGACAAACATGAATAACCACTACATCAAACATGAACAACAACTATATTAACCATGAACATCCAATATATTAATTATGAGTCCAATAGCAACAAATACCTAATGTACACACCCAGCCCGTCCAATGAACATCAAACATATTCAACATTATCATTCGACAAAATTTCGTGCAATGTATCCTTAAATTAACTATGAACAATCGCCATATACAACATGAGCACCACCAATATTACACATGAACATACACTTTCAATGAACAACACACGTACTACCCATGAACATCCACGCAGCATCACATGAACATCAACATTTCCACCATCTAAATTCAACAATGGATATTTTCATCAAAAGTAAACACCCATCGCAAGAAACCGAAGCCCTATGGATGCAAACGAAGATGAACATTAAGATTAACGTAAATGAACAATATTGTTAATCATTTAATATGAGCATCCAATTGAAACACATATAACATCAGAATTTCATCTTAAACATCCAAGATGTTGAACATGAACAATCCCTAAGTTAGACATGAGCATCAACAATATTAACCATGACCATCAAACTATATTAACCAACATGAACTGCACACACACACTATGAACATCCACTCAAAACATATATGAACATCATAATTGTTATTATGAACATCCAACATGACAACCATGAACAACCATTAATATTACACCAAATATGAACATCAATTATATGGATCATGAACATCAAATATACTGATCAAGAGCCCAAATGACCATTCAACATAATCAACACTCTAAACATCCACTAAAAGACCCATGAACATCACTGTGACAAACATGAACGTTTGCTCGTCAACTTTGAACATCAACTAAAATAACCAAAACTTCATTCAATCTGCCGTGAATGACAAATACATACCCGATTATTGCTGGAATTTTCAAAAACAAAAAAAAAATTGCAAACCCATACCTTTTGAATAGTGTTTGCCATGTTCCACATAGAAACCTACTATTACTCTATCCTAGTTCCATCTCAACTCCATCAGTGTTTGCCATGCTCCCTGTCAAAAATCTTCATTTGCCATGTTTCACAAAAATCTCCATCAGTGTTGCTCTGTTCTAGTTCCATCTCAACTCAAATTCCAACCAAAACTTTACTCAATCTATCGTGAATAACATACACATATCCGATTACCGCTCGAATTTTCAAGAAGAACAAAAAAAAATTGCAAAACCATATCTGTTCAACAGCCGAGAATCACCTTGGGTTTTCTGGGTTTCAATATGATATTCAGCAAAACAATTGCACCCAACTTCACTTGAAATCCTTCTTTGGTTTACTGCCGGAATTTTTAAAAACCAAATGATGGTGGTTTTTTGGGGAAGTTAAACTCATTTATGGTTGAGGAATGTCGGCAGATGGCATGCTTTTGCCTTCTCTCTCCTGTCTCTTTCTCTCTCACGTGATTGCTCCTTTTTTTCTAAAAAAAAAAACCCAACCAATCAAATTTAAGAGCACCTTCTACAAATAAAGATAAAACACCTCATTTATATCTATCCTTGATCTTGGAACCAATGCCTGAGATTGATCATGCTTCTATGCTCACAATTGGTCTCTTCTAATTATATATATATATATATATATATATATATATATATATATATATATATATATATATATATATAGGGAATGGATAGGATGAGAAGGGGAATTATGTGAGAAAGTGAGAAGTGTCAAATATGGATCTTTAGATCTTGATCCAAGGCCTCTCATTATTTCAAGATTTTCAATTTTTTTTTTGGTTGAGAATTAAAGAGGGCACAAGTAATAGATACATATGAGCATCAAGTAATAAACACATGGACCTCAAAGTGATAATAAATGGACATCAGTGCCATACTTTTTTTTTCTAGAAAATATGTAATAAATGCAACAGCTTTGATAATATCATGCCTTTATATTTCCTAGGAAGCAATAAAGTTTCTATTATTTTTCTTTTTTTTTTTCCCACTTAGAGTCTTGTGCCCCTCTTTAATTCTCAACAAAAAAAAAAAAATTGAAAATCTTGAAATAATGAGAGGCCTTGGATCAAGATCTAAGGGTCCATAATGACCCTTCTCACCTTCTCACATAATTCCCCTTCTCATCCTATCCATTCCCATATATATATATATATATATATATATATATATATATATATATATATATATATATATATATATATATATATATATATATATATATATATTTGGACAAATCAATGAGATTTTCCATTAACAAAACAAGTACAAGATACTCGGGCATACCCGAGGGGTCACACAATAGAACCGACCTAAGGTTAAAACAACTACAAAACAATGTCTCAAACCAACATTGATATCAGCACAAGCAAATAAAGCCTCAAATTTACTTCCGATTTAATGAACAAACTTAAAGTAGTAGGATCCCTGGATAGATTTTGATGTACTCTTTTGTTCCGCTCTCCCCAAACATGATAGAGTATGGCAGAAAGGACCAATTTCCTTTGCTTCTCCTTAAAACCAGCTTTATCCCATCCTGGGCGATACCAATTGTCCCAATTTGGCAAGGCACCAAACAAAGACAACTAAACCTCATTACCCACCCTTAAAGAATACTCACATTCAAAGAAAATGTGCATATTCGATTCCTCCTTCTGCTCGCATAAGAAGCATTTGTTAGCTAAATTAACTCCAAATTTCTTGAGTCTATCAAGTGTAACAAGTCTGCCATTAATAGCCACCCATGAAACAAAAGCACATTTTGGAATACGAGGATTACTCCAGATCAGATTGTGCCAAAATACCTTTTTCTTCCTCTCTTTAACATACTTATACCCCAAATGGATTTTGTACTTCTTGCCAGAATGAATAAGCGATTGAAATAGTGGAAGAAGGCAATCTCTAGCTTTAAGAAGTTTACGCCAGTACCAAATGGCATTTTGCTTCGCCTCACAGTCCATAATTGAACTCCTATTCATATAAATGTGATGAATCCATCTAACCCATAGAGATTCCTTGTTGGTTACCAACTGCCATAACAGGTTACCAAGAGCAGCAACATTCCAAGCCTTCGCATCTCTAATGTTCAAACCACCCTCAGTTCTAAAAAGACAGCAAGTGTCCCAAGCAATTGGAGGAGCTCTAACATCAGAACCCCACAAAAAACCACGACAGATTTTCTCAATGGACACAATCACATTTTTAGGAATAATGAAAATCTGAGCCCAATATGTATGTAATGACATTAAAATGCTATTGATCAGTTCAACACGACCTGCATAGGTGAGCTTTTTCACGCTCCAACCTTGAATTCTCTTGGTGATCTTTTCAATCAAAATTGCACAATCATTTCTATTCAAAGCAATTGGCTTAATTGGGACTCCAAGATATCTGAAAGGTAAAGAACCTTCCTTGAAACCAAGAGACTCTAAAATCTTCTCTTTTTCAGCTGGATTCACATTAGCAAAAATAATGTCTGACTTTGCACTAGGACACAAGCTAGAAACAGCAGAGAAGTGCTTAAGAGCCAAAGACAGGGTGGTGACACTTTTAGCATTTCCATGACAGAACATAAGGAGGTCATCGACAAAACATAGATGTGTAAGCTTCAGACCAGAACAGAACTGATGGAATCTGAATCCTGGGATTTTAGTCATGCTCTTGATTGCTCTATCAAGGTAATCCATTATTAGAACAGAAAGAAGGGGAGAGAGAGGGTCACCTTGACGAAGACCGCGACCACTCTTAAAGAACCCATAAGAAGCTCCATTAAAACCCACAGAAAAGCTAGCTGAAGTCACACAAGTCATTACAAGCTCAATGAATTTCAAGGGGAAGTTCAAAACCAATAGAAGATTCCTTAAGAAATCCTAGTCAATAGTGTCATACGCCTTCTGAATATCCACCTTTAGCATGCAGCTAGGTTGAGCAATCTTCCTGTTATAATATCTCACAAGATCTTGTGCAATTAAGATATTATGGAGTATAGATCTTCCTTCAACAAAAGCAGCCTGAGAAATATCAATAATATCTAGTAAAACCTCTTGGAGCCTTGAGCATAGAATTTTTGTGATGGTCTTGTATATAATATTGCAACATGCAATAGGACGAAGATCACCCACACCAGAAGGGTTATTTACTTTAGGAATCATTGTGAGAAGAGTATTATTAATTTCACCAAGAAGTTTCCCTGACGAGAAGAAACTCTTCACTGTTGAAATAACATCATTTCCCACAATAGTCCAAGAAGCCTTAAAAAATGAAGCATTAAAACCATCAGGCCCTGGACTTTTCGATCCATCCATGTCAAAAATCACCTTCTTGATCTCATATTTTTCAAATTGGATGGCGATAATCAATACTTTCACTTTGTATTCTGATGATCCAAAAATAAAATAAAATTGGATTGTAGTGGGACATTTTCGAGACTATACCCTAAATATCATAGATTTTGTGTTGCATTTGATTCAAAACTTAGTATAACACTTTACCATGATTTTTAATGAATTTACAGCGTTTCTCCAATTTTTTTCAATTCTGTTCAATTTTTGTTTACGATTTTTTCACTTTTATTATTTTTGAAAAATCATAACAATTACTCGAAGTCTCAAAAAACTAATTTAAAAAATGTTTTAGAAACTACAATTCATTAATTTCTATGGGCAGGAATGAAAAAAACAAAAACAATATAGGGTAGGAATGAAAAAAATAAGAAGAATGTGAATGTGGATTTGGTACCACTACAATCCATTTTTTTTTTTTGGACCACCAGAATACAAAGTGAAAGTAGAGATTATCGTCATCTAATTTACAAAATATGGGATTATTATAATCCAATTTTCATACATACATATACATACATACATACATACATACATACATACATACATGCATGCATGCATGCATGCATGCATGCATACATACATACATACATACATACATACATACATACATACATACATACATACATACATACATATATATATATATATATATATATATATTTGCAGATGAAACAAGGCTATAAATTTCATTACCAAAACCAAACAAGGGTTACAAACCGACCAAGAAACAAGCCAAAACTTTTAGGGGCCTAGAACAATATCAGTACAAGCTTTGAACTTTTTCCCTTGTTTTGCTATTATGAGAGTTCTGAGGCGAATATCCTCCTTGATTTGTTGAGCAATCAGCTGGGCATTCCTTCTTAACTTCCCGTGCACTATATTATTCCGCTCCCTCCAAATGTGATAAACCAAAGTGATGTACGTTCGCCTGGCCTTAGTCTCAAACTTGAGGGTTCAAAATTCATGGAGGATGTTTTGAAGTCAGATGGGTGTGAGGACGTCACCTAGATCAGTCATGAGGATGTCCAAGCTCAAGTTATTTGGAGGTCATTTGCGTTCAGCACAATTATTACATTCTGGATGTGCGCGTGAGGACCTTATTCGGGATCAGTTTGTCCTTTTAGTGCCTCAGGAAGGTTCATTCACTTGGTTGTGTCATCTTCTGCTTATTGGAGGTCATAAATCTTTTATGCAATCTGAATATGTGCATGAGGACCTCCATCCTGAATCTGCTGAGAATTTGGATGCCCAAGGACGTTACTTACTGAGGAAAGAAATGCATGAGGACCTCCACGTGAAGAATGACGGTCCAAATGAGAAAGCGCCATGTGTGATGTTTCTAGAGCCTTCTAATTGTTCTAGAAGCTTCATGAAGGTGCCATGTGTGACATTTTTACTAGCCATCATTATTATTCTAGAAGCTTCATAAGTTAGTTACATTTTATGTTATTTTGATGTAATTAGTTTAATTAAGTAAGTTTAGGACATTTTCTTTTTGCTCAAGAAACTTCTAATTAGATATCTCAGCTGGGTTTATATATACCCACTGTGAGGTCATTGTAAGAAACAACTTGATGATATGAAATATGAGATTTGAGTGCCTTATTGAGCCTCTTGTTTGTGAGTGACGTTAAACTCTCAAATTCGGTTAATTCTACTACAGTATCAAGGATTTGGCAATCCTTGTGGTGGGTGTAGAGCTTGGTGACTTCAATGGTGGTGCGCCTGTATCCATTGAGGTAATCGAGTCCATTGCTCTTGTGTTCTAGCTGTGGTGTGCCTGTATCAGCTTGAGCTCAAGTCTATCTTTACTTTTCTGTTTTTCCCATCCCTTATTATCCATTTCCATCCATTTGATGTCATTTGGTGCGTGGTGAATCGGGTTCTATCTTAGAGGAGGTTATTCGTGTTGTTCTTGCTCATCCGATCATATTTCACACCTCACCCATTTCATCCATCTGATTCTTGTTGAGTACCCTCTGTTTGGAGTTGTTTCCATTCGATTTATTCACTGTGAGGTCCAAGAATTCCAGTGTTGTGTGTGTCCGCTTGGTGTCTGTGAGGTCATCACTCTGATCTTAGCGACCTTGCATACATCACAAAGCTTCAAAGATGCTCCAAACTAGGTCTGTAGTTTTGCGAGGCATATTTGCAGCCTCAATCCTCTGGTTTAGTTGGCAAACATCCGTAGTGTTCAGCATTGTGCAGTAGGGCCAGGCTTCCAGCTCCTTGATGACACTTTTGGCCAGCTTACATCCATGGAACAAGTGGGCATGAGTCTCCTCATCTTGTTCACATACTAGGCAGGCCTAGCTGTTGTCTTGACGCCATCTTCATGTTCTGCTGCGGACTGGAAGTCGCTCTCGGAAACGCAACCATAGAATGAAGGTGTGCCTCGGGGTGATTAATCTATTCCAGATCTTCTCAGTCCACCAAGTAATATCAGTAACAGGAAGAAGCCATTTATACCCATTTGCAACTGCGTACTACTTTGCTTCTGCCCATTCCCACCGACGCCCGGGAGTTGAACCCCATTTAACTACTTCTTTTATCGAGCAAAGATGTTTAAAGTAAGGGAAAACATCATAAGGGGGTTGATAGCTCCACCAGGACGTTCCTTGATGTATTTTGAGTGGATCCACTTAACCCACAAGATGTCTTTCCTAGCCTGAATGTCCAACACCAATTTGGCAATTGCAGCTTGATTCCAAAGTCTCAGATCTCGATATCCTATACCCCTCATTTGTTTTGGCCTGCAGGTGTCCGTCCAAGAGACGAAAGGTGGGGCCTTGTAGTCTACAGAGCCTCCCCAAAGGAAGTTTCGGCAAAAACGTTTGATTGTATCAATTACCCTGTCAGGAAGAACCGAAGAACAATGATTCTCGCCTAGAAACTGATCAGTCCCATTAAGGTAGAATTTTTTAGGACGACCCTCCCTGTGTACGAGATGTTTCTGTTAGGTTTTAGGTTATCTATTTCCTAAACAGATACAGATTAATTGGCGGATAACAATTATAAAACAATCAATCACAACAATTGTAGAGGTTTTAGTAATTATACCTGATCGCTAATCCGGCTGATGAAAAGGTTGACCTTCGAGATTCCAATGCTGAAATCCTCTACTGAAAGTCCACGCAGCACTCCGGGAACTCGATTGCTAGATCGACCCAATCGAGATGAATCTCAATCTAAGATGTATGTGAGATTGTTTCGGGAAACAGAAAATGTTTCTTGAAATAAGAACTGCAAACTGAAAGAGAGAGGAACTCAGGAAATCACCCTGGTATCTCTCTAAGAGTCTCACGTAGTTGGTGTGGAATAATCTCTCCCAGAGATCCCTTTATATAGTGTTTAGAAAACCTAGGGAGAGGATTCAAAACCCTAAAGGGCCGACTTAATGCAACGGCGGAATTTTCAGGCCCAACATGGTCCGTGTTGAAACAACACGGTCCGTGTTGGCCTCTAGAAAGTCCATTAATTCAGCCCTAGACGCCACGGACCGTGGTGTCCCAACACAGACCGTGTTGGGTCAACACGGTCCATGTTGAACCCAATTCGGTTCGTGTTGGGCTGATTTCTCACAGAAATCAGTTTCTAACTTTTCTAAACGTAATACAGTATTACTTAGGTTATATACATTGTTCCAAGGCACTGACTTGTGTGACCCAGTAGGACCAAATAATATAGTTGTAATTAAACATATTTAATTACTAATTATAGAGGTCTCTAGCAAGACATATAATTACTATATTACTTTGGTTTAATCTCCGTGTATATCGAACATTGTCGGGACATTCCCAACAATCTCCCACTTGTCCCACAAGCGTTCGATTCCTTGAATTCCCTTGTCACTTACTGTAACGCCCCGGAAATTCAATAAGGAAAAACGTTAAAGTGCAATGAATGTTAACAGCGGAAGACCCCTTTTTTTTTTTTTTTTATTTGGGCGTTACTTTCGTCTCCCTGAAGGAATACAAGGCAAGAGAGATGAAACTAACAACTAATCATTATATACTTCAATTTACAAATGGTAGAAACTCGAATTTTAGAGACAACTCATACTAAACATTTACTGACTTCAATTCTAAAAACACGAATAAAACTATATTCTCAAAACTTCTAACTTCAAGACTAACGTCTTCACTTTTAGTTCCCGTCCCATCACAAATGCCTTCACCTGAAAACAAAACATTACAAACATGAGGGGGGAAACCTCAATAATGTCTACCCCTAACAGGTAAAAACATTATACAATTCATTTCAACACATTTTAAGGGAAGGGGAAACAGCTCAAAAAATTCGAAAACATTAATACCAATCAAACTTACCGTTCCACGTTTTAGTGCGGGCGGGGCTTCCGTATTGCCCCTCGGAGTCCAAAGACTCGCAAAATATTCACATTCCTTTCCAAACAAACATCTCCCACAATTCTCAGTCATACCACTTCCACAATCATTATCCATTCCGGATGCCCATCGCACTTCCACACAACAAACCTACCAGGCGTAACCTGGTCTCTTGACAGTCTCCCTCACAGGTGTCTACCTGGTCTTGGGGAGTACTGCCCGAACCCGCATTATACTCATAGCCGTTTCATTAGTCAGGTTTGCATGTCCATCTCTTTTCAGTATTAAATCAACATTTCAACATCAAATCTCTTAACCAAGCTTCCAAAATCAAAACACTTCCAAAACATAACCAAAGAGCTGACTAAAATTTTACTGAAAAAGAACAATACTCTTCACAATCACAAACAGTACAAATTTTCATTCAAACCCCCTTTACTGGGATGCAGTTCAACAAAACCAATTAAAATACTTTAAGGGCATCCAAAGGGGATTAGGGCATAGACATTACCTGTAGCAAGTTATGTCACACAGTGAAAGACGCACACGGAGTTACTGGGTCTCTTCCTCGCTCAAACCTAATAATCGAAGTATTTTTAAAATCAAAACTCGCTCAATCACGATCGCTAATACACTTATATTCTACCCTTCCCACTTAACAACAAAGCTTACTAATCACGTACAAAGCATGCCTTATAGGACAAGGAACATTCATGAAATAATTCACACATAAATTATATAAATCACTTCACAATATTCATGTAGTACCTAAATTCTAAAGGTAGCTTGCATGGCACTATTCATATAATTTACCAAATTGCCATCATTCATGCAATAACTATACTAGACCTCCATAGCATGCTTACTAACTAGGGAATTTATTCTTTTAGGGTTTCTAACATATTTCTAAGTCTTTCATATCAACATGAACATCCCTAAAATAGATCAATCCCACCCAAAACATGTAAAACCAAGCTATGGATTACACCTAAAATCTCCATAAGGACTTGCAAGGATCCATACATATATACAAAATAATACTTCATACCCAATATAATAATCTTAGAAAAGACATAAGAATTTTCAATACAACTTAATAACATAAAACAAAGCTTGGATTACTATTAATATTAATAAGCAAAACATGAACAAAGAAGTTTTGAACCCTAACCTAATCTTTACATAAAGAGTAAAATAACTTAGTCCTAAAAGGAAAATAGTACCACTCTTAATACTTTGGTACACCATAGTAAGTTGAAAATTAATAACCTTATTTAGTAACACTTAATAGTAATATATAACAAAACTTTTTTTTTTGAAGTTTAATAATTAATAACGTAACCTTTACTTAAGGATTTAATAATTTTGAAAAAAAATATAAAATAAAAATATAAGATAGTTTACTAGCCAAAAGATTTCTAAAGACCCTAAAATAATAGGGTTTTGTTTGTAATTTAAGAAACTTGATAATATCATAAATTATTTTCCACATTAGGCCTAGTAACATTATGGAGACATCAAATAATATGGGAACTTACATAGTATTATAACTTGATAAAATAAAACACTTACTAAATTTTTTTTTCTAAATATTAAAAACTAGTAATATAGGGAATACTTTTACAATAATATAAACTTATAAATAGGGAAAACCTTTACAACATGAACTCTAATTTCTAAAACATAGGAGTATTTACACATCAAGGATTATAACATAACAACATGGGTAATCTATAATAACACATTGATTTTATACATACTTGGAACCCTCATACAACATATTAACCCAACCCTACCACCAACACCTAAACATTCATCATGCATACTAGTTTACTACCTACTCAACACTTAAAGATATCATTTTATGCACCAAAAATACAATACAAATCAAACCCAAACTAATAACATTATAGAGAGAGAAAAGGGGGTACAAACAAGGGGTCCAAGCTACGACGCACGGCGGGGTCGGCGGCTGGGTGGTCGGCGGTCACGGCGGCGGGGTCCCGGTGGTCGGAGCAAGTCCGGTCGTTGGTGTCGGGCGGCGGAGCAAACGGTGATCGATGGCAGCAACAGTAGCTTCAGTTCGGAGCAAAACCGAGGTCGACTTCGTCCTCGTCGGAACGGTTGGACTGCCTCGTCGGAGCTGGGGGACAATCGCCGGAGATGAGGCGGTCTTACGGAGGTGTGGCGGTCAGAGGATGACGAGGTGGTGGTTGGCGGCGAGAAACTGGTGGAGGGAGGGTGGTTGGAGGTGGTGCAAGGTGGTGGGTGGTGCGTCGGATTCACTGCTCGGGGAAGCAAAAGAAAAGAAAGAAAAGGACTAATAAGAAGGAAGAAGAAGAAGAAAGGAAGAAGAGAAAGGAGGAAGAAGAAGAAATGGAGGAGAAGAAGCAATGGAGGAAGATGGAGATGAGGGAGGAAGGGCTTGATGGATGATGAGCAACGAAAATATGAGGGTGATGCCCCTTTGTTTCGAGCAGCAGCAACAATTCTAGTACTATTATAGTACTCATCCAATAGGAGGGAAGAGAGAGGAAAAGAATGAGGGGAGGATGACACGTGTCAAATGGGGGTAGGGTAGTCAGGGTGTATACCCAGATAATGGGTATTGCAACAATTTGGAAGAAAACGGCTACTGACTTGTACAAAAAGAAATTTGGAATCCTGATGAAATTTACCTGGTGATGTCATTTATGTGACATCATCAACACCCACAAATTAAAGGAAAACAAAATCTAAAATTAATAATATACCCATGGAAAATAATAGTAATAAAAGCAGATAAAATTTCTCATAACTGATAAAAAAATAATCTCTACCCGTAACCCAAAAATTACCTAACTGATATTTTTATAACACTAAAAATTTCTAGGAACTTACTCGCGGTCCTAAAAACTCCGTGTGACAAACCGATAATCAAGTAACAGATAAAGATGTCGTTAGTCAAATTTAACGGTAACTAAACTAATAATTTTTTTGGGGTTTTACACTTACTGTCTCATGTTCGGATAAGGTAAGCTGATGTCATCCTTATGTAAGACCCGAAACGATCCTCGATCTCCGAGTTTAGACTTTGAAAAGCAGATGATCAACTTTTGATTCAACTGAGCTCGGCCAAGCATTTTCAGTCCAATCTCACCGAGTGGCCAATAAGACAACTGTCCCTAATAGGGAGGACAATGCCATCTTGTTTAGACACACATTCTCACATGATCCAACTGTAACCCAGACACCGCCTTTATAGCCTACTGTTACGAAAGGTGTTTGACGCGCTCCAAAGTCACAGCAGATCATGCAGTCTATGCACTGAACTCAGGATTCAGGAATTTTGAGTGGTGAGAGCTCCTATGAGAATTCCCAACTTAAAGAGCTCCCACTGCGGGTCGATTCGGTAGTTGTTCTCAACAATACCCATGTGATTGATTTATGATGTGATCACATCATTCTGATCACGAAACTTGTTCATCACCTCAATCCTACATGCTAATTGTGTCGATATTATCACTGTTCCTACGTGATAATACAATTAGGAACTAGGTCGACTGTCGACCAAGACTAGCGTTATCAAGTTCATTAATGGGGTTTCAGAAATCGAACCTCATCTAATTTCCCATTTTGAATTTGCTAATCCTTTTTGGACATTTACATAATTCTAAACCACAATTAATGTAAACTTTGGAATCTTATTCTTAATGATGAATAAACAAGGTCATAATTCATGAACAATTCATGTAAATTTGCCTTGTTACTATTCCGGAATGTGTTCAATACCTATTGCCCATGCATGACTTTCATGCTATAACTACAACAGGGGTTTAGTACATAATACTTGTAATGAACCTTGCACATATACCTTCACTAATGACCTTTCATACAGGGAGATATTTCCGGAACTCATGTTTGGATTCATAGTGAGCTTAGTTCCTTTGCTTGAGTAATGGCTCCTACCAACAAGACTCCATTTCTCTCGCAAGGTTAGAAACATTACCGAGTTTTTAAACGAACTTCACAATCCTAACAGTTTCTGTCACAACATCTAAAGTCGTCTCATGCTTGTCTTATTTGCAGAATTAAACGCATGTCATGTTAGGAACATCTTCCAGCTCACCTCAATACCACTCATATCTTATAATTTCTCTGACCTTTCAGATAATCATATTTCTCTAACATAAGTGTAGCATCAATGCAACTCTTCACACTTAGCTTTAATCAACCACTTTAGACTTAGGACACACCCTTAGTTTTGCTTATACATATACACAATGTATATGTTATGTTGGGCTTTGAACATCTCGTAGCATACATTAATCTCATGCCTGAAGCGTGAGCTATATGTCTCATCCCTTTTAGAACCTCTGTTTGTTTTGAGACAATCAGATTTTCTAATGATATGCCATGATTTATGGAAATTAATCAATTCTCGAAGTGGGTTGAACATATTCAACACTTAGTCAACTTTGATTCAATAATAAAAATCTTTAATCTATCATTATAAATCTTGTCTCCAAGAAAATTCTTAGCTCCACCAATCCTTCACTTTGAAAATTATTCATAAGTCAACCTAAGTCGACGCAACATGGGAATCCTCCTCTCAGTAGGCAGTATGTCAATCACATACAATATCAGAAAACGCATTGCTCCCACTGAACTTCTTGTACACACAATATTATCTTTGGCACTTCCCAGTATATCAAACCTTTTTGATATCCTGGTCAAGAAGGTCAATGATTCCAACTCCTAGAAGATTCCTTAAAACCACAGATGGCCTCTTGAAGTTTACAAGTATTCCAACAAAAGACCATTCAGTTGTGTCAAGTACACACTTTTCTTACAAATCTAATTTTGAAGTCAGTATTGATGTCTATCTCAATGAACCCATGTTTTGCCTTAAAACCCTCCTATGCCTGATTGTCACACCTTCAGACAAATCAACCAAGTTCTAAACTTGGTTGCATACATGGAGTCCGTTTTAGACTTGGTTGCATGGAATCTTGATTTGCTTAAAGCTTCTTTGATTCAGGTAGAGTCGTTACTTTCTAAAAGTAACATCTCACGCTCATCCATAGAAGATCGATATCTTTGTGGCTGACGGAGTTGTTTACTTAACCTTGCTTGGAGTAATGTTTATGGCACCTTCTCCTCAACGTTTTGAGGAACTTAAACCGCCTCAACCTTGTTCTTAATTTACCGACCAATAGGAAAATTTTGAACTAGGGTCAAGTAGCGGAGTTTAGGTGATGATTAGAGTGTTTTGTGTCTCCTGAACTTCGGTAAGTTCAAAAACTCACCCACTCTTTCTTTTAGAGAATAACATATTCTCTAAGAAGAAAGCATTTTGAGACACAAACACTTTCCTCTACAACAGTTTGTAGAAGTGATACTCCTTTCTTTCAGAAAACGGTTCAAGAACCTCTCTTCTTCATATTATATATGGTGTCTGATGTATAATGGGATCAAAGATTGAACCTTGATCAATTACACATCAAGGGAGACGTGCAACCAATCTCAACATGGGACACTTCGCGTGATTTAGGGTAGGAGAAGGGTAGGTTCACGTGAATAGGAGAGAGAAAGTGGGTGGAAAATAGGCTATGTTGTCGTGAGGACTTTTGTGGATTCAAGAAACAATTAAGATTGAATCTTGAATAGGGAAGAGGGATTCTTGATGGTGGTTTATGGTAGAGGAGATGGACGATTTGTGGAGGGAGTAAGGGGGAGAGGATGGCGTGAGGTGTGGGAGAGATGAGGAGAATAATGATGGAGGGAGTTTGTTGGAGGAGAGAGAAAGTTGTTGGAAGGTTGTTATGGAGAGAGAGGGAGTTTGTTGGAGCTTTTGTGAGAGAGAGAGAGAGAGAGTGAACGATTGAGGGAGAAAAGAAAGAGAGTGGGACGTTTGGTGGAGGGGAAATAAAAGGGGGATTATCTTCTATATTGATAGAAAGATAATTGAGAAATTATCTTAACGGTATTGACAGAAAGATAAAATCGGATAGAACTTGGTTTCTAATTTGAATCTACAAATTAGACAACCTAGGGCTAACTTGATCTAGACCGCAACCTAGGATCAAACTCTTCCTAACCACTTGGGTGCCATACCAAGATACAATAGAAGAAAAGGGAGAGGGTTTATCCAAACACTCTAGGGGGTAAGCTCAAAGCTTGATTCATTTTTCTAAACTGGATTGTGTTCAAAACGATTACAAGCCTAAGCTATTTATACTAGACTCTAACGTAGGGCTTCTAGTAAACCCTAGCTTGGCGTGCAAGCCAAGAATTCTAGTAGTACACGCCTAACTACTCCAACTTCCTCTTGGATTAGGACTCCTTATCCAAAGGGGAGTTGGTTACAACAACCTTATCCTGATTCTAATCGGTTTCCTAATCCAACATGGATTAGTTACAAGATAGCTAACCTTATCTAGGATAATTGTGATCAAAATTGACGCCTACTCTACCTATCACACGCCTAATAGCACACACACACACTTCTAGAATATTCTAGGACAACTTAGAACATTCTAGACTTATCTAAACTGCTATTGAACTTCCTATGACTTGATGCTCAAGTTTATAATATACTTGGCATCTTACATTATTCTAAAATAAACTAAAAAGCTAATTAAATCACACCAAAATAATAATAAGATAAATAAAGCTAGTAAAGATAAAGTTATATCCAAAAGATTAAAATCAAGAATGGGTATCATCTTGGACGTGAACTTGGGCCTTGTTCTTGGGCTGGTTGGCGTGATCTTTCCTGTTCTAGGATGTTTGGACATCCTCTTGCCATAAAGAGCATAACATATGAATGGGCCTTTGGGCTTCTATGCTCATCTTTTCCTTCATAGCTTGCCTTGTTTCTTTGAAATAGTTTTGGGCCTCTTGGGATGTATTTGGCGTGGGCCAAAATACATCATTCCCCCCTTGTTGGAAGAAGTTTGTCCTCAAACTTGGAGGGTCAAGTTCAACGACTTCAGTTGACCCAACTGTAATAATCACATGGAGCAGGACCTCCACGTGAACCATGATTGCTCCAGTAACTCTTACGTGAACTGTGATCTCCTCAGTAGATGGTTTTCGCTGCCCTCCGTTATTCTCCATGAACCTTGGGTCCCCAAAGGTGAGACCAAGTTTAGACAGATCTCCAACATTCTTCCCAGGTGACCGAGAATTTGGCTTTGAACTTGATGGACTGAAAGAGATCTTCTTATTGTACAAGCGAAGTTGGCTTCCATTCTCTTCCATGAATCTAGGGTCACCAAACTTCTCACAATAATAAGTTAAAGGACGACCCTCTTGAGATAGAACTGATTGAACAGTTCCAATACTAACTCCAGAAGCATCACACTCAGCCTCAGACTTCTTATCAAAGTTGTGTAGGGTTAGGACAGGTGTGGTGCAGAGTTATCTTTTGGTGGTGTCGAACACTTGTTGGATTGTTGGAGCCCACGAAAGCTCCTTAGACTTTAGTAGCTCGACCATAGGTGATAGAATTGTGCTGAAATTCTTCACAAACCTCTTATAGAAAGAAGTTAAGCCGTGGAAGATTCGATCCCCAAGAATATTAGTTGGAGTAGACCACTCCTTGCTAGCTTTGACCGTTTTTTCATCAAGCTGGATCACTTCAGCCGAGAATACATAGCCAAAAAGGACTATGTTGTTGATGAAGAAGTAACACTTGGATAGATTCACATGCATCTTTTCGTGAGCCAAGATCTCCATAATAGATTGGAGGTGAAAAGTATGATCTTTCTCACTCTTGCTATTCACAAGCATGTCATTAAAGTAGAGAACAACACACTTGCTAATAAGGGGCTTCAAAACCTGATTCATCAATCTCATTAAAGCATAAAGAACATTAGTTAGTCGAATAGCCATGACTAACCATTCATAAAGATCTCCTTTGGTTTTGACAGAAATGTCCCCTTCTTGAGTTCGAACTGGATCAAGATACCCACTTCTTGGACGAACTTTTGAAATGATCTGGGTACCATCTGGCTCGTTGATTAGATCTTCAGTTCTAGGAAACCTGTACTTGATAGGACTCTTGTTGATGCACAGACGTTGGTTTCCAACTTCCTTTGTCTCCACAAGGTTAGGGGCGTCACATGGACTGCAACTTTCCCTAATCACACCCTTGGTTTGAAGATCGTCACCCTGCTTTTGAATCCCTTGAACGTCACTAGGGTTTACGTAACCTGCTGGCTCGTCATGCTGAATAGATCCAGGAATAAGATCATGCTGGAGGGGCAATCCTGGTAATATCTCTTCTTGGAACACAGGAGAAGGTTGTCCCAACTGAGGAGTGACGAGAGGATGTGCGGTTTCGTGGCGTTGGTTTTCGTGGCTAGGGTTTGTGTTTAGGTCTGAAGGAATGTGATGTATAATGGGATAAAGAGTATGGTTGATCAATTACACATCATAGGGGAGACGTGCCAACAATCTAAGAGTGGGAGGCTTCACGTGAAATTGAGGCTAGGGTTAGGGTGGTTCACGTGAGGTAAGGGGAAAGAAGGAGGGAAATTTGCCGTAAGGGCTTTTGTCGTTCCAAGATTCAAGAAGGGTTGAATCTTGAATGGGAAGAGAGAGAGAGGTTTGATCCTTGGAAGAAGAGAGAGGGAGAGTTTGACGTGAAGGAGGGGAGAGAGGGAGAGATTGACGTGAGAATTGAAGGGAAGGAGGATTTTGAGAGGTTCTTGGAGGAGAGAGAAAGTTGTTATGAGTTTGTTATGGAGAGAGAAGGAGTTGGTTGAGCTAATTTGTGAGGGATTGAGGAGGGTGGACGAGTGAGGGAGTATCGGGGGGGTAGAGAGTCACGTTGGAGGGGAGGATGAGGTGAGGGTAGATATTATCTATCTAAGAAATAGAAAGATAATGGGATAGAGCTATATTTCCTACTTGAATCCACAAGAAGGACAATCTAGGGTTTCTTGATCTAGACCGCAACCTAGGATCAAGTTCTTCCTAAACCACTTGGTTACCACACCAAGATACAATAGAAGAGGGGAGAGGGTTAATCCTAACACTCAAGGGGGCAAGCTTAAAGCTTGATTCATATTTCTCAACTGATGTTTTTCTAAAGATTGCAAGCCTAGGCTATTTATACTAATAGAGTCCTGTATGGACTAGAACTCTCTACTTGGCGTGCAAGCCATACTAATTAGACTAGGATTACTCCTACTTGGCGTGCAAGCCAAGATATCCAAGTAGTACACGCCTAACTACTCCAACTTCCTCTTGGATTAGGACTCCTTATCCAAAGGGGAGTTGGTTACAACAACCTTATCCTGATTCTAATCGGCTTCCTAATCCAATATGGATTAGTTACAAGATAGCCAACCTTATCTAGGATACTTGTGAACAAAATTGGCGCCTACTCTTCCTATCACACGCCTACTTACTCTACTAGAGCATTCTAGAACAATTTAGAATGTTTTAGATTTATCTAAATCCTAATTAATTAAAACACACCAAAATAATAAAAGCTATAAAATAAAATACGTCCAAAAAAAAACAATTGACGAAATTGGCCCTCATGGACGTGACCTTGGGCCTTTCTTGGGCTTGATTGGCGTGTTGTTGTAGACCCTAGGAGGTTTGGACATCCTCTTGCCATAAGGAGCACACAATATGTATAGGCCTATGGGCCTCTATGCTCATGTTTTCCTCTATAGCTTGTCTTATTCCTTGGAATTTATTTTGGGCTTTTAGGGATGTATTTGGCGTGGGCCAAAATACAACATTCCCCCCTTGTTGGAAGAAGTTTGTCCTCAAACTTGGAGGGTCAAGTTCGAGAGCTTCAGTGGCCTCAATTGGGAACTTCATGTGAATCAGGACCTTCACATGAACCAAGGTTGTTTCATTAATAGCTTCCACGTGAGATGTGATGATGTGGACGTTTTGATCTTTCTCACTCTTGTTATACATAAAGGTGTCCAAGACACACTTGCTGATGCAAGACTTCAGAACCTGGTTCATAATTCTCATAATAATTGAAAAGACATAGATTAGATCACAGGGTGTGACTAACCATACAAGGAGACTTCTTGGGATTTGAGCAGCAGCAATCCCTAACTGAATCTGAACCAAGTTACTTTCCTTCTTCCTTGCGATTGCTAGGGCACTTGAACAAATAGTTTCTTCCTCGATTGTACCCTTAGCATGACGGATAGCTGAATTTCGAACCCTTAGAGCAGTAGTAGGGTTCACGTGATTTTCCATAGACTAGATTTCACGTTGAATGGGGTTTGACGTAGCCTTAGCCAATGAGCTCTCGTGATGGACGACCTGAGGAAGCTCTTCTATCGTGCTGCCGTGACTAGTATCCCCTGGAGTGACCTTCTTGGACTCACTGAACTCAGGGCGTCTAGTGACCATGAAAGAGATGAGTTTTGGGTCACCTTCTTTGAGCTTGGATGCTTTCAGAGGAGCTAAAGTTACCTTCTTGTTTTTCACCATAAGCGAATAGGTGTTTGCTCTTCCGTTGTGCGTGACGTCCCTGTCAAATAGCCATGGTCTCCCAAGCAGAATATGACAAGCATCTATAGATAGTACATCGCACCATATTGAATCTTGATAAGACTTTCCAATTGAAAAGCTTACCAAACAGCGTAGATTCACTTTCAATCCTTTACCCTGGTTGAGCCATTGAACAGTATAGGGTGAATGGTGAGGACTTGTAGGGAGTTGTAACTTGTTCACCATAGTTGTCGAAACTGCGTTAGTACAGCTTCCACCATCGATGATCAAAGAACAAACTTTCCCTTGCACAGTATAGCGGGAATGGAAGATAGCTTCCCGTTGCTGCAGATCTTCAGGAACTAGAGAGCTATTCAGTACTCTCCTCATAACCAGCATCTTGCCCTGATCTGGTTCTTCCACGACCTCTTCTTCAGATTCATTGTGAATGGCGTGGGGTTCTTCTTCTACATCCGTTGGTTCAGGTTCAAAGAGAGCGTTTTGGAATTCCACAAGAGTGATAGCTCTCTTATTAGGGCACTCTGAAGCAATATGACCGAGCCCTTGACACCTGAAGCACCTCTTCTTATCCATTGACGTGACCTGTGGTAGTCTTGTCACAGTTGGGGCGTAGGGTGAGGCGTTTTTGTGGCGGACGGATGAGATTGGGTTTGGCTCTTTGGTTGGGTGTATGTTTGAGGCGTGTAGGGACTTCTTTGGGAACTAGGGTTCCTGTTTGGTGTCTCCTCACCTCTTCTTTTCTTTTGCTGTTCCACTTTGTTAGCCAAGGTACTCAATTCATCAAGAGTTTCATAAGGTTGAAGTTCCACCACATACCTTATGTTTTCGTTTAAACCAGCAAGATACCTCACAAGAGTCTGAGGTTCATCTTCTTTCAAGTTACACCTCCTGAGTAGGTGTTCGAATTCCTTAGTAAACTCTTCAACAGATTTAGATCCCTGGGATAGTTGCTGCAGACGAAGATAGTTGTCTTTGAAGTAGCTGGCAGGAAGAAACTTTGAGTGAAGTTTCTTTTTCATATTTTCCCAAGAGCGGATCTTTTCTTTCCCGGCATGCTGTCGCTTCTTCTGTAGGTTAGTCCACCAAATACTAGCTTGCTTCCGCAGTTTAAGAGTAATATATTTGACTTTCTTATCATCAGCAATATCTTTCAAGTCAAATACTCGTTCGACAGTTTGAATCCAGTCAAGGAAGATTTCAGGATCAAGATTACCGTCGAATTCAGGAATGTCGACCTTGAAGTCATGTCTTTCTTCCCGTGAAGCGCGCCTAGGCTGACGTGACCTCCCACTTGAGCTAGTAGAGTGCTCAGTTTCGCTGGGAGTGTTGGGGACGACTTCTTCTTCTTCTTCCCGGGGTGTCCTGAATTGTAGATTCATGTATCGCTTCAACTGATCAGAAAGATAAGCGATTCTTCCTTCCAGTTCTGCTTTCTCTTGCTTCCACTGTTCGGTAGGATCTTTATTTTCAGGACTGTTACTTCCAGATGCCATGGTAGGAGTTTTGGAACATCCAGTTGACGTTGAGTAGGGAAGGGATGTGTTTGGGCTGTTTGTGGAGTTTAGGGTTGCAGCTTGGTACTGAAGGTTTGAAGGTTATGTGTTTGGATTGCAGGTAAGGCTTGTGGAATGGCAGGTTAAGCTATTGGAATAGCAGGTTTGGGGATTGGGTTGGAAAAGGTCATGTGTTTGGTTTGCCCTCAAAACAACCTAGAGCTCTAATACCAAAATTATGATGTATAATGGGATCAAGAGTATGGTTGATCAATTACACATCATAGGGGAGACGTGCAAATGATCTAAGAGTGGGAGGCTTCACGTGAAATTGAGGCTAGGGTTAGGGTGGTTCACGTGAGGTAAGGGGAAAGAAGGAGGGAAATTTGCCGTAAGGGCTTTTGTGGTTCCAAGATTCAAGAAGGGTTGAATCTTGAGTGGGAAGAGAGAGAAAGGTTTGATCCTTGGAAGAAGAGAGAGGGAGAGTTTGACGTGAAGGAAGGGAGAGAGGGAGAGATTGACGTGAGAATTGAAGGGAAGGAGGATGTTGAGAGGTTGTTGGAGGAGAGAAAAAGTTGTTATGAGTTTGTCATGGAGAGAGAGGGAGTTGGTTGAGCTAATTTGTGAGGGATTGAGGAGGGTGGATGATTGAGGGAGTATGGGGGGTAGAGAGTGACGTTGGAGGGGAGGATGAGTTGAGGGTAGATATTATCTTTCTAAGAAATAGAAAGATAATGGGATAGAGCTAGATTTCCTACTTGAATCCACAAGAAGGACAATCTAGGGTTTCTTGATCTAGACCGCAACCTAGGATCAAGTTCTTCCTAAACCACTTGTTTACCACACAAAGATATAATAGAAGAGGGGAGAGGGTTAATCCTAACACTCAAGGGGGTAAGCTTAAAGCTTGATTCATATTTCTCAACTGATGTTTTTCTAAATATTGCAAGCCTAGGCTATTTATACTAATAGAGTCCTATATGGACTAGAACTCTCTACTTGACGTGCAAGCCATAGTAATTAGACTAGGATTACTCCTACTTGGCGTGCAAGCCAAGATATCCTAGTAGTACACGCATAACTACTCCAACTTCCTCTTGGATTAGGACTCCTTATCCAAAGGGGAGTTGATTACAACAACCTTATCCTGATTCTAATCGGCTTCCTAATCCAATATGGATTAGTTACAAGATAGCCAACCTTATCTAGGATACTTGTGATCAAAATTGGCGCCTACTCTTCCTATCACACGCCTACTTACTCTACTAGAGCATTCTAGAACAATTTAGAATGTTCTAGATTTATCTAAATCCTAATTAATTAAAACACACCAAAATAATAAAAGCTATAAAATAAAATACATCCAAAAAAGAATACAATTGACGAAATTGGTCCTCATGGACGTTACCTTGGGCCTTTCTTGGGCTTGATTGGCGTGTTGTTGTAGACCCTAGGAGGTTTAGACATCCTCTTGCCATAAGAAGCACACAATATGTATAGGCCTATGGGCCTCTATGATCATGTTTTCCTCCATAGCTTGTCTTATTCCTTGGAATTTATTTTGGGCCTTTAGGGATGTATTTGGCGTGGGCCAAAATACATCAGAATGATCTCCTTATGCTCACTAAACTCAGGGCGTTCACTGGTCGTAGAGTTGACGAGGTTTTTATCATCCTTCCTGGGTGGGAACGGTTGGGAGACTTTGAGTGGAGCTAGGGTTATCTTTTTGTTGTTGAGCCTGAAAGTGTAAGTATTGGCTCTTTCATCGTGCGTTACGCTCCTGTCAAATAACCACGGTCTTCCCAGCAGAATATGACAAGCATCCATAGGCAAAACGTCACACCATAAAGATTCTTGAAAAGATTTGCCAATGGAAAAGCTTACCAAACATCATCGAGTAACTTGCAATCCTTCACCCTGATTGAGCCATTGAATGGTGTAGGGCTTGGGGTGTGGACTAGTTTCCAGCTGAAGTTTGTCCATCAAAGTAGTTGATGCAACATTAGTGCTGCTTCCACCATCAATGATCAACAAACAGACTTTTCCCTTGATTGTGCAATGGGATTGAAAGAGGGTCTCTCGTTGTTGCTGATCTTCTGAAATAATGGAGTCACTGAGAATTCTCCTCATAAGGAACATCTTTTGAGCCATGGTTGTGGTTTGGGACGTCAAAAGGTGACGTTGGTAGGGAGGGATAATGTGTTTGGCTGTTTTGTGGAGTTTAGGGTTGTAAGTTTAAACTTTGGACTTGCAGGTCAAGCTTTTAGATTTGCAGGTTAAGCTTTGGACTTGCAGGTTAAGCCATTTGAATTGAATGTCATGTGTTTGATTCAACTCTGGGGTTCAAGGTTGCACTCAACTACATCGTAGAGCTCTGATACCAAAATTATGATGTATAACGGGATCAAAGATTGAACCTTGATCAATTACACATCAAGGGAGACGTGCAACCAATCTCAACATGGGACACTTCACGTGATTTAGGGTAGGAGAAAGGTAGGTTCACGTGAATAGGAGAGAGAAAGTGGGTGGAAAACAGGCTATGTTGTCGTGAGGACTTTTGTGGATTCAAGAAACAATTGAGATTGAATCTTGAATAGGGAAGAGGCATTCTTGATGGTGGTTTATGGAAGAGGAGATGGACGATTTGTGGAGGGAGTAAGGGGGAGAGGATGGCGTGAGGTGTGGGAGAGATGAGGAGAATAATGATGGAGGGAGTTTGTTGGAGGAGAGAGAAAGTTGTTGGAAGGTTGTTATGGAGAGAGAGGGAGTTTGTTGGAGCTTTTGTGAGTGAGAGAGAGAGAGTGAACGATTGAGGGAGAAAAGAAAGAGAGTGAGACGTTTGGTGGAGGGGAAATAAAAGGGGGATTATCTTCTATATTGATAGAAAGATAATTGAGAAATTATCTTAACTGTATTGACAGAAAGATAAAATCGGATAGAACTAGGTTTCTAATTTGACTCCACAAATTAGACAACCTAGGGCTAACCTGTATCTAGACCGCAACCTAGGATCAAGCTCTTCCTAACCATTTGGGTGCCATACCAAGATACAATAGAAGAAAGGGGAGAGGGTTTATCCAAACACTCTAGGGGGTAAGCTCAAAGCTTGATTCATATTTCTAAACTGGATTGTGTTCAAAATGATTACAAGCCTAAGCTATTTATACTAGACTCAAACCTAGGGCTTCTAGTAAACCCTAGCTTGGCGTGCAAGCCAAGATGTCCTAGTAGTACACGCCTAACTACTCCAACTTCCCCTTGGATTAGGACTCCTTATCCAAAGGGGAGTTGGTTACAACAACCTTATCCTGATTCTAATCGGCTTCCTAATCCAATATGGATTAGTTACAAGATAGCCAACCTTATCTAGGATAATTGTGATCAAAATTGGCGCCTACTCTACCTATCACACGCCTAATAGCACACACACGCACTTCTAGAATATTCTTGGACAACTTAGAACATTCTAGACTTATCTAGACTCCTATTGAACTTCCTATGACTTGATGCTCAAGTTTATAATATACTTGGCATCTTACATTATTCTAAAATAAACTAAAAAGCTAATTAAATCACACCAAAATAATAATAAGCTAAATAAAGCTAGTAAAGATAAAGTTACATCCAAAAGATTAAAATTAAGAATGGTTATCATCTTGGACGTGAACTTGGGCCTTGTTCTTAGGCTGGTTGGCGTGATCTTTCCTGTTCTAAGATGTTTGGACATCACCATGGCAATGATCTTCATATGGATCCAAGAAGTTTAGTAAGTCTTGCTTTTTACAAGATTTGTAAAAATTCATTATATTGTAATATTACTTCTATGGATTCTAGTTATACTTTGTTGGAAGAATCAAAATTGTTTGATAGGAGTATGATGCTCCAAGAGGCGTCCTTTTTACCACCTTGTGTCTCACGGCTCAAGGAGGATCAAAGTACTCTTATGGAACTTATGGAGAATAAGTATCACGAATTTGAAGAACCAAGCAGTCTCATTCTTACACCAATGGAGGTTGGAAACCGAGAGCCTATAAAGGATCAATGTCCTTTGCCGTCACTTGTTCTCATTTGTGAATATTTGGGTGAAAGACAAGCACCATCAACAAGAGACCACTCTCTCTTATCTCTTTGGAACCGCTTATCTCCTATGAGTATCATCATACGAAGGAGCAAGGAGTATGTAAATCCTCTGGAGTTAGCCTTGTCAAAGAATGAGGAGTACTTGGAGAAATGTCCTTACCTCTCGTCCAAGAATATGCTATCTCAACAAATCTCATCAAATGGAGTAATTCAAGTGGACAAAAGGAAGAAAGGAATTATTCAAGAAGGGTCCATACTTGCATCCATACTTGAGGTACTATGTCTCTTAAAGAATGCTAAAGATCATCATATTCTTGTATTCCCTATTCTTGCACCATATTCGTTCATTACAAATGGAGTTGAGAAAGGTGAAGTCCTATCTCAAGAGAGTTGTCCCATGGATTATTTTGGTGACATACTAAGTGGAGAAAAGAAGAAGCTTCACGCTTATGGCTTAACATTCATACTTGTTGCTATCATGAGGGTATTTGAGCAAAAAGAATATTATCTTGGAGGAATCATGCTTAAGCTTCGTGAATCTTACAAAGTATTAGAGTATGTTTCATATGAAGAGGATATCACGCCATCATCATATTTTGAGATAAAGTACTTGATTCATTCATCAAAATCAAGTCACTTGGAGGAAGCAAGTCCTTTGACTAAAGGAAGTTTTCTAACGAGGAGATACATGTTTGATTCAAGAGTACTTAGGCTTGAATATATCAAGGAGTTGTATGAAGATAATGATGATTTTAAAGAAGTATACAAGGTATGTGAGAAGCATCCTCAACAATCCTTTTATATTGATCATGGATTTCTTTTCAAAGGGAATCAAGTGTGCATTCCAAGGAGTGGAATTCGTGAAATCTTAATCATGGAAGTATATGGAAGTTCTTTTGAACATTTGGATCTACTCAATACGTATTTCAAGATGAAGGAGTATTATTTCTGGCCTAGTGTGATAGTTGATATTGAGTATAAGCTGTAATATTGTGACATTTGCAATCCTTCTATACCATATGGAGATGAAAGCTTGAATTTTATGGTTGAAGTGCCAAGGATTCAAAGAAGTCAAGAGGCTATAATCGATGACCACTCAAAGATGGAACACCATACTACTATTGACTTCATCATGGGTAACAAGCTTGTGAATCTATACTTTGAAGTTGAGAAGTTATATGAGATTTCTACAATCTCCATGAATAAACGAGATTTGAAGTACCATGATGTCATTGGCTTATTCATGAGAAGACTTGGAAGAAAGTGGAAGTTCAAGTCAAGCATCAAAGGAATCTATGATGATTTCAAGGCATTCAAGAAGAGAAGTTGTAAACTCATAAGAAGGAACAAGAGAAGTGATGTCAATAACACATATGGGAAGACATCTTATAAAGAAGGAAGGAAAACAAGGAAGAAGAAGTTTTGTCTAAGTTTGAGGACAAACTTTTCAACCGGGGGAGAATGATGTATATTTGCCTAGCTATATACATCAATGCCTAGCTAAAGGACCTCAATCCAGCTAGAAGCTACAAATGTCACCTTGGGTATCAACAACTACAAGGGTTTATTAGCTCAAGGAAGAAAGCATGAAGGACCTTGATGGTATTCTAGCTTACATGGAGTTACTCTCACATTTGGAGGACATCAATGAGCATAAATAACTCTCAAGTCCTTATTGAGAAGTCATCTCTCACGGCAGCAAAGGACTCCATCAAGTACTGTTCGATATTTTGCTCTATAACTCTAGATCCATACGTCTATTGAGGAAATCATCAAGACAAATTGGAGTTCTTTAAATAAGCTTTCCAATGGTTTTTGAATCATTGAAAACGGACAATTATTGAAGGAGTTATAGCAATTTCTTTCTAGAGTTGTATTTTAGAGTTTATGATGTCATAAATAGGATATATGATGTAATAGTTGATTCTTGGTTTCTTGAACCCTAAGTACACGTCCAATGGGTCCTAAGAGTAGTATAAATATACCCCCTAGGGTGCCATTGTATTCATTCATTACATCTCATATCAAATACAAATCAAATTTAAACACATTGTGTTTTGTCTCTAGCTTGTGTGCTAGAATTGGTTCTCTTGAGGGAGAGTCTTTTGAATCTCTTCTTCTATTCTAAGATAGGAAGAGTTGGAGGATTCTAGGAGTGGTGAATCTGTATCTCCTTAGAAGATCCCAAGTCGTTTATCATTCGATCAAACGATTCATTCTTGTTGTAAGTTTCAATCTATTCTTTTGAATCTTTTGATTTCCATTGCATTTTCATTCCATTCTTTTCCATACCAACCAGAATACATCCCCACTCATTCGTTCATCCATCCATCCACTAATCCATCATCCATTATTCATTCATTTACACTCCATTTCCATCTTTATTCATTCATTCATATGATCAAGAATAAATCTATCCAACCCCAAGTTTAAAGATCCTTATATTGTTGTGTAATGTGATCATCCTTGAACCAATTATACATCAGTAGGAATTTATCTTGAAGCTTCTTCTTTATTTTATCCCAACAACGCACCTTATCCTTTCCTTTAACTTCCCGCTTCTTTTGCAAGTTTGCCGACCAAATGCTTGCTTGCTTTCGTAACTTTGAGGCAATATACTTGACCTTCTTATCATTATTCATGTCTTTGAGATCAAATACTCTTTCCAAGGTTTGCATCCATTCCAAGAATACTTCCGGATCATGACTCCTATAGAATTCCGGTATCTCTTCTTTGCAACCAAATCTGTCCTCCTTCCTTGAACATGTACTCCATTCATATTGTGTTTCATAGTCGACATCATGAAGATTCACCATACATGAATCAACTTCAATTCGTACTCCTCCCTTTTGAAGGGGCATAAGTTTCTCCAATTGTTTGGTGAGATAATCAAGTTGCTGTTTCATTTGTTGCATATCATATTGTGAATCCATTAGAGAACTCACACACACCATGTAATATCAATCTTTGATACAAAAAGATCACAAGAAACTCACGGTTTTGGGGTTAGAATGTTGGGACGAGAGCGGGTATGTGTTTAGGCTAGATTTGTGTTTGGGTTTTGGGGTTCTTTGTGGAGTTTATGGGGAGACGTGAGATGGGGGATGGTGGGGGATGAATTTGTGATTGAAGATTGTAAAAAGATGGTGCAAGAACTAAGAGAATCAATCTCCTAAGCTCTGATACCAATTTTGATGTATAATGGATCAAGGGAAGATGATATTACACATGAATTTAGGATCTTTAAAAACCAAGATAAGAATCTTCTACTCTTAGTTCTCAATGTTCAACCAAATTCAATGAAAAAGGATAAAGACAAACGAAAAGATGAATGAATTCGTTTACCAAGATTGAATAACGTTTGATGTTTGATGAATGAAGGATGAATGGCGATTGAATGGATGAACGAATGATGAACGAATGCACCTAGATCGTTTTTTTGATGATTATGGGATGGACGAATGGTGCTTGAAAGGTTGTATGTTGATTGATGCTTGAAAGATCAATCAAAGATGGATGAATGCTTTGAAAGAACGAATGGAATGAATGAATGATATGTTTGGCTTTTGAAGAATCTTGGAGGATACAGGCACACCACCTTCAAGAATGCTTCAATCTCTTCCTATCACCGACAAGGACGCCACCCTAGGCTATAAGAAGATGATATGATCGAATCTCCCTCAAGAGAAACGAAAGACTAGCAAAAGCTAGAGAGAAAACAACATCGTGTTGTATTTGATATATAAATGAATGAATGAGATTACAAGAGGCCTAAGGGGGGTATTTATAGTAATCCTAACCCTCCCTAGTCGTGTACAAATCAAGAACTAGGCCCCTTGAGGCTTACATCATCCTACACATTTATTACATCATAAAAACTCTAAAATACAACTCTAGAAAGAAAAGACTATAACTCCTTCAATACTTGTCCAAACTTCAAGATTCAAAGACCATTGGAAAGCTCTTTCAATGCTTTTCAATCTGTCTTTGGATGACTCCCTCATTAGACGCATGTATCTAGAGTTATAGAGCAAATTACCAAACTGCCCTTGTTGAAACCATTCAAACGAGAGGGATACTTGAGTAAATGATGCTCTTTTGCCATATAACCGAGTATTAGGCCCCTATGATGCATATTGGATGACTTCCTTGATGTCCTTGATGTATATGGCCATCAAATATACATCACAAAGACATCGAAACAATCGCCTAGCAAAGGCATCAAACAATCACCTACCAAAGGCATCAAAATAATAAACCCGCTTAAAGTTTCACTTTGAATTATTAGTGTCTTATGCACAACTCAGCTCACAACTCTCAAGTCAAACCCAACCCAGGTTATCAAAACCAAAAATAAAACCACTAATAAAAGACCATCCAATTTCTCAACTCAATAAAATCAAAGCACAAACAAATACAAACATTTATCCAGAACGGATGGTCACATTTCAACAAAAGTCCCCTTCGGGATGCAATTCTCAAAACAGGTTAAAAAACATTAAAACACATTTAAAGAGCATCCCAGTGGGGATTAGAGCATAGACATTACCTGGTTAACTTCACTTCACAACAAAGACGAACACACTTGAGCTCACTAACAACGCGAATTAGCTCGGGCCTAAAATAGAAATAATTATTCTAATCAAAACGCGCCCTTCGAAGTTAGTATTAACTACCTTCTACCTAACCCTCCCCTAGGAACACTATAAGTTCCCATAAATCATGAATTTACACTTTAAGTCATCTAACACATTCCAAGTGATCACATATCAAGATCAAGACATCACTTTCACTCAACAACATTTTTATTAATAAATAGTATCAATAAGACAGATTACAGCATCCACATAAATTAGGTCAAAACTTGACTTCCCGACATCCTATGTGTCTGGTTTTGGACTTTTCGAAAACTCGGGATGTCTACTAAAACTCTTATGTTGAACTTGAGACCAAAAACACCCATTAAGATCCTCCAAAATGGTCATCAATCCAAATTGTCCAAATCTAACCTAGGTCTGGTAATCGGGGTACAACTCGACCTAGACAACTCCAACGTCCGATCCGCAAAATTCCTATAAAAGCTAACATCTAAGGGAACCTCCAGTTCAAAGGGTTCGATCAAAGAACGACTATAACTCTCATGGTGGTCCATTCTTTAGACCCTAACGAAACTGTCTCGATCCCGGTTCTCATTTAATTTGTAATTTCGATTCTAACTTTCACCATTCGATCCCGGGGTCCTAATTTGGGCTTAAAACAATAACTAAGGTTCAAGGTAATTAGTCTAATCCCACTAAGGTCCAAACATCAAACTTCCTACCACCAAAACCAAATTGTAAAACATGAAATCAACTTTAATATTTTCACTAACCCTAAAAGCATGCATGAAATAATAGTAACATTACCCTAACATGAATTCTATAGCATACTACTTCAAGATCCTATAATTACAACCTGGATAATTATAAAATACGAATTTTTTAATCAAGAATCAAGAAATTAATTAACAAGAATCGTAATTTAATAAATCAATCAACCTAAATTATCTAACAAGATTAAACATAAAATCAAAGGGTTCGATCAAAGAACGACTATAACTCTCATGGTGGTCCATTCTTTAGACCCTAACGAAACTGTCTCGATCCCGGTTCTCATTTAATTTGTAATTTCGATTCTAACTTTCACCATTCGATCCCGGGGTCCTAATTTGGGCTTAAAACAATAACTAAGGTTCAAGGTAATTAGTCTAATCCCACTAAGGTCCAAACATCAAACTTCCTACCACCAAAACCAAATTGTAAAACATGAAATCAACTTTAATATTTTCACTAACCCTAAAAGCATGCATGAAATAATAGTCACATTACCCTAACATGAATTCTATAGCATACTACTTCAAGATCCTATAATTACAACCTGGATAATTATAAAATACGAATTTTTTAATCAAGAATCAAGAAATTAATTAACAAGAATCGTAATTTAATAAATCAATCAACCTAAATTATCTAACAAGATTAAACATAAAATTAAACGTGATTGAACCCTAAGAGAATTAAAGAAACATGCGAATACTTAACTAACGATCAAGAATTAATCTAGATAATTAAACTCTTTAATTCGTGCATACAATAATAGTATTATCTAAAACCCTAAACATGCTTCACAAGAAATTAAGGTACATTAAACAATTGAACATTAATAATTTCACTACAATTATTACAAACCCTAATTCACCAATTAGAACATAAAATTACACATAATAATTTAGACAAGAATTACAAGTAAATAATACAACACAAGAACAAATTAGTTACAAATAATAACTTAATAATTTACAACCTTAATTACCCAAAGTACAAGATTTAAATCAAGAATTAATAATAATAACCAAAACAGAAAAAAAAGAAATAAAAGAAGAAAGTTTTAAAACTGCATTAGGGTTTTACGTTAGAGGTTTAGGGCGGCGGTTTTTCATCGGAAGAGCGACAGTGGTAGGTCGGGCGGTGTCGGCGGTGTCGTGAATCCGCAGATCGACGCGCAGCGCAATTTGATTCCCGACAGTATAGTTCGCACCAAAACCACCACAGCAGGCCTCGGTTTCCTCACGTCTGGCTGTTGAGCGACTGCCTCCGATGATGCGGTGGTGGCACGGACGGCGACTAAGAGGTGGCGGCGTGACCGGTGATGACGTCTCCTGGTGGCTGTAGCGGTGGTGTTGGGGGGACGACATAGAGAAGGAGGGAGAGAGAGGAGAGGAGAGGAGAGGCTAGGGTTAGGGTTAAGGTTAATATTAGGGTTTGAGAGGAAAAATCTAGTTTTTATACTAAACACATAATTAAGGCCCAATTAGGCTATTCTTAATCCTAATCTAACCCAATAAGAAATCAGATTTTCTTTTGGAGAAAAATAATAATAACTATAATAATAGTAATAATAATAATAAAACATACTAATAATAATAATATTAAGACTAAACACATAACAAATAATATTCACATAATTATTCATATAACAATTTTTAGTAAACACAAAAATATTAATAATAATACTTATAATAATTAGAGTAATACTAATAATACTAAACCCAAGAAATTACCGATATACCCTTGTTAGTCTCTCAACGATCCTACGAGCTCAAGCGTTAACAAAGATAAACACAAAAGAATAGTAACAATTAACGAAGTCAAACCTAATTTACTAACGACGTCACAGTCAACATCTTTGGATTTTTTGGGGTTTTACATCATTACCTCCTTAAAAGAAGTTTCGTCCTCGAAACTTACACTTAGACCTAACGGTTCGGTAATAATCCTAATGGTTCCGTTCTTCCTAAAACTCGAGGTTTTACATCATTACCTCCTTAAAAGAAGTTTCATCCTCGAAACTTAAACTCCACACCAACGGTTTGCCAGACGGAACTAACGGTGGTGCTACCCAAAAACTCCGGGTTTTACATCATTACCTCCTTAAAAGAAGTTTCGTCCTCGAAACTTAAACTTAGACCTAATGGTTCGGTAATAATCCTAACGGTTCCGTTCTTCCTAAAACTCGAGGTTTTACAGTTCATAATAGTAAATCTGGAATTTTATTGTAAAATTTCATGTTTTGTTATTATTTATTTCTTATTGTCTTTATTTAATTGACTTTATGTTTGTTTAATAGTTAAATATGACATAAACTTGATTCAATTTTGAATGTTTTAGAAACAATCTTGTTTAATATTGTTAAACAGTAGGGAATACATAAAATAGGTCAAAATTCGCAAAATAGGGTTTTGTAGAATTTTTTTCTGATTTAGTTTATTTACTGTAAATAAGAAAAATAAAAATAAAATATCAAACGAATTCGAAAATTTCCAAATATTTTACTGGAGGTGTCTGGAAGTGTTGTGGACTTTCCATAATTTTTGTAGATTTTTCTCAATTAAAATGAATTTTTAATTGAGTTTTCAGTTCTGAAGAGAATTAAAAATCGTTTAATTATCTGAATTTTATAAATTCATAGAAATATGTAAAACTTCTGAAAATTTTATAGTAGGTTACTGGGTAACCATAATTTTAGGGAAAATGTTTTTCGTTAATTTATCCAGTCAAATTATATTTTTTAATTTAGATTTTCAGATCTGAGAGAAATAAATCTGTGACTTCTCTGAATTTTGTATATTTATAGAAATATGCAAATTTTCTGAAAATTTTACAGTAGGTTACTGGGTAACCATTCTATTTCGGATAAAGTTTTTGTGAATTTTTGAAATCGTTAACTAATTTTCTTTTAATTTACAGATTAACAGAAAAGTAAAATTGTTTACTTATCTGATTTTTATTCTAATTTTAGAAATTTGATAAAAATCTAAAAATTTTACAGTAGCATGTTGGATGAATATTCTGTATGGAAAAATTATAAAATTTGATTTTTAAACTTATCGGACTGTTATTATTTATTTTCCTCTTAAACGGAGTATTTAGATGTTTAATTCCCTAAAATTTTGCAATCTTTTGAAAATTGTTAAAATTCTGGAAAATGTTCATCTTGGGTTATTAGATAACACTATAATATGAAATTATTAAATTCGATAAGTTATGATTTTTTCATTTAAGTCTTTCATTCACGAAATTAACCGAAACTGGGAAGCAACACGGATCGTGTTGATCCAACACGGACCGTGTTGCCAGCAGTTTTGGTGAACTCGTGTGTTTTAGGGTTTGTAATTAATTTTAGAAATTAATTATTTACCTATTACTACTAAATCAGTTAATAGGCATAAAATCTATTAGTTTGTAAAGTTTAGGAAACTTACAATATCTTTAAAAGATATAGTATCTTTTAGACTTCTTGATTTTAGGAAAGTCAAGTATTTTATATGTATGGGTATAAAATCCATTTAGGTAATTAAGATAAAATTTGGAATTTTGTTTATTTATTAATAATGCAAACTTTTAGGAGACCTATTTAGTATTTGTTTTCTTATATGTGTTGTGTTACAATTATATATGCCTTTATAATTTGTTATTTAAGCATGTGTTATATTTGATACAATTATTGCAATATTACATGTTTGCATGTGCTTCTAGTATGGCCATAGATAGTCGGTTTTACCGGTCTGCGTACCGGGTTGGGTGAAATACGGCCTGCGTGCCGTCGTTGAATTAATTTAAATTTAAATTTTCAGTTAAGTTATTTTAATTCATGTAAGGCCTCAATTGTGAGATGCACTTTGTAAATTTGTTGTAATTGGAGACATCAAGTCAAGTGGGAGCCCAACAACAATGGATGTGGTGATTCGAGTGTGAGCCCATCCAAGGAAGTTGCAAAGCCCAAGAAGATTTTCTTGAAGACTGTCAAGGCTTAGTTAAACTAGTTGATTAAGTCTAGGTGGTCATACTAGGGGTTTTATTTATGCTCTAAATTCGTTATTGCATGTTTTATAATGCCTTTTATGCTTTTCGAAAGAGTTCACCTAGAATTGTATGTTTAGGATAATAAAACATACTCTCAAAATTGAATTATTGCTCAACCTATCGAAGCACCACTTAGATGGATAAATAAAGAAAGCCAAAGCGAATTATTTGTCCATCATAAATAAGTAGGGTGGGAGCTAGGTCAATTCAAATTGGCTATCAAAATAGTTTTGGGCCAAGAGCGGAGGAAAAGAAATATTGTATTCGATACAAATTTCTTGCCAAGAGTCATTTTGAATGATCGATCATAAGATGATCCACCAAAGATAACATGGGATCGAGTTTCGTTGGGCCAAAGTCCACTTGAGCTCATGAGTCTTGTGGGTCTTGGTAAATTAAAACACTAAATGAGAGTTGATAAAGTGTTTTGATTTGAAATTAAAATTAGTTTAATTTCTTTTGATGAATAATAACTAAAATGAATCAATTTTGTCTCGTAGAATTATTTATATCTTTTTCACTCAAACATCCACCACTAATAAAATATTGTTTTCTCCTTGAAAAATAGAAAAAAAAACAATTATCACCAATTGGCATCGCCGTCACAAGATTGTCTTGGAGACGAACAAAAGGAACATGTCTTTGATATAACATTGAGCTAGGCATCAATATTAAGAGGTCAATCAAGCCAAATGAATATATGTAATGTCATAGTGTTCATACAACTTTAACTTCAAAAGTTTTGAAGATTAGAGAAAGGATTTCAATATTACCAACTTAAAACCAGGCTCATCGAACTAGTTAGAGTTGATAAATATGAAACCTATAACCAGATAGTCTCGGTTATGCTAGATAAAGGCCAATTGATGGCATTCATGTTCTAAAATAATTTGACTATTTTAAAACATGAGAAACCTCATATCCTCTTTTAACCAAAAGTTTGGCAACCAAAGATAGTCTTTTAGTGAAAGGGAAAATAAAATTTAAGAAATCTATCAAAGAGAAGAAGTCAAAAGAAAGGTAAGGACAAACAGTTGTACATACCCAACCAATGACAACAATCGGTTAACAACCAGATCATGTATGCCACTGGGAGCGTGAATAACTATAAGGAAGACTTGAGATATGATTTCATTTCTAGGTAAATGCGTATATGATACACAATACCCTTATTAAACCCACTTTGAGTATAAGATACCGGCTGTGAAAACTCGCATTTATGCAAATGTGCAGGATCTACAGCAAAGTAGATGTGCTTTGAAGGATGAGAGTCAGCCTACAAAAGGGAACATGCAATTAGTTGTAGCTTCTCATGAAGAGTTGGTTGTTTATCCATTTTCTCAAGACTTATAACAGAAATTTATAGTTGATTCTATGTTCTCATTATAAGTAGAAATTTGAATTCAGGCTCTCAGTTAGAGAGAGAGGATCTCAGATAAACACACACAACACATCGAAAGGTTTAAAAGGAATAACTCATGTTCAAACATAAAACTTGTAACTATCTATTAAGTCATGCAAATAAGAGCGCATTCAGAAGCGTCACAGTGATAAACTTTTGACTGATAAGACTTTGAAACATGTGATGTCTGCAAAGTATGACTGTACCTTTTACAAGAAAGGGTGAACGTGCCAACAAACACTCATGCATTTGCAATTCTTGGACATTTGTTGTAGCGAGGTTAATATCTTGGTCAAGATCAATGTCAACGTCAATGATGGCGCAACTTTCTCCTTCTTGGATCAATGAACACATTTCATCACGTAGCTTTTCTCCATTCAATTCTTCTACTTCCTCTACTTCAAGATCCTCCTCTATGTGTACCTCATCTACTTTGTTAGCCATGCTACTACATACTTCTTGAACTTGCTCATTTTCAACAAAATCATCACATTCGGCAAATTCAACTTCTTCATTCACGCCTTCCTCCTCATACAATGGGTTGTCATATACTCGAAACTCATCATTATTCTCCTCATACAATGGATTGTCATACACTTTAAAGTCATCTTTAGGCACGCTACATACTACATTAACTTCCTCATTCGTGCCAAGGTTATCACATACTTCATGAAAATCCTCATACACGTCAAATACATCAAATGATTCACTTTCAAATTCTGGTTGCTCATAGGATGACGTTTGACATACACTTTCAACATGATCAAAACTTTGGCAAGATAGACTTGTACTTTGGTCAATGATTTCCTCGTCTTGGACAATAAGAATGGGGAGGTTTATGGGCTGATTTGAGGTGCTTTGGATAGTAGGTGTGAGGTGGTTTAGGGGCTGTTTTGTAGGTCTTTGTTGTGTATGGGTTTTGTCCAAGAGTTCTTACTCTTTACTTGAATTTCAATATCAAGAGCTAAAGAACTTAACTCTTTCAAGTTTGTGTAAGATTGATGTACAACAACACACCAAATGTAATCATTAAGACCAAGAGTGTAACATACTAAAACGTGTGGATCATCCTCCTTAAGGCCATACTTCCGTAGTTGCCGTCTGAATTCTATGGTATATTCAACCACGTCCTTGCTCCCTTGCTCCATTATTTCAAGCTTGTTGATGTAATCTCCTTTGTATTTGTATGGCAAGAACTCTTCTTGAACATTATATCCATTCTTCTTGCTTGACCATTTACTCGATTCATAAGATACTTCATATTCAACTTCATAAGGGTAAACCTTACGTGAACAAGCGCTTCTTGATCCTCCCTTTTGAAGGATCCCAAATACTTCCATTTGTTAGGTAAGATCATCAATTTGTTGCTCCAAGCGTTTCAATTCACTTGGTGAATTCATGAAGAGATCTTTTGCAAGCCATAGAATATGAATCTTGATGAAGAAAGACTTCAAGCAAGACTTACGGTTTAGTGGAGAATGTAGGGGACGAAATGGGGAATGTGTTTAAGCTAGGTTTGAGTTTGGTTTAAGGTTTTTTTGTGGAGTTTATGGTTCTTTATGAGTTCTTGATGAGTTCTTGTTGAGTTCTTGATGAGTTCTTGGAAGAACTTTTGGGTGGCGTGAGAATGGTGGGATGGTGGGGGATGGATTTGTGGTGGAAAGATTGTAAACAGATGATATCAAGAACCACAAGAATCAATCTCCTAGGCTTTGATACCAATTTTGATGTATAATGGGAGATCACATTACACAACAATATAAGGATCTTTAAACTTAGGGTTGGATAGATTGATTCTTGATCACAGGAATGAATGAATAAAGATGGAAATGGAGTGTAAATGAATGAATAATGGATGATGGATGAATGGATGGATGGATGAACGAATGAGTGGGGATGTATTCTGGTTGGTATCGAAAAGAATGGAATGAAAATGCAATGGAAATCAAAAGATTCAAAAGAATAGATTGAAACTTACAACAAGAATGAATCGTTTGATCGAATGATAAACGGTTTGGGATCTTCTAAGGAGATACAGATTCACCACTCCTAGAATCCTCCAACTCTTCCTATCACCATCTAAGATAGCCAATCTTATAATAGAAGAAGAGATTCAAAAGACTCTCCCTCAAGAGAACCAATTCTAGCACACAAGCTAGAGAGAAAACACAATGTGTTTAAATTTGATTTGTCTTTGATATGAGATGTAATGAATGAATACAATGACACCCTAGGGGGTCTATTTATACTACTCTTAGGACCCCTTGGACGTCTACCTAGGGTTCAAGAAACCAAGAATCAACTATTACATCATATATCCTATTTATGACATCATAAACTCTAAAATACAACTCTAGAAAGAAATTGCTATAACTCCTTCAATACTTGTCCATTTTCAATGATTCAAAAACCATTGGAAAGCTTATTTAAAGAGCTCCAATCTGTCTTTTGATGATTTCCTCAATAGACGTATGGATCTAGAGTGATAGAGCAAAATATCGAACTGTACTTGATGAAGTCCTTTGCTGCCGTGAGAGATGACTTCTCAATAAGGACTTGAGAGTTATTTATACTCATTGATGTCCTCCAAATGTGAGAGTAACTCCATGTAAGCTAGAATACCATCAAGGTCCTTCATGCTTTCTTCCTTGAGCTAATAAACCCTTGTAGTTGTTGATACCCAAGGCGACATTTGTAGCTTCTAGCTGGATTGAGGTCCTTTAGCTAGGCCTTGATGTATATAGCTAGGCAAATATACATCACCTACCACCTAGCTACCTACAGGACAACTACTACAAGCTACAAAAGTTGATCCAAGGAGGAAGAAGCGTAGAGGAGTACACCAAAGAATTTGAGTGTTTGCTTTGGAGATGTGACCTTAAAAAGGACGAGCCACAAACTTTGGTATGTTATCTAATTGGTCTTGATGATTATATTAGACATATTGTTGAATGGAAACCATACAAAACTTTGGGTGAATTAAGTTCTTTAGCTCTTAATGTTGAAAGGCAAAGGAGAATTAAGAGTATAAAACCTTTGGACATAAACCAAACTCCACAAAATTCATCCCTTCATACACACCCATTTCCTACACAACCAAGACCTCCCATATCTCCTACACAGTTCCACGCCAAAAGCACCACAAAACAGCCCCAAACCCTCCCCAAACCTACTATCCAAGAACCCAAACCCTTGTGGTACCAAACGTATAATAACGAATTATTTGAGGAGGAAAGTGTAGTAGAAGAGGAGTATGTAGAAGAACTGCTTGTGGCAAGGAGAACCTTGAAAGAAGTATGTGTGCCGAATGAACATCAACAAAGAGAGTGCAAGATCTCTCGTTGTACCAACAAAGGAGAAGTATGTTCATCGATCAAAGAAGGAGAAAGTTGTGCCTCCTATGGTGACATTGACGCCCCTACAACAATGATCCACACGTCAAACTTGGAGAATTATTCACGCCCTACACAATGGCTAAGCCATGACAAAGACATTCATGTGGATCCAAGAAGTTTAGTAGTTAAGTCTTTCCATTTACAAGAATTGTAAAGATTCATTATGGTGTGATATTATTCCAATGGGTATGTGTCATATTTTTTTGGGAAGACCATGGTTGTTTGATAGGAGTGTCATACATGATGGGAGAGCCAACACTTATACTCTCACCCTCAATCAAAAGAAGATCACTTTGACACCTCTAGTACCATCTTCTAACTCTCGGCCTAAGGAGAATGAAAGCAACATTGTGACGATTATGAAGGAGGAATATCATGGGTATGAAGAGCATAAGGGTCTTGTTCTTGCAAACTTGGAGGATAGCAAAACAAGCAACCATCCAATTTTGAATTCTCCAATGAAACGTATCTTTCATATGCACCCTAGAGATATCCACTTGAATCTTATGGTTGAAGTGCCAAGGATTCGAAGAAGACAAGAGACTATAGTCGCGGGTGATCATTCAAGAATGGATCGCTTCATACTAAATGATGAAGGCCAAATTGTAGACTTTGAAATTTTGGAGTTACATAGAATTCCTACATCCATGATGGAGTATCGAAAATCAAAGTCCAATAATGTCTATGGGTTATTTTGGAAGAAGTTGAAGAAGTTTTGTAAAGGAGTCTATGATGACTTCAAATCCTTTAAGAAGAAAGCTTGTAAATCTCTTGTGAAGAAGGCGAACAAAAGAGAGTTGTTGTTCAAAGTTTGAGGACAAAAGTTTTTTCAGCCGGGGGAGTATGATATATATTTGATGGCCATATACATCAAGGACATCAAGGAAGACATCCAATATGCATCATAGGGGCCTAATACTCGGTTATATGGCAAAAGAGCATCATTCACTCAAGTATCCCTCTCGTTTGAATGGTTTCAACAAGGGCAGTTTAGTAATTTGCTCTATAACTCTTGATACATGCGTCTAATGAGGGATTCATCCAAAGACAGATTGAAAAGCATTGAAAGAGCTTTCCAATGGTCTTTGAATCTTGAAGTTTGGACAAGTATTGAAGGAGTTATAGTCTTTTCTTTCTAGAGTTGTATTTTAGAGTTTTTATGATGTAATAAATGTGTAGGATGATGTAAGCCTCAAGGGGCCTAGTTCTTGATTTGTACACGTCTAGGGAGGGCTAGGATTATTATAAATACCCCCCTTAGGCCTCTTGTAATCTCATTCATTCATATATCAAATACAACATGATGTTGTTTTCTCTCTAGCTTTTGCTAGTCTTTCGTTTCTCTTGAGGGAGATTCGATCATATCATCTTCTTCTAGCCTAGGGTGGTGCCCTTGGTGGTGATAGGAAGAGATTGAAGCATTCTTGAAGGTGGTGTGCCTGTATCCTCCAAGATTCTTCAAAAGTCAAACATATCATTCATTCATTCCATTCGTTCTTTCAAAGCATGCATCCATCTTTGATTGATCTTTCAAGCATCAATCAACATACAACCTTTCAAGCACCATTCGTCCATCCCATAATCATCAAACAAACGATCAAGGTGCATTCGTTCATCATTCGTTCATCCATTCAATCGCCATTCATCCTCCATTCATCAAACATCAAACGTTCTTCAATTTTGGTAAATGAATTCATTCATCTTTTCGTTTGTCTTCATCCTTTTTCATTGAATTTGGTTGAACTTTGAGAACCAAGAGTAGAAGATTCTTATCTTGGTTTTTAAAGATCCTAAATTCATGTGTAATGTGATCTTCCCTTGATCCATTATACATCACTTTGGTAGGCGATTGTTTTGCGGGCGATAACCCTGAGACCAGGATTTGGTATCCTGTATGGGTTATGTATCAGGAGATCAGGGTTTCATCCCTAATATAGGTTAGATGATTTTTGATGCCTTTGGTAGGCGAATGTTACTTTAAGGGATTTGATATCCCGCCCGCATAATAAAATATGGATTGGTTGGGTTGAGGAAAACAGTTAAGGAATTAAAGGTTTGTGAAATGTTTTGACTCGTTCCCTCTCCCTCAAATGAATTGAAATGAACTTAACTTGTTTTTAACGTTAGGATTAGACATTATTGAGATTTCCCCCTCATTTTTGAAATGTTTTGTTTTTAGGTGAAGATCTATATGCTGGGGATGGGAATTAGAAGTGAGGACGTCATCGTTAATTACGTTGTTTTTCTTTTATGAGAAACTTGAAGTTAGTTTTGAGTTTTATTTTCTAAGTATGAGTTTGTTAGTTTTTTTTACCGTTATCAGACAGTTGTAGTTTCTTTCTCGCCTTGTATTCCTTCGGGGATACGGCAGTGACGCCCAATAAGAGTTTGAGTCTTCCGCTAAATTTTGTCTGTTAACGTTAGTTTGACTTTGACTTTTCTATAATTGAATTTCCGGGGCGTTACATGAACATTAAAGATTAAAACTTTCATAAAGATTCAAAAGTTTAGGCATAAATCTACTCTAGCATATTCATAATATAATTCAACTATTGACAAAATTACTTATGAATACAAGTACAATACTTTAGCATGCAATTGGTGGCTCTGATACCACTGTTAGGTTTTAGGTTATCTATTTCCTAAACAGATACAGATTAATTGGCGGAATATTCATAACAATTATAAAACAATCAATCACAACAATTGCAGAGGCTTTAGTAATTATACCTGATCGCTATTCCGGTTGATGAAAAGGTTGGCCTTCGAGATTCCAATGCTAAAATCTTCTACTGAAAGTCCAGTGCAGCACTCCGGGAACTCGATTGCTAGATTGACCCGATCGAGACGAATCTCAATCTAAGATGTATGTGAGATTGTTTCGGGAAACAGAGAATGTTTCCTGAAACAAGAACTGCAAACTAAAAGAGAGAGGAACTCATGAAATCACGCTGGTATCTCTCTAAGAGTCTCAGGCAGTTGATGTGGAATAATCTCTCCCAGAGATCCCTTTATATAGTGTTTAGAAAACCTGAGGAGAGGATTCAAAACCCTAAAGGGCCGACTTAACGCAACGGCGGAATTTTTCAGGCCCAACACGGTCCGTGTTGGCCTCCAGAAAGTCCATTAATTCGGCCCATAGACACCACGGACCGTGGTGTCTCAACACGGACCGTGTTGGGTCAACACGGTCCGTGTTGAACCCAATTCGGTCCGTGTTGGGTTGATTTCTCACAGAAATCAGTTTCCAACTTTTCTAAACGTAATACAGTATTACTTAGGTTACATACATTGTTCCAGGGCACTGACTTGTGTGACCTAGTAGGACCAAATAATATAGTTGTAATTAAACATATTTAATTACTAATTATAGAGGTCTCTAGCAAGACATATAATTACTATATTACTTTGGTTTAATCTCCATGTATATCGAATATTGTCGGGACATTCCCAATAGTTTCGAGTGGACCAAAGCTTTATCTTTGCAAGGATTTTATACACCAAGGTGCTGCAGTCAACCGACGTTAGTTTGCAGGCTGAAATCGGCATTCCTAAGTACTTGAAAGGCAGTACACCTTGTCCAAAACTTGTCTCCTGTAATAGCTCATCTGAGTTTTGAATGCCTTCAAAAACCACTTTAGATTTTGCCAGATTTGCTTCAAGTCCCGTCACTTTTGAGAAGTGATTAAAAGCTTCCTTCAGGACTCCAATGGAAACTTTATTGGCCGAGGTGCAAAGGATTAAGTCATCCGCAAACATAAGATGTGAGAGCTTCAAGCGGGTGCAGTGCAGATGATACTTATAGCCCTTTGATTGAGCAATGTGATAATCGATAGATCTTGAAAGGTACTCCATAGCCAGAACAAAGAGGAGGGGGGACATCGGATCGCCTTGTCTCAAACCCCTCCCTCCAGGGAAAGTATCTAAAATGGTACCATTAACATTGACCGCGAACACCGGGGTTGTAATGCAAGCCATGATGCACTTGATGATCCACTCAGGAAAATTAAAAGCACGGAGGGCTTCCTCAATGTAGCTCCAGTGGACCGAATCAAAAGCCTTTTTTAAATCAATCTTCATCATACAGCGAGGTGAGATTGTGGTGCGGGAATAGCGTCTCGCAATTTCTTGGCAGAGCAAGACATTATGAAGCAGTTCTTGCCCCGGAATAAAAGCCGCCTGACTGTGATTAATTAGAGAGGACAGGACTTCCCTAATCCTCGAGGCAATGATTTTTCTGATCCCTTTGTAGAATGATGTATATTTGATGGCCATATACATCAAAGACATCAAGGAAGACATCCAATATACATCATAGGAGCCTAATACTCGGTTATATGGCAAAAGAGCATCATTCACTCAACTATCCCTTTCGTTTGAATGATTTCAACAAGGGCAGTTTGGTAATTTACTCTATAACTCTAGATACGTGCATCTAATGAGGAAGTCATCCAAAGACAAATTGAAGAGCATTGAAAGAGCTTTCCAATGGTTTTTTAATCTTGAAGTTTGGACAAGTATTGAAGGAGTTAGAGTCTTTTCTTTCTAGAGTTGTATTTTAGAGTTTTTATGATGTAATAAATGTGTAGGATGATGTAAGCCTCAAGGGGCCTAATTCTTGATTTGTACACGTCTAGGAGGGCTTAGGATTACTATAAATACCCCCTTAGGCCTCTTGTAATCTCATTCATTCAATAAATCAAATACAAACACAAGGTGTTGTTTTCTCTCTAGCTTTTGCTAGTATTTCGTTTCTCTTGAGGGAGATTCGATTCTATCATCTTCTTCTAGCTTAGGGTGGCGTCCTAAGTGGTGATAGGAAGAGATTGAAGCATTCTTGAAGGTGGTGTGGCTGTATCCTCCAAGAATCTTCAAGAGCCAAATCTATCATTCAATCATCCAATTCGTTCATTCAAGCATTCATCCATTTTTGATTGATCTTTCAAGCATCAATCAACATTCAATCTATCAAGAACCATTCGTCTACTCAATATTCGTCCAACAAACGTTCAAGAAGTCATCGTTCATCATCATTCATCAATCGTTCATCCCCTCAACTCGTCATTCATCCATCATTCATCAAAACATCAATTGATCTTCAATCTTGGTAAACGAATTTCACCATCTTTTCGTTTATCTTCATTCTTTTTCATTCATTTTTGGATCCTTAAGAACTTTGAGAAGCAAGATTCTTATCTTGGTTTTTAAAGATCCTTATATTGTTGTGTAATGTGATCATCCTTGATCCCATTATACATCAAAATTGGTATCAGAGCTTAGGAGTTGATTCTCTTAGTTCTTGATCCATCTTTTTACAATCTTTTCACCATCTTTCCCCCCCATCATCCCCATCTCACGTCCACCAAGAACCACAAAAAGAACCCCATAGCCCTACAAAGAACCCCCAATTCGAACACAAAATCCACCAAAACACAATCCCCCTCTCGTCCTTCACCCCCAAATCCCAAAAACCGCGAATCTTGCAATCTTTTTGCACCAAGATTGTTCAAGATGGAAGATTCAAGCACTCTCACACCTACACCTACGGAGCCCCAAGAAGATGTTGAAGCATTAAAGAAAAGAATCACCTATCTCAACGATCAACTAAAGAGATACATGCATCTTCAACATAGAGAGATGCGTGATGATTCTTTTGTGAGAAAACCTCAAGAAGATGAGGAGGATGCTCAAAGTAGTGGACGTTCAAGAAGGGAAGAACATTTTGGTTTCAAAGTGGAGATTCCGGAATTTAATGGTAATCTTGATCCTGAAAACTTCTTAGATTGGATGCAAACTATTGAACGTATTTTTGATCTTAAAGAAGTTGATGATGAGAAGAAAGTGAAGTATGTGGCTTTTAAATTGCGAAAACATACGTCCATATGGTGGGCCAATTTGCAAAAGAAGAGGCAAGCTAAGGGCAAGGACAAGATTAGAACGTGGGATAAGATGAGAAAGAAGCTCCAAGAGAAGTTTCTACCACCAAATTATCTCCAAGATAACTACTACAAGCTACAACGATTGGTTCAAGGAAGCAAAAGTGTGGAGGAGTACACAAAGGAGTTTGAACATCTTCTTTGGCGTTATGATATCAAGGAGAATGAACCACAAACTTTGGTACGTTATCTTTTTGGTCTTAATGATTGGATTAGACACATTGTTTAATTGCAACCATACAAAACCTTGGATGAGTTGAGTTCCTTATCCCTTAAAGTTGAAAGGCAAAGGAGGAATAAGGGAAAAGAAGCCTTGAACAAGTACCAAACTCCATAAGAATCATCCCACCTTACATTCCCACACATGCCACAACAAAATTCCACATTCCCTACAAAACCCCCAAACACAAAAACTCCACAAAATCAGCTGATGTATAATGGGATCCATGGAATCTCATTATACTTGGAAACAGGATCCTTAAAAACCAAGATAAGAATCTTGCTTCTCAAAGTTCTTAAAGATCAACCAAATTGAATGAAATGATGTATAATAGGATCAAGGATGATCAAATTATACAAAAGATTAGGATCTTTAAGTGTTTCTTTAAGATTGAACGAATGAATGAATGAATGGATGGATAAACGAATAGAATGGACGAAACGGATGAATGAAATGAATGTAGGAATGGATGGAATATATGTTTCTTGAATGATTGAATGATATTCAAATGAATCTTGAATTTGAAACAAGGTAGAAACAAAAACAAGATCAAATGAAAACTAGAAAGAAACTCACGATTTGAATGATGAATGATATTGACTTTGAAGATTCTTGGAGGATACAGCCACACCACCTTCAAGAATGCTTCAATCTCTTCCTATTACCACCTAGGACGTCACCCTAAGCTAGAAGAAGAAGATAGGATCGAATCTCCCTCAAGAGAAACGAAAACTATCACAAAAGCTAGAGGGAAAACAACACCATGTGTTTACTTTGTATTTGATATATGAATGAATGAGATTACAAGAGGCCTAGGGGGTATTTATAGTAATCCTAGCCCTCCCTATACGTGTACAAATCAAGAATTAGGCCCCTTGAGGCTTACATCATCCTACACATTTATTACATCATAGAAACTCTAAAATACAACTCTAGAAAGAAAAGACTATATAACTCCTTCAATACTTGTCCGTTTTCCAAGATTCAAAAACCATTGGAAAGCTCTTTCAATGCTCTTCAATATGTGTTTGGATGACTTCCTCATTAGACGCATGTATCTAGAGCTATAGAGTAAATTCCCAAACTGCCCTTGTTGAAATCATTCAAACGAAAGGGATATTTGAGTGAATGATACTCTTTTGCCATATAACCGAGTATTAGGCTCCTATGATGCATATTGGATGTCTTCCTTGATGTCCTTGATGTATATGGCTATCAAATATATATCATACTCCCCCGGTTGAAAAAGTTTATCCTCAAACTTAGACAAAACTTCTTCTAAACCGTTACATAGCACTTCTTCTAAGCTCATCCTTCTTCTTATAAGAGATCTTTCCAAAAGTATTGTTCACGTCAACTTACTTCTTCCTCTTGCGTTCCTTGAAGAGATTACAAACTCGCTTTTTAAATGCTTTGAAATCATCACAGATCCCTTTGATAAACTTCCACTTTCTTCCAAATTTTCTCATGAATGATCCAATTACATCATGGTGCGTCAAATCTCGTTTATTCATGGAGAATGTAGAAGTCTCATATAACTTCTCAATTTCAAAGTATAGATTCACAAGCTTGTAACTCATGATGAAGACAATAGTAATATGACGTTCCATCTTTGAAGGATGACCTTCAACGATCTTAATATCATCTTGACTTCCTTGAATCCATGGCACTTCAACCATAAAATTCAAGTTTTCATCTCCATATGGTATAGAAGGATTGCAAACGTCACAATATTGCAGCTTATACTCGATATCAACGATCATGCTAGGTCAGAAATAATACTCCTTCATCTTGAAATACGTATTGAGAAGACCCAAATTATCAAAAGAACTTCCATGTACTTCCATGATCAAGATTTCATGAATTCCACTCCTTGGAATACACACTTGATTCCCTTTGAAAAGAAATCCATGATCAATATAAAAGGATTGTTGAGGATGCTTCTCACATACCTTGTATACTTCTTTAAAATCATCATCATCTTCAAACAATTCCTTGATATATTCAAGCCTAAGTACTCTTGAATCAAATATGTATCTGCTTGTTAGAAAACTTCCTTTAGCCAAAGGACTTGCTTCCTCCAAGTGACTTGATTTTGATGAATGAATCAAGTACTCCATCTCAAAACACGAAGCTTAAGCATGATTCCTCCAAGATAATATTCTTTTTGCTCAAATACCCTCATGATAGCAACAAGTATGAATGCTAAGCCATAAGGATGTAGCTTCTTCTGTTCTCCACTTAGTATTTCACCAAAATAATCCACGGGACAACTTCCTTAAGATAAGACTTCACCTTTCTCAACTCCATTTGTAATGAACAAATATGATGCAAGAATAGGGAATAAAAGAATATGATGATCTTTAGCATCCTTTAAGAGACATAGTACCTCAAGTATGGATGCAAGTATGGACCCTTCTTGAATAATTCCTTTCTTCCTTTTGTCCACTTGGATTACTCCATTTGTTGAGATATGTTGAGATAGCATATTCTTGAACGAGAGGTAAGGACATTTTTCCAAGTACTTCTCATGCTTCAATATGGCTAACTCCAAAGGATTTACACACTCCTTTCTACTTCTACTTTGTATGATGATACTCATAAGTGAGAAACATTTCCAAAGAGATAAGAGAGAGTGGTTTCTTGTTGATGGTGCTTGTCTTTCATCCAAATATGCACAAATGAGAACAAATCATGGCATAGGATCTTGATCCTTTGTAAGCTCACGGATTCCAACCTCTATTGGTGTAAGAATGAGTCTCCTTGGTTCTTCAAATTCATGATACTTATTCTCCATAAGTGCCATAAGAGTACTTTGATCCTCCTTGAGCCGTGAGACACAAGGTGGTAATAAGGGTGCCTCTTGGAGCATGATACTCCTATCATACAACTTTGATTCTTCCAACAAAGTATAACAAGAATCCATAGAAATAATATTACAATATAATGAATTTTTGCAAATATTGTAAAAACAAAGACTTACTAAATTTCTTGGATTAAAATGAATGTCCTTGTCATGAAATGAATGACCGTGTGAATTGCTCTCCATTTGTAATGTTTGGACCCTTGTAGCGAGGCCAATATCATTGCCATGATCCTTATCAACGCCAATGCTAGCGCCAAGATCCTCATAGATGGTACTACTTTCTCCTTCTTGGATCAATGAACTTACTTCTTCTTGGATGGTATAATGAGAGTAAGAAATAAGTTCTCTTTGTTGTTGATCTTGCAGTACACTAGCCTCTTTCAAGACTCTACTTACAACAAGCAACTCTTCTCCATTTAATTCTTCTACATACATCTTTTCTAATACAATATCCTCCTCTTTTTCTTCCTCGTGTACTTCATGAGGCACGCTACATACCTCATTCATGCCAAGTTTATGAACTTCCTCATGCTCGTCAAATACATCAAATACCACACATTCAATTTCTGGTTGCATGCTTAATGATGTTTGATAATCAACCAAAGTTACTTTTTTCTCCTTAGGACATGCACTTTCAATATGATCAAAACTTTGGCAACATAGACATGTATTTGGGACAATAGGAGTGGGAAGGTTTATAGGCTGTTTTGAGGAGCTTTGGATAGTAGGTGTGGGGAGGTTTAGGGGCTGTTTTGTGGAGTGATGGGCAATAGGTTGTAGGGGCTATTTTGGAGGCGTTTGGACTAGAGGTTTAGGATGGGATGGGGGCTGATTTTGTGGAGCTTTTGTGTTTGGTTGTTTTGTGGGGAATGGGGGTCTTTGTTGTATATAGGTTTTATCCCAAAGTTCTTCACTCCTTACTTGTATTTCAACATCAAGAGCTAAAGAACTCAACTCTTCCAAGTTTGTGTAAGGTTGATTTACAACAACATGCCGAATGTAATCATTAAGACCAAGAAAGTAACATACCAAAACTTGTGGATCATCCTCCTTAAGGGCATACTTCCATAGTTGCCACCTGAATTCTATTGTGTATTCAACCACATCCTTACTCCCTTGCTCCGTTCTTTCAAGTTTGTCGATATAGTCTCCTTTGTAATTTAATGGCAAGAACTCTTCTTGAACTTTATTTCCATTCTTCTTGCTGGAACGTTTACTCCTTTCATAATGTGCTTCATATTCACCCTCATAAGAATGTACCATACGTGAGCTTGCGCTTCTTGATCCCCTTTGAAGGATCCCAAATTCTTCCATTTGTTCGGTGAGATCATGAATTTGTTGCTTCAATCGTTTCAATTCACTTGGTGAATTCATGAAATCTCTTTTGCAAGCCATAGAATATGAATCTTGATGAAGAAAGACTCAAACAAGACTCACGGTTTTGGTGTGGGGATGTGGAGGATGAAATGGGGAATGTGTTTAGGTGGGATTGTGTTTGGTTTCGGGGTTCTTTGTGGTGTTCTTGGTGGACGAGTAATGGAGGGATGATGGGGGGTGGATTTGTGATGGAAAGATGGTAAAAATATGGTGCAAGAACTAAGAGAATCAAACTCCTAAGCTCTGATACCAATTTTGATGTATAATGCGATCAATGGAATCTCATTATACTTGGAAACAGGATCTTTAAAAACCATGATAAGAATCTTGCTTCTCAAAGTTCTTAAAGATCAACCAAATTGAATGAAATGATGTATAATAGGATCAAGGATGATCAAATTATACAAAAGATTAGGATCTTCAAGTGTTTCTTTAAGATTGAACGACTGAATGAATGAATGGATGGATAAACGAATAGAATGGACGAAACGGATGAATGAAATGAATGTAGGAATGGATGGAATATAAGTTTCTTGAATGATTGAATGATATTCAAATGAATCTTGAATTTGAAACAAGGTAGAAACAAAAACAAGATCAAATGAAAACTAGAAAGAAACTCACGATTTGAATGATGAATGATATTGGCTTTGAAGATTCTTGGAGGATACAGCCACACCACCTTCAAGAATGCTTCAATCTCTTCCTATCACCACCTAGGACGCCACCCTAAGCTAGAAGAAGAAGATAGGATCGAATCTCCCTCAAGAGAAACGAAAACTAGCACAAAAGCTAGAGAGAAAACAACACTATGTTTTTACTTTGTAATTGATATATGAATGAATGAGATTACAAGAGGCCTAGGGGGGTATTTATAGTAATCCTAGCCCTCCCTAAACGTGTACAAATCAAGAATTAGGCCCCTTGAGGCTTACATCATCCTACACATTTATTACATCATAAAAACTCTAAAATACAACTCTAGAAAGAAAAGACTATAACTCCTTCAATACTTGTCCGTTTTCCAAGATTCAAAAACCATTGGAAAGCTCTTTCAATGCTCTTTAATATTTCTTTGGATGACTTACTCATTAGACGCATGTATCTAGAGTTATAAAGTAAATTACCAAACTGCCCTTGTTGAAATCATTCAAACGAAAGGGATATTTGAGTGAATGATGCTCTTTTGCCATATAACCGAGTATTAGGCTCCTATGATGCATATTGGATGTCTTCCTTGATGTCCTTGATGTATATGGCTATCAAATATACATCATACTCCCCCGGTTGAAAAAGTTTATCCTCAAACTTAGACAAAACTTCTTCTAAACCGTTACATAGCACTTCTTCTAAGCTCATCCTTCTTCTTATAAGAGATCTTTCCAAAAGTATTGTTCACGTCCACTTACTTCTTCCTCTTGTGTTCCTTGAAGAGATTACAAACTCTCTTTTTAAATGCTTTGAAATCATCACAGATCCCTTTGATAAACTTCCACTTTCTTCCAAGTTTTCTCATGAATAATCCAATTACATCATGGTGCGTCAAATCTCGTTTATTCATGGAGAATGTAGAAGTCTCATATAACTTCTCAATTTCAAAGTATAGATTCACAAGCTTGTAACTCATGATGAAGACAATAGTAATATGACGTTCCATCTTTGAAGGATGACCTTCAACGATCTTAATATCATCTTGACTTCCTTGAATCCATGGCACTTCAACCATAAAATTCAAGTTTTCATCTCCATATGGTATAGAAGGATTGCAAACGTCACAATATTGCAGCTTATACTCGATATCAACGATCATGCTAGGTCAGAAATAATACTCCTTCATCTTGAAATACGTATTGAGAAGACCCAAATTATCAAAAGAACTTCCATGTACTTCCATGATCAAGATTTCATGAATTCCACTCCTTGGAATACACACTTGATTCCCTTTGAAAAGAAATCCATGATCAATATAAAAGGATTGTTGAGGATGCTTCTCACATACCTTGTATACTTCTTTAAAATCATCATCATCTTCAAACAATTCCTTGATATATTCAAGCCTAAGTACTTTTGAATCAAATATGTATCTGCTTGTTAGAAAACTTCCTTTAGCCAAAGGACTTGCTTCCTCCAAGTGACTTGATTTTGATGAATGAATCAAGTACTCCATCTCAAAACATGATGATGACGTGATCTCCTCTTCATATGAAACATACTCCAATACTTTGTAAGATTCACGAAGCTTAAGCATGATTCCTCCAAGATAATATTCTTTTTGCTCAAATACACTCATGATAGCAACAAGTATGAATGCTCAGCCATAAGCATGTAGCTTCTTCTTTTCTCCACTTAGTATTTCACCAAAATAATCCACGGGACAACTTCCTTAAGATAAGACTTCACCTTTCTCAACTCCATTTGTAATGAACAAATATGATGCAAGAATAGGGATAAAAGAATATGATGATCTTTAGCATCCTTTAAGAGACATAGTACCTCAAGTATGGACCCTTCTTGAATAATTCCTTTCTTCCTTTTGTCCACTTGGATTACTCCATTTGTTGAGATATGTTGAGATAGCATATTCTTGGATGAGAGGTAAGGACATTTTTCCAAGTACTTCTCATGCTTCAATATGGCTAACTCCAAAGGATTTACACACTCCTTTCTACTTCTACTTTGTATGATGATACTCATAGGAGAGAAACATTTCCAAAGAGATAAGAGAGAGTGGTTTCTTGTTGATGGTGCTTGTCTTTCATCCAAATATGCACAAATGAGAACAAATGATGGCATAGGATCTTGATCCTCTGTAAGCTCACGGATTCCAACCTCTATTGGTGTAAGAATGAGTCTCCTTGGTTCTTCAAATTCATGATACTTATTCTCCATAAGTGCCATAAGAGTACTTTGATCCTCCTTGAGCCGTGAGACACAAGGTGGTAATAAGGGCGCCTCTTGGAGCATGATACTCCTATCATACAACTTTGATTCTTCCAACAAAGTATAACAAGAATCCATAGAAGTAATATTACAATATAATGAATTTTTGCAAATCTTGTAAAAACATAGACTTACTAAACTTCTTGGATCAAAATGAATGTCCTTGTCATGAAATGAATGACCGTGTGAATTGCTCTCCATTTGTAATGTTTGGACCCTTGTAGCGAGGCCAATATCATTGCCATGATCCTTATCAACGCCAATGCTAGCGCCAAGATCCTCATAGATGGTACTACTTTCTCCTTCTTAGATCAATGAACTTACTTCTTCTTGGATGGTATAATGAGAGTAAGAAATAAGCTCTCTTTGTTGTTGATCTTGCGGTACACTAGCCTCTTTCAAGACTCTACTTACAACAAGCAACTCTTCTCCATTTAATTCTTCTACATACATCTTTTCTAATACAATATCCTCCTCTTTTTCTTCCTCGTGTACTTCATGAGGCACGCTACATACCTCATTCATGCCAACTTTATGAACATCCTCATGGTCGTCAAATACATCAAATACCACACTTTCAATTTCAGGTTGCATGCTTAATGATGTTTGATAATCAACCAAAGATACTTCTTTCTCCTTAGGACATGCACTTTCAACATGATCAAAACTTTGGCAACATAGACATGTATTTGGGACAATGGGAGTGGGAAGGTTTATAGGCTGTTTTGAGGAGCTTTGGATAGTAGGTGTGGGGAGGTTTAGGGGCTGTTTTGTGGAGTGATGGGCAATAGGTTGTAGGGGCAGTTTTGGAGGCGTTTGGACTAGAGGTTTAGGATGGGATGGGGGCTGATTTTGTGGAGCTTTTGTGTTTAGTTGTTTTGTGGGGAATGGGGGTCTTTGTTGTATATGGGTTTTATCCCAAAGTTCTTTACTGCTTACTTGTATTTCAACATCAAGAGCTAAAGAACTCAACTCTTCCAAGTTTGTGTAAGGTTGATTTACAACAACATGTTGAATGTAATCATTAAGACCAAGAAAGTAACATACCAAAACTTGTGGATCATCCTCCTTAAGGGCATACTTCCATAGTTGCCACCTGAATTCTATTGTGTATTCAACCACATCCTTGCTCCCTTGCTCCGTTCTTTCAAGTTTGTCGATATAGTCTCCTTTGTAATTTAATTGCAAGAACTCTTCTTAAACTTTGTTTCCATTCTTCTTGCTGGAACGTTTACTCCTTTCATAAGGTGCTTCATATTCACCCTCACAAGAATGTACCATACGTGAGCTTGCGCTTCTTGATCCCCTTTGAAGGATCCCAAATTCTTCCATTTGTTCGGTGAGATCATGAATTTGTTGCTCCAAGCGTTTCAATTCACTTGGTGAATTCATGAAAGATCTTTTGCAAGCCATAGAATATGAATCTTGATGAAGAAAGACTCAAACAAGACTCACGGTTTTGGTGTGGGGATGTGGAGGACGAAATGGGGAATGTGTTTAGGTGGGATTGTGTTTGGTTTCGGGGTTCTTTGTGGTGTTCTTGGTGGACGTGTAATGGAGGGATGATGGAGGATGGATTTGTGATGGAAAGATGGTAAAAATATGGTGCAAGAACTAAGAGAATCAAACTCCTAAGCTCTGATACCAATTTTGATGTATAATGGGATCAATGGAATCTCATTATACTTGGAAACAGGATCTTTGAAAACCAAGATAAGAATCTTGCTTCTCAAAGTTCTTAAAGATCAACCAAAATGAATGAAATGATGTATAATAGGATCAAGGATGATCAAATTATACAAAAGATTAGGATCTTTAAGTGTTTCTTTAAGATTGAACGAATGAATGAATGAATGGATGGATAAACGAATGGAATGGACGAAACGGATGAATGAAATGAATGTAGGAATGGATGGAATATAAGTTTCTTGAATGATTGAATGATATTCAAATGAATCTTGAATTTGAAACAAGGTAGAAACAAAAAACAAGATCAAATGAAAACTAGAAACAAACTCACGATTTGAATGATTAATGATATTGGCTTTGAAGATTCTTGGAGGATACAGCCACACCACCTTCAAGAATGATTCAATCTCTTCCTATCACCACCTAGGACGCCACCCTAAGCTAGAAGAAGAAGATAGGATTGAATCTCCCTCAAGAGAAACGAAAACTAGCACAAAAGCTAGAGAGAAAACAATACCATGTGTTTACTTTGTAATTGATATATGAATGAATGAGATTACAAGAGGCCTAGCGGGGGTATTTATAGTAATCCTAGCCCTCCCTAGACGTGTACAAATCAAGAATTAGGCCCCTTGAGGCTTACATCATCCTACACATTTATTACATCATAAAAACTCTAAAATACAACTCTAGAAAGAAAAGACTATAACTCCTTCAATACTTGTCCGTTTTCCAAGATTCAAAAACCATTGGAAAGCTCTTTCAATGCTCTTCAATATGTCTTTGGATGACTTCCTCATTAGACGCATGTATCTAGAGTTATAGAGTAAATTACCAAACTGCCCTTGTTGAAATCATTCAAACGAAAGGGATATTTGAGTGAATGATGCTCTTTTGCCATATAACCGAGTATTAGGCTCCTATAATGCATATTGGATGTCTTCCTTGATGTCCTTGATGTATATGGCTACCAAATATACATCATCAGCCCCCATCCATCCATAAACCCCACGTCCAAGAAACCAAATTCCTAGCATCAAGAAGGTGTCCTAACAAAAGGGTAGTATCTTTGGTGGAATATCAAAGTGCTTTGTATGTAGAACCGGAGTATCATGAGAATGAACATGAAAAAGAAGAAGAAGATGACGTGAATGAGGAAGAGGAAGTAGAGGAGGCTGATGAAGGTCAAATGCTAGTAGTAAGAAGGGCCTTAAGTGTTGCTAGTGTCCCAAACGAGCTAGAACATAGGGAAAACATCTTTCACACAAGATGTACTATTCAAAGCAAGGTGTGTTCTCTAATCATTGATGGAGGAAGTTGCACTAATGCCGCTTCTACAACCATGGTGAACAAACTACAATTGGAGGTTAGTCCACACCCATCCCCTTACACCATTCAATAGCTAAGTCATGGGAAGGGAATTCGAGTGGTTCATCGTGTTCTTGTAAGTCTTTCTATTGGTAGAAACTACAAAGACTCTATTTGGTGTGATGTAATTCCAATGGATGCTTGTCATATTTTGCTTGGGAGACCTTGGCTTTTTGATAGGCATGTCACGCATGATAGGAGAATGAACACCTACTCGTTTATTCTCAACAAAAAGAAGATCACTTTGGCTCCTCTCTCACCATCATCGATCATACGTCCCCAACAACAACCACAAAAGGAGGAGACTAACATTGTGACATTCATGAAGGCCGAACATCATGAATTTCAAGAGCATAAAGATCTTATTCTAGCAAACTTGGAGGAGGAAGAAGCGACCCCAACTATTGAGCATGCACGACTTCACCCTCTTTTGGAACGATTCAAACACTTGTTCCCAAAAGAGATGCCCAAGGGATTACCTCCAAGAAGAGAAATTGAGCACAAGATTGATCTAGTTCCGGGTTCTATGCTCCCGAACAAACCGGCCTATCGAATGAATCCAAAGGAAGCTCAAGAAGTACAAAGGCAAGTAGATGAGCTTTTATCCAAAGGCTTGTTGCGTGAAAGCATGAGTCCATGTGCCGTTCCGGTCTTACTTGTGCCTAAGAAAGATGGATCTCAAAGAATGTGTATGGATTTTCGAGCCATAAACAAAATCACAATCAAGTATAGATTCCCAATCCCACGCCTTGAGGATCTACTTGATGAGCTACATGGAAGTGTTGTGTTCTCTAAAGTTGATTTGAGGAGTGGATATCATCAAATAAGGATTCATGAAGGAGATGAGTGGAAAACGGCATTCAAGACCAAGGAAGGTTTATATGAGTGGCTTGTGATGCCATTTGGTCTTACAAATGCGCCATCTACCTTTTTGCGCTTAATGAATCATGTATTGAAACCTCTTATTGGCAAGTTTGTTGTAGTTTAATTTGATGATATTCTTGTATATAGCAGAAATGAAAGAGAACATGTAAAGCATCTAGAGTTGGTCATGTACATCTTGGAGAAGGAGAAGCTCTACGCCAATTTGGAGAAATGCCATTTCTTCTCATCCAAGATTGTGTTCCTTGGATATGTTCTTTCACAAGAGGGTATACAAGTCGACAAGGAGAAGGTGAAAGCTATTCAAGAGTGGCCTACACCAAAGTCCATTCATGAGCTACGAAGCTTTCATGGTTTAGCATCTTTCTATGGAAGGTTTATAAAGAACTTTAGCTCCATTCTTGCACTATGACCGAATTGTTAAAAGGAAAGGAGTTTACATGGACTAGAGGTGCTAATGAAGCGTTTGAAGTGATTAAGGAGAAATTGTGTCATGCACCTATTCTTGCTTTACCATGTTTTGACAAAGTGTTTGAAGTTAAAGTGGATGCAAGTGGAGTAGGAATTGGAGCCGTCCTAACACAAGAAGGCCGCCCCATTTCTTACTTTAGTGAGAAGTTGAATGAAGCTAAGAGGAAGTATAGCACCTATGATAAAGAGTTCTATGCCATCATAAGAGCTCTTGAACATTGGAGGCATTATCTTCTAAGTGGTGAAAATTCATCTTACATAGTGATCATGAGGCTCTTAAGTTCATCCAAGGGCAACACAAGTTAAACCCAAGGCATGCTAAATGGGTGGAGTATATGCAAGCATTCCGCTTTGTGATCAAACATAAGGCGGGACATCTTAACAAAGGAGCGGATGCTTTGTCAAGAAGGTACTTACTTACCCATGTTTTAGATTCAAGAGTCCTTGGTTTTGAGCATATCAAAGAGTTGTATGAAAATGATGAGGATTTCAAGGAGGTTTATGAGTTTTGTAAGAAGCACCCTCATCAACTTTTTCATATTGAAAATGGGTTTCTCTTCAAAGGGAATCAACTTTGTATCCCTAAAAGTAGCATTCGAGAGTTGTTAATCATGGAGGTCCATGGAGGATCCTTGGCGGGTCACTTTGGAATTGAAAAGACCTACCTTATGATGAAGGAGCATTATTTTTGGCCAAGCATGATTAAAGGTGTTGAGCATATGGTAAAGAGATGTAATACTTGCAATATCGCCAAGGCACATGCTTTGCCACAAGGGTTGTATACTCCTTTGCCCATTCCACATCATCCATGGGAAGATGTGAGTTTAGACTTCGTTGTTGGTCTACCAAGAACACAAAGAGGCAAGGATTCTATTATGGTGGTCGTTGATAGATTTTCCAAGATGGCTCATTTTATTCCATGTCATACTACTTATGATGCTGCTAAGGTTGCAAGTCTTTATTTTGAAGAAATAGTGAAACTACATGGCATTCCAAAGACCATAGTGAGTGATCGAGATTCCAAATTCCTTAGTCATTTTTGGCTTACTTTATGGAAGAAGCTTGGTACAACATTAAAGTTTAGCAACGCCTGTCATCCACAAACGGATGGACAAACCGAAGTGACTAATCGAACTTTGGGAGCTCTTCTTTGGATATTGGTGAGTAAAGACAAGAAGGGTTGGGATACTCTTCTATGTCATGCTGAATTTGCCTTCAATCGAAGTCCACGTAAAGCCACAGGGTTGTCACCTTTTCAAGTTGTTTATGGAAGGAACCCTCTGATGTATATTTGATGGCCATATACATCAAGGACATCAAGGAAGACATCCAATATACATCATAGGAGCCTAATACTCGGTTATATAGCAAAAGAGCATCATTCACTCAAGTATCCCTTTCGTTTGAATGATTTCAACAAGGGCAGTTTGGTAATTTACTCTATAACTCTAGATACATGCGTCTAATTAGGAAGTCATCCAAAGACAAATTGAAGAGCATTGAAAGAGCTTTCCAATGGTTTTTGAATCTTGAAGTTTGGACAAGTATTGAAGGAGTTATAGTCTTTTCTTTCTAGAGTTGTATTTTAGAGTTTTTATGATGTAATAAATGTGTAGGATGATGTAAGCCTCAAGGGGCTTAATTCTTGGTTTGTACACGTCTAGGGAGGGCTTAGGATTACTATAAATACCCCCTTAGTCCTCTTGTAATCTCATTCATTCAATAAATCAAATACAAACACAAGGTGTTGTTTTCTCTCTAGCTTTTGCTTGTATTTCGTTTCTCTTGAGGGAGATTCGATTCTATCATCTTCTTCTAACTTAGGGTGGCGTCCTAAGTGGTGATAGGAAGAGATTGAGGCATTCTTGAAGGTGGTGTGGCTATATCCTCCAAGAATCTTCAAGAGCCAAATCTATCATTCAATCATCCAATTCGTTCATTCAAGCATTCATCCATTTTTGATTGATCTTTCAAGCATCAATCAACATTCAATCTATCAAGAACCATTCGTCCACTCCATATTCGTCCAACAAACGTTCAAGAAGTCATCGTTCATCATCATTCATCAATCGTTCATCCCTTCAACTCGTCATTCATCCATCATTCATCAAAACTTCAATTGATCTTCAATCTTGGTAAACGAATTTCACCATCTTTTCGTTTATCTTCATTCTTTTTCATTCATTTTTTGGATCCTTAAGAACTTTGAGAAGCAAGATTCTTATCTTGGTTTTTAAAGATCCTTATATTGTTGTGTAATGTGATCATCCTTGATCCCATTATACATCATAGAAGGTGTTACAGCAGGAGATTAGTCTGAACTTTGTAGCCTTCATTGGGTTTGGAACTTTAGGGATCAACACAAGGTGCGTGGAATTGAAACTCTTCAGGAGCACACCTTTTGTAAAGAACTCCCGAGCCACTTCACAGACAAGCCCTCCTAACGGTTTCCAGCCTTTCTTGTAAAAACCACTTGTGTAGCCATCCGGGCCGGGAGTTTTCTCATTTGGAATAGAGTAGAAAGCCCGTTTGATCTCCTCATCTATTATGGGTCTACTTATGCCAATCTGTTGTTCTATGGACAAACAAGGACCACTGCTATAGATTTCTTTCTTCCCCTTCGTTCTGATGGTATTCTGAGCTCCCATAAGACCTTTATAGAATTCTTGCAAACACCTATTTACATTGTCTAGCCGCATGATTCTGGTCCCATCAGCATCTTCTAGTTCATGGACATAATTTGTAGATATTTTTTGTCTCATTTTCGTAAAAAACAACCTGCTGCAACTGTCACCCATTTCACTCCAATCAAACTTGCTATGTTGTTTTTTAAGCTGCAAAGCTGAATGCAAGATTTTCCAATATTACTCTCTAGCTTGTTTTTCATTATTTTGAATCTGTTCGTCTGTTGGGTTAGCTTACAGCTCAGCTGGAATGTTGCTTAGGGCCATCCTACTACTGATTTCCTGGCCATAGATATCTAATTATACTACAAGCCCTATACTAATGAAAGTAAATATTCATTTTAAACAATTTGACTTATGTGAATATACTTTGGTTCTTTCTTTACAAGCGGTTGTCATTGTATGAATTGTTCTCGTCGGGGCATCGTTGTGCCTTACTTTCTAGATTCCTCTCAAGATTTCAACATCCTTTTAAAGTCGGTGTATGTACCAGGGAATACCGTCTATTGGAATGCATTGTTCTTAAGTTCACTGCCTTTCAATTAGTTGGGCTTGAACTAGTGTGCATAATAGGTTTTGTTGGGCAAGTAATAAGGCTGGTCGGGTTTTAGTTTTGCGTTGATCAGGCTTTATGATGATTCATATCTCCAAAGGACACGAAAGAGAAAATCCCGACCCGGCATTCCTGCACTAAACCCGCTCACCCGTACATTTTCAAGAGCCAATATACATTCTCAAAGGGTGGGGTGGTCAGTATCGAGCTAGCGTGGCATCGATGAGTCATCCATCTTTGGAGCATTGAGAGGCTCAGGATTTATTCCTGACCATAGAGGCCTCGGGACCGGGCTGAGCTGTCCCGAGATGAGGAGCTACGAGGCATCGAGGTTCGGGTGTGGTCCCGGTTCAATAAGGTGCAAGAAGAAGTTGAACAAGTGCAACCCAGCATCACCGTAGCGGCCGTCACCACCACCGTAGCGCCCGTTACAATCAGGGCATAGCATGGTAACACCCGCTACAGCCTGCGTAGCACCCGCTATGTTTTGGGCTGGCATGGTAGCGCTCGCTACCATAATCATAGCGCCCGCTACGGTTTGAGCGTGGCGTGGGAGCTGAACTTAGGCAGTTGGTCGCTGCCAGCATCTTGCCAACCACTGTCAGCGCCCGTTCCAAAGAGCTCGGTTTTTCACTCTAAAATGACACACTGCCAGCGCCCCGTTCTAGCGCTAGGTCGCGCCCAGGATGACATCGGTGCCGCCCGCGACGACATCTTTGCTCGGTATTCTTCTTTTTCAACCCGAGTTTTGTAATTAAAACGATCGTGTTTTGTTTTAAGCCCCCCATTAGTATAAATACCCCTTTGCACTGTTTTGAATTTAGTTTTTAGCTGAATATGTTTGTAATGCTTATGCATTTTAGGGTTTCCCCTATTTCCTCTCATATCTTGTTTACTTTATCCAATTGATTTGATGGTGTTCTCAGGTCATCTCTTTAGTGATTATTGGTGGTTTGTCCTATTTAACCATGGTGGGGTGTTAGGCCTAAGGTTGTGGACTCTCCTTGCCTCAAGGTCATATCCAATCCTTGTGGGTGTTCAAGCAACTTGGTTGATTGTTGATAGTTCTTCATCTACTCAAGCTAATCTCATTCCCCTCCACGCGACAAACGCTCCATTTGGTATCAGAGCTCAAGGTTTGATATAGCTTGAGTTTTGTTCATTGTTCTTGCTAATAGTGAATTCTATTGTTGGATTTGGAAGCATGTTGGAGCTTTGAGCTGAAGTTGGAAAATAGTGCACGGAAGGTGTTCTATGAAATGTCAATGAGAATTAAACACAAAGAACCCTTAGCCAAACACTAGCCAACTATAAGAAAACCCCCAAACTCTACAAAAACAACCCAAACACAATCCTTCCTTCACCCTTCTCTTAACATGAACAAAAAAGTTAGCTCTAATCGAGAGAAATCAAGTCGTCGCCGTAGTCCTTGAGTTCTAGCTGTCGAGGACCGACTCACCACCTTCGAGAACCGGTTCCCTACCATCGAGCGCATCCCTTGAGACCCTTAAGGCGCAGATGAACAATCTCGCCCAAGAGCGTCCAAGACGACCCTGAGACGCACGAAGGAGGCCCACCCAAAGCCCTATCCGTCCTCCTCCTACCTTCGAGTCGAGTGACGATGATAGAGGCTCCTCTCGACGTCGTCCTCGTCGGGAGGTGCATGATAGGTCCCCTCGTGACGACCTCCAAGACGTCAAAATCGACATCCCCGAGTTCAACGGCTCTATTGTTCCTGACGAGTACCTTGAATGGATCCAATTGATGGATAGGATCTTTGAAACCAAGGAATACGATGACGAGAAATCTTTTAAGATCGCTAGGTTAAAACTCACCAAAGCCGCCTCACTTTGGTTTGAGAACGTTAAGGCTCAACGAGCTCGGGAAGGTCGTTCGAAAATTGCTTCGTGGGCACGGTTGAAACAATTAATGAATCGTCGGTTCTTGCCCAACACATACAAGCAGGATGTCTTGAGGAAGCTCTACGCCCTCACTCAAGGCAAAGGGTCCATGAGCGATTATATTCAGGAGTTCGAACAACTCCTCATCAAAAGCGACCTCCAGGAGCCCGAGGAGAAAAACGATGATGCGATTCTTGAATGGTTTGGATCTCGCGATTGCCAAGAAGATTGAGATTCAACCATACCATTCAATGATCTATTTGTGCAGTTTCGCTCTTCGGGTTGAGCGACGAAGGATAGAAAGGTCAGACACTAAACCTTTGTCCCGACCCATTTACTCACCTTCTAGCTGACCCCTTCCGGATTCAAACACTCCGAAGTCCAGTGAGACACCCAAGTCTACACCAACACCTCGAACTGACAAAGGAAAGGGACTTGCTACGACGTCTCTAATGGAACTTCCTCGACAATTGCAGGGAAGGAAGTGTTTTAAATGTCATGGTGATGTATAATGGGATCAAGGATGATCACATTACACAACAATATAAGGATCTTTAAACTTGGGGTTTGATAGATTGATTCTTAATCACAAGAATGAATGAATAAAGATGGAAATGGAGTGTAAATGAATGAATAATGGATGATGGATGAATGGATGGATGGATGAACGAATGAGTGGGGATGTATTCTGGGTTGTATGGAAAAGAATGGAATGAAAATGCAATGGAAATCAAAAGATTCAAAAGAAAAGATTGAAACTTACAACAAGAATGAATCGTTTGATCGAATGATAAACGGCTTGGGATCTTCTAAGGAGATACAGATTCACCACTCCTAGAATCCTCCAACTCTTCCTATCACCATCTACGATAGCCAATCTTAGAATAGAAGAAGAGATTCAAAAGACTCTCCCTCAAGAGAACCAATTCTAGCTCACAAGCTAGAAAGAAAACACAATGTGTAATGAATGATTACAAGGGCCTCCCAAGGGGTCTATTTATAGTAGAAGAGGACCCCCTAGGCGTGCCTATTTCAAGAATACAAGGGATTCCTAGCTTACATCATCTAATACATGTATGACATCATAAAGAATCAAAATGAACTAAGCTAGATTAAAACTTAAATAACTTGCTCGTTTCTTCTCCAAATACCAAGACTCAAAAACCATTGAAAGCTCTTTGAATAGTCTATCTTTGATTCTAGGATGACTTTCTCCAAAGCTTTATGGTTCTTGAGATATAGAGCAAATTACCGAGCTGCCCTTGTTGAAGCCATTCGTTTGTGTAAGAGACATGAGTGAAAGGTGCTCCTTTTCCATGTAATCAAGTATTTGGCTCCTTTGATGTGTATTTGATGTCTCCCCTGATGACCTTGATGTATATGGCTATCAAATATACATCAAACTCCCCCGGTTGAAAAAGTTTGTCCTCAAACTTAGACAAAACTTCTTCTAAACCGTTACATAGTACTTCTTCTAAGCTCATCCTTCTTCTTATAAGAGATCTTTCCAAAAGTATTGTTCACATCAACTTGCTTCTTCCTCTTGCGTTCCTTGAAGAGATTAGAAACTCTCTTTTTAAATGCTTTGAAATCATCACAGATCCCTTTGATAAACTTCCACTTTCTTCCAAGTTTTCTCATGAATAATCCAATGACATCATGGTGCTTCAAATCTCGTTTATTCATGGAGATTGTAGAAATCTCATATAACTTCTCAACTTCAAAGTATAGATTCACAAGCTTGTAACTCATGATGAAGACAATAGTAATATGGTGTTCCATCTTTGAAGGATGACCTTCAACGATCTTAATATCATCTTGACTTCCTTGAATCCATGGCACTTCAACCATAAAATTCAAGCTTTCATCTCCATATGGTGTAGAAGGATTGCATGATGTATATTTGATGGCCATATACATCAAGGACATCAAGGAAGACATACAATATACATCATAGGAGCCTAATACTCGGTTATATGGCAAAAGAGCATCATTCACTCAAGTATCCCTTTCGTTTGAATGATTTCAACAAGGGCAGTTTGGTAATTTACTCTATAACTCTAGATACATGCGTCTAATGAGGAAGTCATCCAAAGACATATTGAAGAGCATTGAAAGAGCTTTCCAATGGTTTTTGAATATTGAAGTTTGGACAAGTATTGAAGGAGTTGTTATCATTGCCAAAGTTTAGGACACTCCAATTTTGCTGTATAATGGGATCAAGGATGATCACATTACACAACAATATAAGGATCTTTAAATTTGGGGTTGGATAGATTGATTCTTGATCACAATATTGCAGCTTATACTCGATATCAACGATCATGCTAGGCAAGAAATAATACTCCTTCATCTTGAAATATGTATTGAGTTGACCCAAATGATCAAAAGAACTTCCATGTACTTCCATGATCAAGATTTCACGAATTCCACTCCTTGGAATACACACTTGATTCCCTTTGAAAAGAAATCCATGATCAATATAAAAGGATTGTTGAGGATGCTTCTCACATACCTTGTATACTTCTTTAAAATAATCATCATCTTCATACAACTCCTTGATATATTCAAGACTAAGTACTCTTGAATCAAACATGTATCTCCTCGTTAGAAAACTTCCTTTAGTCAAAGGACTTGCTTCCTCCAAGTGACTTGATTTTGATGAACGAATCAACTACTTCATCTCAAAGAATAATGATGGCTTGATCTCCTTATCACATGAAACATACTCCAATACTTTGTAAGAATCACTAAGCTTAAGCATGAATCCTTCAAGATAATAATCCTTTTGCTCAAATATCCTCATGATAGCAACATGTATGAATGCTAAGCCATAAGCATGTAGCTTCTTCTTTTCTCCACTTGGTATTTCACCAAAATAATCCATGGGACAACTTCCTTGAGATAGGACTTCACCTTTCTCAACTCCATTTGTAACGAACAAATATGATGCAAGAATAGGGAATAAAAGAATATGACGATCTTTAGCATCCTTTAAGAGACATAGTACCTCAAGTATAGATGCAAGTATGGATCCTTCTTGAATAATTCTTTTCTTCCTTTTGTCCACTTGAATTACTCCATTTGATGAGATATGGTGAGATAGCATATTCTTGGACGAGAGGTAAGGACATTTCTCCAAGTACTTCTCCAATTCTCCATGTGGCTTCTTATGCTTCGCTAAGGCTAACTCCAAAGGATTTACATACTCCTTTCTACTTCTACTACATATAAAAATGTTATCAAAGTATACAAATACAATATCTTTACATTGCAATGGTACATACTCTTTCAAAATATGTTGTATATTATGAAAATCAGGGACATTGATGTAGTTATCCATGAATTGCGCTTGATCCTTTGCATAGACCATTCGATGATGAATCATAGGATTTGGTGGCAGCCTTTGATGCATGATAATAGTCATGCAAGAGAAACGTACCAAAAGAGATAAGTGAGAGAGGTCACTTGTTGATGGTGCTTGTCTTTCATCCAAATATTCACAAATGAGAACAAGTGATGGTAAAGGATCTTGATCCTTTATAGGCCCACGGTTTCCAACCTCCATTGGTGTAAGAATGAGACTCCTTGGTTCTTCAAATTCATGATACTTATTCTCCAAAAGTGCCATAAGAGTACTTTGATCCTCCTTGAGCCGTGAGACACAAGGTGGTAATAAGGACGCCTCTTGGAGAATCATACTCCTATCATACAATTTTGATTCTTCCAACAAAGTATAACTAGAATCCATAGAAGTAATATTACAATATAATGAATTTTTGCAAATCTTGTAAAAAGCAAGACTTACTAAACTTCTTGGATCCATATGAAGATCATTGCCATGGTGTGAATAACTCTTCATTTGCAATTCTTGGACATTTGTTGTAGCGAGGCTAATATCTTGGTCAAGATCAATGTCAACGTCAATGATGGCACAACTTTCTCCTTCTCGGATCAATGAACACATTTCATCACATAGCTCTTCTCCATTCAATTCTTCTACTTCCTCTACTTCAAGATCCTCCTCTATGTGTACTTCATTTACTTCTTTAGCCATGCTACTACATACTTCTTGAACTTGCTCATTTTCAACAAAAACATCACATTCGGCAAATTCAACTTCTTCATTCACGCCTTCCTCCTCATACAATGGGTTGTCATATACTCGAAACTCTTCATTATTCTCCTCATACAATGGATTGTGATACACTTTAAATTCATCTTTAGGCACGCTACATACTACATTAACTTCCTCATTCGTGCCAAGGTTATCACATACTTCATGAACATCCTCATACACATCGAATACATCAAATGATTCACTTTCAAATTCTGGTTGCTCATAGGATGACGTTTGACATACACTTTCAACATGATCAAAACTTTGGCAAGATAGACTTGTACTTTGGTCAATGATTTCCTCGTCTTGGACAATAGGAATGGGGAGGTTTATGGGCTGATTTGAGGTGCTTTGGATAGTAGGTGTGAGGTGGTTTAGGGGCTATTTTGTAGGTCTTTGTTGTGTACGGGTTTTGTCCAAGAGTTCTTTACTCTTTACTTGAATTTCAACATCAAGAGCTAAAGAACTTAACTCTTTCAAGTTTGCGTAAGATTGATGTACAACAACACACCAAATGTAATCATTAAGACCAAGAGTATAACATACCAAAACGTGTGGATCATCCTCCTTAAGGCCATACTTCCGTAGTTGCCGTCTGAATTCTATGGAATATTCAACCACGTCCTTGCTCCCTTGCTCCATTATTTCAAGCTTATTGATGTAATCTCCTTTGTATTTGTATGGCAAGAACTCTTCTTGAACTTTATTTCCATTCTTTTTGCTGGAACGTTTACTCCATTCATAAGGTGCTTCATATTCAACCTCATAAGGATGTATCTCACGTGAATTTGCTCTTCTTGATCCCTTTTGAAGGATCCCAAGTTCTTTCATTTCTTTGGTGAGATCATCAAGTTGTTGCTCCAAGCGTTTCAATTCACTTGGTGAATTCATGAAAAGATCTTTTGCAAGACATAGAATATAGGGGACGAAATGGGGAATGTAGGGGACGAAATGGGGAATGTGTTTAGGCTAGGTTTGAGTTTGGTTTAAGGTTTTTTTGTGGAGTTTTATGGTTCTTTATGAGTTCTTGATGAGTTCTTGGAAGAACTTATAGGTGGCGTGAGAATGGGGATGGTGGGGGATGGATTTGTGGTGGAAAGATTGTAAAAAGATGATATCAAGAACCAGAAGAATCAATCTCCTAGGCTCTGATACCAATTTTGATGTATAATGGTATCAAGGATGATCACATTACACAACAATATAAGGATCTTTAAACTTGGGGTTGGATTGATTGATTCTTGATCACAAGAATGAATGAATAAAGATGGAAATGGAGTGTAAATGAATGAATAATGGATGATGGATGAATGGATGGATGGATGAACGAATGAGTGGGGATGTATTCTGGTTGGTATGGAAAAGAATGTAATGAAAATGCAATGGAAATCAAATGATTCAAAAGAATAGATTGAAACTTACAACAAGAATGAATCGTTTGATCGAATGATAAACGGCTTGGGATCTTCTAAGGAGATACAGATTTACCACTCCTAGGATCCTCCAACTCTTCCTATCACCATCTAAGATAGCCAATCTTAGAATAGAAGAAGAGATTCAAAAGACTCTCCCTCAAGAGAACCAATTCTAGCACACAAGCTAGAGAGAAAACACAATGTGTTTACTTTGTATTTGATATAAGATGTAATGAATGATTACAAGGGCCTCCCAAGGGGTCTATTTATAGTAGAAGAGGACCCCCTAGGCGTGCCTATTTCAAGAATACAAGGGATTCCTAGCTTACATCATCTAATACAAGTATGACATCATAAAGAATCAAAATGAACTAAGTTAGATTAAAACTTGAATAACTTGCTCGTTTCTTCTCCAAATTCCAAGATTCAAAAACCATTAGAAAGCTCTTTGAATAGTCTATCTTTGATTCTAGGATGACTTTCTCAAAAGATTTATGGTTCTTGAGATATAGAGCAAATTACCGAGCTGCCCTTGTTGAAGCCATTCGTTTGTGTAAGAGACATGAGTGAAAGGTGCTCCTTTTCCATGTAATCAAGTATTTGGCTCCGTTGGTGTGTATTTGATGTCTCCCTTGATGACCTTGATGTATATGGCTATCAAATATACATCACATGGGTATGGCCATTATCAAGCGGATTGCCTAAACCGTCGGACTTTGACACTTCAAGAGGTCCATGACATCGACAATGAGCTTCGAAAGGTGAAGAGGAGATCGAAGGGGTTGTCAATGAGGAAAATGAGAGTGACGAAGAGGATGTCGCTCCCGTTCTACCCATTCATGGAGGTGCCCTTGTATTGAGGAGAGCTTTGCATGCCCATGCAACTCCTCTCGATAAGGCCCAAAGGGGAATGTTATTCCAAACGCGGTGTTTTGTGGGTCGAAAAGTATGTAGCCTTATCATAGATGGAGGGAGTTGTACTAACGTTGCATCTACTCATATGGTCGAGAAGCTTAGCTTGTCGTTATTACCTCAACCTCGACCTGACTCCATTGGCTCAATGATCACAATGGTATGAAGGTAACTGAGCAAGTCTTTGTGAATTTGTCTTTTGGTACTAACTATGATGATTCCCTTGTTTGTGATGTTGTTTCTATGAGTGCTTGTCACATCTTATTGGGGCGTCCATGGCAATACGACAAGCAAACTGTGCACAATGGGTTGGAAAACACTTATACCTTCACCCATAATGGCAAGAAAATCAAACTACTCCTCATTTCTCCACGAGAAACCAAGTCTTCAAAAACCGGGTTGGATAGTGAGTTGAGGAACCTTCTCCTGATGAGCCAAACACGGGATGAGTGTGCTCTTGGTGAGGACGAGCTACCTCTTGCTTTGTCCTTACCTTGTAGCGAGCCTTGTGAGATTGAGAGTTCCCGAGCACCAAAAAATTTCCCTATCCCTTCCCTTAATCCCTTACCTCCACAAAACAAGCCTCCAACCTCCTTCTTTCATTTGGATGATGGGTACATTGTGGGGTTCGAAGCTTGTTGGATGTCTAGTGTGATTTCTCGTGGCGTTCGGGATGTTCAAAGTGCTTTGGAGCCAAGTTATGGAGAGTGCCTCGACTTTAACTCCCAAGAGTTGAGGACAACTCTTTTGCAAGAGGGGGCGTATGAACCGTGTCGGGTTTGGGCCTGAGCTTCCTTAGTCGGGCTTGTGGAAAAGGACACGAAAGAGAAAATCCCGACCCGGCATTCCCACACTAAACTCGCTCACCCATTCATTTTCAAGAGCCGGTATACATTCTCAAAGGGTAGGGTGGTGAGTATCGAGCTAGCGTAGCATCGACGAGTCATCCATCTTTGGAGCATGGAGAGGCTCGGGATTTGTTCCCGACCACGGAGGCCTCGGGACCGGACTGAGCCGTCCCGAGACAAGGAGCTACGAGGCATCGAGGTTCGGGTGTGGTCCCGGTTCAATAAGGTGCAAGAAGAAGCTGACAAGTGAAACCCAGCGTCACCATAACGCCCGCCACCACCACCGTAGCCCCCGTCACAGTCAGGGCAAAGCATGGTAAGCCCGCTACAGCCAGCGTAGCACCCGCTACGTTCAGGGCTGGCATGGTAGCGCCCCTACGGTCTGGCGTGACGTGGGAGCTGAACTCAGATAGTTGGCCACTGCCAGCATCTAGCCAACCATTGCCAGTGCCCGTTCTAGAGAGCTCGATTTTTTCACTCCAAAACGACATGCTGCCAGCGCCCTGTTCTAGCGCTAGGTAGCGCCCGCGAAGACATCGGTGCCGCCCGCAGCGACCTGCTGCTTGGCTGTTGCTGTTGCTGCATTGCTGCCTGGTCTCGCACACGACCTATCCGTGGCGCCCGTGACCACCTGCACTTTTGGCCCAAGTTCAATAATTAAAATGACTGTGTTTTGTTTTAAGCCCCCCACTAGTATAAATACCCCTTTGCACTATTTTCAATTTAGTTTTTAGCTTAATATGTTTGTAATGCTTATGCATTTTAGGGTTTCCCCTATTTCCTCTCAAATCTTGTTTACTTTATCCAATTAATTTGGTGGTGTTCTCAAGTCATTCCTTTAGTGATTATTGGTGGTTTATCCTATTTAATCACGGTGAGGTGTTAGGCCTAAGGTTGTGGACTCTCCTTGCCTCAAGTCATATCCAATCCTTGTGGGTGTTCAAGCAACTTGGTTGATTGTTGATAGTTCTTCATCTACTCAACCTAATCTCATTCCCCTCCACGCGACAAACGCTCCAGTTTATAAGCTCAAGGGGGAGTACGTATAGTATTAATTTGGCTGAAGGTTGGAATACACGTAGTATATAATGCAGTAGTGAGTGAGTGGTGAGCCTTTGATTTGGGACAAGTACATTGTTTCATGGCTTCTTATATCTCCTTTTCCTTATGGTATCTATGTGTGAATAATGTGATGTGTTTGCTGTCTAGTAACTAAATTATACTAACTCAAAGCTTCAAACCTCAATCAAGCCTAAATTATTAGCTGGTTACCATGATTATATTATTTTTTTTCCTTTTTTAACAACCTTTTTTTTTTATTTAGACACCCAAAAGCCTGAAAAAGAATATGATACAAATTATCTAGCTAGATGAACTAGTGACTACCTAATAGTAACCCCTACATAAGTGAGATTCACATTTCAGTATCTTTATTAATAGGTAAATATGTTAGGCGAAGCTGTTATTTGGTTTAATTGAGAGTTACGTTGGGTTGATTGAGTAGTGTTGCAAGTGTTCATCTCTAGCTATTTCAGTTTTGATAAAAGTTGAATTTCATGTCCTAAACTGGATGTGATTTGAATGTTCTGATTTGAAGTGATTATTGTTTTGTTTGATGTTTATTTATAGATTTGGTGAGATTTATGGGTTGGCGAGGCTCTTGGAAAAACAAATTTAATCTGATTGTAAATTCACTAAGTTCGTTGACTTACAAAACTGCATCTAAACTCTAATTAAGTAATTAGATCTAAATGAGTATATGTCCTAAATTTATCGATTTGGCATCTCAATACTGTCTCATTTTGATTTGGCATCTCACTCTATTCATTCACTTACAAAATTAGTTAAGCACTTATGTGCACTTACACAAGTGAACTAAATATCATCATGCTTCTGAGTTAGGATGCTAATTAATTACCAATATTTTAAATAATTAGTAATTTTTCAGTTAATCGGTAGTTTTTATTGTCTTTTTTAATTTATTGAGGAAACCGGTTAAATCAGCTGGAAGCATCTTCTTATTTTAATTATAAAGTATGTTTGAGAAAGCTTAACTAAGATGTGCAACTAGATTAATTGTTGGTGTTTTGGGTGTTTATTTAGTTTGTTGCTCATATCATATGAATGAATATTTGTTATTTTCAGTTATAAAGATTTTTCTTAATTAATTACCTATTACTATTTACTAATGTTAAATTCATGCAATGCATGCTTGTATTAAAGAATTGTAGCAAGAAAAATTGAGAGGAGAAACTGAAAAGAAGGTATGTATTTGTTATCATGGCGCAGTAGGTGGTGAACGCTGGTTAAAATTTTGAGATTAGTTAAAGCTAGTGTGACTGACGCGGTCAATTGCTCGCTCTTTATCTTTTCATTCTGAAAACAAGGTTAAAATTATCGGTCGCTATTTATCAGTTAGCGGTCAACTTATTTTTTATCGGTTGTTGATATTGATCGTGTAGACTCGTTCTTTTGTATTGTGAACTGGTAGACATGTTCAAACCCTAAAAGGATCTAGGGAGCAAACTGGGTAGAAGAGCCCAAAACCTCCTTAAAAATCAAACACGACCAAAAAATGCAATCAAGTATCATCCTAAAAAGGATGGATCTGACATCCAAAGATGCATTCTAGCCAAAATAACCCAAGAATCATTAATTTCACCAATAAAAAAATACCTAAAGAGGAACCAAACGGGGAGAGCCCATAACCGCAAAATTCCTTGCCTATAGAAACAAACAAGCTACATCCTAAATAGAATGGGTCTAGCATCAAAAGATGCATTCCATTCAGATCAATACAAAAAGCATCAGAAACCATAGTCAAGAAAGACCTTAAATCAATCTTCTAAAAGAACTACAACCTATTTATTCCAAGGATCCTATACTCATATTGGATTTTGCATAAGACAAAGAAAGACAACATAAATACAAATTGTGGAACCCAAATCTACCTACGAGGATAATAGTACCCAAAATGCACCACATATATAATCTGTACACCATTAGTTGATAATACGCATCGTAATTAAAAGATTAAACAAACCACTTAAATAATAATATCCATTTAGTTGGGTCAAACCAGAAAACTGAGCCCTAAAATAGAGGAAGCTAAAAATCTCTATCTCAAACAATAGTCTATAGATGGAAATTAGAGAAAACCAAAAACAAAAAGAAGAAAAGAAGGTTAACTTGTGTTGAAAGAATAAAGTGCAACGGTTGTCCATTTCAATAGTTTGAGAATTGGCATCATAGAAAAACCCAAAAGGTACGACATCCGAGTTCAGCAAACAACCCCGACTTAGATTTATCCCCTCACAAAAATAACAAATACAAGGTCAATACACCAATAAGGCTAGCAACGGGTAAAAAGAAGAATAGGAAACGAATCACAAGAATAATGTAGGACACAACCATAAATATGTGTAACAAAATGCATTAACAAAAGTGAATACCCCCGAGTCATTTAAATCCAAGGGACATCGAAATGTCGACTTCAAGCAGGGCAGCCAGAATCTGAAAAACAGTCAACCAAGTCAAACCATCCTAATTTTTTTCACATCAGGTAAATTTGATAAGCTCATTCGATCCATGTTTTAAGGTAACCACCAGTAGCTTTGTAGGTCGAGGAGGGGAGTAGCAACCCCACAATTTCAACATTATGGGAAACTTTCTCATCCTTTAAGATTGAACCTTGGTGAGAAGGTTGGATAATGGGGGTGGTTATCACTTGCTTACCATCTCTTTGGTTCAAACCATCCTAATTATATAAAGGCATAGATATGCAAATGGTTGTACACAAGACATCATCACAAAATGTTTCAAAACTAGTCTTAAAGCTAGATATGAACCTGAATTAACAAGAGAATTTCTCCTAAATCAGTTGCAAGAACCAATTCAACACCACCCAAAAATTGATCAAGAACACAACCAAATGTAAAATAAATTCTAATTATAATCAACAAATAAGCCAACTAGGACACCTCTCAAGCCAGAACCAAGACATGTCAATCCAAGCCCACTATAAAAGGAAATATTGCACTTAAAGCTACTGGCAAGCAACAAGAAACAATTTGGGCTAGAAGAAACTTGCTGTAATACAACAACTAAACAACCATATGTCTAAGTAAGAACACCCAACAACAACTGAAAGTAAGGAATAAGCTAGTAAATATGACACTAGAACATATCACAACGTAACCATTAGAAATACACAGGTAAATGATATGCCGCAAGTGCACAGGTGTAAATGTAGCATGTATCAAGGTTGTTCTCATAGGGACTTCTCTCAACTACACACTAAACTAGTCTCCTACATAATTGCTAAATCGGTCGTGTTTTGGTTTGGATTAATCTACGCTACTTCTAATTGCAAAACAAACACAATGCACACCATTTACGAGATAAATCAATAAGGAAAAATGTTCAGGGGATAAACCTAAGTCACTCTATGAACTAATCAAGTGAATTGAAATCATACTTCACTAATTTGATACATTTTAGGGTCCATAATCGCATATATTCTTTCGTAGCTAACTTTTGGCAATGAAACAAATTGCTTAGCAAAATCAATCACCTACTTTCGTAGTTATTTCAATTTAACTAATTTAAACATCAAATTATAAATGACTCCTAATTATAAAATCATCTATGTCCAGTTCATTTTATAATTAGTTTAATCCTAAGGATTTCGATTATCGAATTTCTCTTTTCTGTACTTCATTCAACAAACTAAATCCATATTTTTTATGGCCAATAAAAAACAATGACATACATAATCAAAAGGTAAATAAAATGCATTCAAACTATATTAATACTTGTTCAATCCAACAAAAATCAATTCATGAAAGCAACTAAAAGGGTTTATCAACCACTCACTATTCATAATTATACTACAAAACACATCAAATTCTAAACTAGAAAGCACAGAAATCTAAAAGAATGAAAAATAAACCGAGAATAGGATTGATCCTAGCTTGAATGATGAACCACATGGACTTTTTCTCCTCCACTTCAATGGAAAAATTGAAAATCGATCTTCAAAACTCTAACTTAATCTCCCGAATTTTGCTCTAACAATGGCTATGGATGAATGTGGATGAAGATGATGATGAATGTGGCAATCAATGGTGGTAATTGCTCGGATGAATGATGAACAAAACAACCAAAATCACAACTATATAGCAATTATGGGACTTGAAACGGTAAATGCAATAAACAGGGTGGTGCAACACGGTCCGTGTTGACCCCAACACGACCTGTGTTCAACCCAGGGAACTCGATTTTCACCCCTCTGGACCCCAGCACGGTCCGATTTGAGGTGTTTTTGCATTCATGTTAGCTTGTGGGTAGGTGATGAGTGTATTTTGTATATATGTGTTCTTGGATTATTTAGAGCTAATATGAGTGATTATCGATATGAATGCACTATTTTATACTCGAATTCGCTATTTTATGCTTGGTTGGAGTTTGATGTAATTTTGTAGGAAATTGGAGTAATATTGATAAAATCAAGCTCAAATCAAGCCAAAGGAGCCCAAGTGGGTCATTAGTATAAGAGAAATCCACCCCAAGGCCCAAACTCAGGCCCAATATATCATAGGATACCGCCAAGCTGCAACATGGGTCCTAATTTGACCAGCACGGACAATTTTATGGTCCAGAAGCTCAGAAAAGCTGCTCCAGAAGTCACCACAACCTGTGTCCATACACCACGGACCGTGGTGGGTGTCACCACGGTCCGTGGTGGGGGCTGTTTATTGCATTTTGTCGTTTCGTAAGCTCTTGATTGTTATATTATGGCAATGTCGGCAACTTTGATGATAATTCATTCCCTGCATTTACCTTTATCCATATCCATATTCATCCTCCCTTCCTCAACAAATCCATCCACATTCATCCTTAGTTGAAGATTGAGAGTTTGTTGAGTTTGACGATCGGTTTGCAAGAATTTGATAGAAGTGGAGGAGCAAAAGTCCCCACCGAATACCATTGAAGCGGAGATCGATTTCCATCTCGGCTTACTTCTCGTTCTTTTAGATTTCATGCTTTCTAGAGGAGTTTTTGATATGTTTTGTGTTTCAAACATGAGTAGTGAATAATTTTCTTTAGTTTGGGGATAAACCCTTATTAGTTTCTCTTATGGATTGAACATTGTTGGATTGAACAAGTTTGTAATCTAGTTTGAATGCATTTTATTTACCCTATGATATTGTATGTCATTGCTTTTGTTTGCGCACCATTAGCATGAATGAAGTACCGAATGAAGAAATTCGATAATCGGAACCCTTAGGATAAACTAGTTATAAAGTGAACTAGACATACAGGACTTTGTAATTAGGGGTCTTTTGATAATTTGATCTTTAACTTAGATAAAATTGAAATAACCACGAAAGTAGGTGATTGATTTTACTAAGCAATTCGTTTCATTGCCAAAATCTCGCTACGAAAGAATTTATGCGATTATCGACCCTAAATTGTACCAAATTAGTGACATACATGTTCAATCCACTTATTTGACTCATAGAGTTCCTTAGGTTTTATCCCTAAACGCCTTTTTCATATTGATTAATCCAGAAAATTTTGTGAATATTTGATTGTTTCAACCTTTTTAGCGATTAGAAATAGAATTAGTTAATCCCATTCAAAAACCCGACCGGTTTAGCAATCAGCTAGGAGGTTAGTTTGGTGCGCAGTTAGCAAAGTCCCTGTGGGATCGGCCTTGATACTTGCTACACAAGCACCCGTGCACTTGCGGCATATCAAGTTTTTGGCGTCGTTGCCGGGGACTTTTTGTCTAGCCGCCACCTGTAGGAACCCGGAGAATTCCCGTTCGGGGAAATTATTTCGGATGCGCTACTTAAGTGATCGAGAGCTGACTAGAATTGCTTAATCATTAAATAAGGATATTTTTAATTTTCGAAATTGATTTTCAGGGTGATGAAACTTTATGTATTTACAAACCTATTTATATTATGAAAATACTCGAAATTACACAAAAAATATTCTACCAATGACCTACATTTAGTTACCCATAAATTTTAGGCCGGAGAGGAAAGACGAGGCCCACCTAGAAGCGTCAAAAACCGCTTAGCCTCTGACAATTCTTTGATCGGGTCGTCTGCCCTCGGCCCTAGAGAAAAATGGGAAGAAAATGATAAAGGTCATGCGACGTTTATCATTTTCTAGCCCCTTTTCTTTTGGCCGGTTTTCTTAATTTATGAAGTGTAATGTAAAATCATTGGTAAATATTTTTTTAATAATAACGTGCATTTTCAACAATTAAATAAGTTTATAAAAGAGAAAGAGATAATAGCCGATTTAAGGAAACTGACAAACCATAAAAGAAATAAAACGACTCCGGTCTACGAACCCGAATTCTAAGTCTGGGGGCAATGTTACGAATTCGAGAATTAAAATAATTCTCGAATTTGCCTGTTTAACAAAACAGACTCTACTAAAATCGAACTTGAAAAGAAAAAGAGCGGGGAGAAGTTAAATAAATTTTACGACATTATATTCCCATCATGCAAGAATAAAACGAGTTTTCTTTTACAAAAATAATGTACAAGTAAAATTATCTAAGAAGAAATTACATGGTTGAAAATACAATAATGAAGATATACATGACTCTTACCTTAAGCTGACAAAATGATCTCTTCTTCGAAGTGGATGCTTGGATTCGATATTATATGAATGACGGAATGGAGGATTAAATGGTTGGAGATATGGTTATTTGGTTGGTGTAATGATGATATGGATGATAATTATGGATGATGGAAGGGAATTTTGAGAGTATGATGATAATGAGAGTAGAGAAATTGAGAGAGTAAGTGTGTAGGATGATGATTATGGAGAGAGTAGAGAGTGATGGAGAGTATTTTTATCAGAGTTTTTGATGGGAAGAGTTGATGAAATGAGTGAGGATGAGGGAGGTATTTATAGGTGAGGAAGAGAGGTGATAGAATGGAAGGGAATAAACATGATCCACCAATCATGCTCCTTTAACATCATAATCCCCCCATTAAAGTTATTTGATTATAGGATAAGAGGAGATTAGGGGAGTGCATGATTGTGGGATTGCATGGATGCATGAATTAGAGCATGTGCTTGAATACTATCCCACATGGATTGATGACATGGCATGGATACAAGGATGTGTTTGAATGCTCACACGGATTGATGACATGGCATGTATTTTTGGGTTTTTTTTTATTTTTGGCTTTTGACTTTTGCATGCTAATTTATTACAAATGTACAATTTATCTAAAATATCCGGTATAAAATTCGGTGTCTACAGAGAGCCCCCACTTTGATCGAGTCCAAATAGGACGAAGGTCAAAGTAGCCTCAGATGGTGACTGCTTGGCGTCAGTGACCAGGAGATGGATGCTGCCGGTGCTCTTTTATGTGGCAACCAGAAAATGTCTGCTGTTGGTGCTCTTTTATGTGGCAACCAGAAGACGGATGATGTCGGTAATGTCGTTGGAGTCCTTTAGGCGGCAACCGTTGGACGACTGAAGATGTTGATGATGTCGTCGGAGGCCTTTAGGTGGCAACTGTTGGACCACTGAAGGTGTCGGTGATGTCGTCGGAGGCCTTTAATTAGGTGGCAACCGTTGGACAACTAAAGATGTCGGTGATATCGTCGGAGGAATTTAGGTGGTAACCATTAGACGACTGAAGATGTCGGTGATGTCATCGGAGGCCTTTAGGTGGCAACCGTTGGACGACTAAAGATGTCGGTGATGTCATCGGAAGCCTTTAGGTGGCAACCGTTGGACGACTGAAGATTTCGGTGATGTCGTCAGAGGCCTTTAGGTGGCAACCGTTGGACGACTGAAGATGTCAGTGATGTCGTTGGAGGCCTTTAGGTGGCAACCGTTGGACGACTGAAGATGTCGTTGTTCTTTTATGTGGCAGCTGGATGATGGTGGAGATGGTTCCCTGCATAGAAACAAAAAGAGAATGTTAGATCACTTTGAACTATGATTGGAGATACAAAGATTACCTGTCTGGCAGATTGATCACAGTTGATCTGAAATGTCGATGATGCCCAATCGGATTTTCTCGATGTTGAGTGGATCAAAGTAAAACTGTTTTGATGGATACCGGTCGACATATGACTTTGTGGTGCAAAGCCTGGGGTGATGCTTGGAAGCTGAGTCCTGCATCGCGGTCGCGGGCGGCATGCGCCTCTTTGGGGATGATCTCGAGCACGAATGATGCTCTACTTGAGTGTTGATGAGTTTTTTTTTTTTACGTATCGTGCGCTGATCTTAGGCGAGAATGACGCCCTACTTGAAGTGATCTTAGGCGCCTGATGACATCTTTACTTGAAGGTGGGTGCTGACTCTTGGAAGCTTTGTCCTGTGTCGCGAATGATGTTGATGTTCTAGTCTTTCCCAGTGTCGTTCCAGTCTTTCCCGGTGTCATTCCAGGACTTCCCGGTGTCATTGTTCGGCTTGTTCAATGCCGAGGGAATCCTCCGATCGCGATGTCGATGGCCTTGGGGTAGAGTCTTTACTTGTCACAATGCTGATGGTTTTGATGTTGATGGGGCCCAACGAATTTTCCCAAGGCGAAGCAGTTTATGAGGCTCAACGGATTTTCCTAAGGCAGCTAACTATATTGGTGATGTCTATGACAACTTTTGTTGCTTTGGCAGACTAGAAGATTGTCATAATGATGAGCTTTAGACGATAGTCCGCTTGAACTTGAAAGAACTCATTCAGAGCGTGATTAGAACTTTCTCTAATCTTGCTCTTAATGATTTGTAGCCGAGCTTGAGTCTCTATGAGAGATAACATTCTTTGATTCTCCCTCTGTTCTCAGCAAGCATGCATGCACTTGGTCTCCTACACTCTAAACTCTTATGCACTTACGCATGACTGTTGACTTTATGCATGACCTCCTGATGCAATGCACTGACTAGGAGAATATGTACCTGAATAGTATTTTACAATGCATGTGACTCAATATGCAAACAGCCCCCAATATCAAGACTAGAATGACGATTATGCAATGAACGGTATGCATGTGACTCAAAATGCAGACAACCCCCAATACCAAGACCAGAATAATGATTCCTTAAGTGTTAGAGCAACTCGACATGTAATTTCAGGACAGGGCAAGATAGGTGAGGCTTATGACGAGGCCTGATGATGAAGACATTGTCCTGGATGACTTGTCTTGTCCTCTTACATTCTTGAATCATTGTGGAGATAGCTAGAGCCTTGCTACAGGTTATGTCATGGTTATGGGAGCCCCCAGTTCAAATGAACTCTTCTCTAGATTCGAATGTTGTTCGCAGTTAGCCATTGATGTGGCTAATTTCTTGTCCTTGACGAATGGGCCTCGCTCGGATGTGCTGAGAATGGACGTCAAAATGTCGAATCTCGCACTTGCACTAGTGACTGAGTCAAAAAGCTCTGGTTGATATGGAAGAATGAAAAGGGTTGATAAAAGAAAGGGTATGTCTAATGATGGCCAGACGGGTTCATGAGGCACTTGGTGAAAAGGAGACGATGGTGGGTCAATGGTTGAATCTGGGTATGTCACGATTGATATATGACCATGCTTTGGCTAAGGATAGATGGTTGGCAAGGAGGAAGTCACCTCATAGGGGAAGAGATGAGGGAATGGTTGAGGTGGATTCGCTTCACATGAGGAGAGGTGGTTGGCTATTTGGATGTGAAGGTGATCCAAGTCTGACGGAAAGAAGGTTAGGAAATTATGATGTCGGGGACGTGAAAGAACTTCAAAATCCAGGGTTTAGTCTCCTTTTGCCTAACCTGCCCTAACAGGTTTTCAGGCTAGCCTCTCTTATTCTCTCACTCTCCTTTTGCCTAGCTTGGGATTCCGAGCTAGCCTCTCTATTTTTTTCTCTCAAAGACCAAGATTTTGAGGACAAAGGATGCTCCGTTAAGGTGAATTATAGTGGCTGGGCCTCAAAGAGGTTCTCCTACGTATCCGATGTGGAATCAGGCTAGTCATAGTTCATAAGGTGCAACTCCAAAGGATTGGTGCCTCGAGAAGGACTTGGTGAGGTAGGCTTGAGGATGATCATGGATGCAAAGGTGTGATGATGATGTGAAGGCTTGGAGCGCAAGGCTTGAGAACAAATTGGGTGGTTTATGAACGGTTTTCTCGATGTGCGTGACTATCAGCTCCGTCTCTTGTTTCTCACCCCTTCTTTTTTTCTCTCTTTCTTTTCTCTTTTTCTTTTCTCTATTTTTTTTTCTCTCATTTTTTTTTGCACTTTCTTGTTCCTATTTTTTTTTATTGGCATGCTTCGAGATTTGGACGGCACAAACGGGGTTTACTCTCCCATCACAGCTTTTTCCATACGCAAACAAAGTGCTTAAGGGACATAAGCGTCGTACCACTCATATCGACCCATGTTGGTGGACCAACTAGGAACTTTCTCTTTTATTTTTTCTCTTTTTTTTCTTTTTTTACTTTCTACTCCCTCTCTTTCTTTTTTCTCTTTTCCTTTCTTTTTTTTTTGTCGACTTTCTTCTTCATGGGATTGATTCATGTCACCTTTCTGATTTTATTTGTCACAACACACCTTTTGGCTTTGGGGTAGATATGGAGTGGTTATGAGGAGAATGACCGGGTTGGTCAAGGCTAAGGTTTTCAAACGGTGACTGTGATGAATGATGCAAAAAGGGATGATTTGGTGAAGGGGAATTTGGGATGAAGATGAAGATGATAAGTAGGTATAGATGTTGTGGGTGAATGGGAAGGTAACAGGTGATATGAGTGTTGATGCGGGTCGTGAGATGGTAGACCCCTGTCCTAGGCACATTTTGTTCAAGCTGCTGGTTTAGGAGCATATAGATGTCCATTTTCAAGAGAATGGTGGTTTTGGTCTTCTCTCCTTTTGCTCAGCCTACTTGATGAATGCAGACTGACTTCCCTCTTTTTTTCCCTCTCTTTTTTTGTTTAATTAAACCCGGGATTCGTGGGAAGATAAACTTGGTCAATGGAAGGGTATATGAAGGTGAAGATAGATGGATATGTCAAACTTGGATGTTAAGGCTAACGAATGGATAAAGGAGCTTTTCAACTCAAGTTAAGAGTGCAAGCATGAAATTCTCAAACAATCACAATCAAATAGATGCATCTTATTGAATTCAAAAGACACACATATCACAGACCGACTCAATGCCTCCCTTGACTCCGAAACAGAATGCTAAAAGGAATTCAGACCCTAGCTAACTTCAAAGTCCCCTTCCTGTGGTGTTGCCTTTCCTTGTTGACTACTCCTAGAGGATCGTTGCTCTTGTTGGCTTCCTGACTAAATTACATTAGTCTTCAGCGCTCCTAGAAGGGTGGCTGGGTGAACCAGTAGCCCTCCTATTAGGATTGAAATTCTTCCATCCTTGGATGGTGGCCTTCTCATTGTTCATGGTCTCAAGTTGGATACATATTTCTTTAAGATAATCAAAGTCCTTGATGACGTGATATCCCAAATGATGGGATAGGCTGCTTTTGAGACCTTGTTTGAAGGTAGTCAGCTGTAGGCACAAAGGTATAGTCTTATTGATGTGAGACAACTTGGTGTGCCATCTTTCGAAATAATCCAGGTTCCCCCTGCTTCATGGTCGTTAGATCATCCACTGTGGCATGCTTTTTCTAGATACGACTGTAGTGATTGATAAAGGCCTTAAACAGCTCGTTTCAGTCAGCCTTGATCTGAGATGACAAGGCATGGTACCATACTTTGGCTTCTCCATCTAGGGTGGATGGGAAGACTGTTGGGTACAAGTCAACATCAATCCTGTGAAGAGGTGCCAGTCGCATGAACTCTTCGATGTGGTGAGTAGGATTTTCAGATGGCTTGAATTTAATGTTAGGCACCTCAATTTTGTCAGTAATTTTCATGACAAGGTAGATAGGAAAAGGTACATCTATGTACTTGTCAGCAAAGGCTGGAACAATTCTCATCATCTTGGTAAGACACTCAAGTTTTTGTTCCAAGGCCTTGATAGAAGGTTTTTTAGTGACTTTGGGAACTTTTAAGACTGCCTTGGACTTCCCTTTGAATGACCTTGAGCCCCCTGACTTATCCTCTGCAGGTGTCTTGACAAGTTCGGGCTCAGATTCATACCCATGAACTTTTATGACATCATCATCTCCTTCAGTATTTAGGCCCAGCTTCTCATTGATCTTTGTGATGGCCTGCAGCATGTCATTCATCACCTATTGTTGCTCATGGAGCCTCTTCTCGATCTTTTGCTCCTGTTCGAAGGAATTTTCAAAGACTAAGCCTTGCATCTTAATGTAAAGATCCTACAGTTGTTTCGAGATGTTGGCTTCAGCGCCTTGGACAAGGATCTCTTGGAATCGTTCTTCAGCCATGATATAGACTCTGACTCGAGTGACGGACGGATCGCGGTTTGGACTCGGGACCAGTCGGCTGGTATGCGGATCTTTGATGTGGGCCCGGAGTCGGCCTCCTATCGTGCCTGTATGGAAATTTGATAGTGACTTGATGATTGACTCTGACACTTGACTATCCAATGCATGCATGCCTTAAGAGACCTATATGACCTTAACAAACTCGACATCTATATGCTGACACAAGAGACTCACCCACGTTTTGGGAGTGCATGACCCAACTCTATATGAACCTACTAAAAGAACATTATAAAGGGCCAGATAAAGTCGAACATAGCGAGCGGATCATAAATTGAAAGGTACAAGTTAGTGTTTCTCAATTCGGATGGGCCCAATCCACAGGCCGACCGTTTTAAGGAGAATCCATAACTTGGCCCAACAACTTTAGATAGCTCTAGAGCTATATTGGCTATTATGCGGACTAGAATAATGTTCAACAAGACTGACGACCTATTTTTTTTATCTTCTTTTTATTTTTTTACTCGAGGAAAATGGATATTGTAAAGGACTGGATAAAGCCAACAATAAGCGGGTTATAATTAATTTATGGGCTTAATTAAAAAATCCAATACGGTTGGGCCTAACAATGGGCCGACCACAAATGTGATGGATTTACTAAGTAAATCGATAAATTAATTTACTTAAGCTTAGTGACTATTATGCAGTCTAAGACGCTGTCCATTAACTTTGTTGGAGTTTTTTTTAAATAAATTGTTGGACCTTCATTAAGAGAACATCGTAAAGGGCCATATAATATCATCTAAGGTGAGTCAATTTTTATTTATTAATTAAAATAGCTAACCCTTGAACATAAATGGACCCTTCCATTGGGCTAACCATAATCACTCTTGGGTTAATTATGTTAATCAATAAATAATCATTTTCTCAACCCAATAAATTTTATATGGACTAGAACGAAACCTCCAAACTAGAGTCGGCTTTTTACAAAAATGAAAAGGGGAAGGGAAATACATAGCACATAGTATACAACATGAAGGGTATCCTAAACCAAGGCTCTATATTCATGGATTACTATGGTTGGGTTAACATGGCCTACCGTACGTTCTCGCCTCAATTCACCTTACCCCTAAAAATTTGTGGGTAAGGAGTGTGAGGTGTTGCTTGTCGGACTTCAAGGAAGCCTTTTGAGTATAACATGGGGAGAGGAGAGACCAAATGTTTGGCGATGTAGAGTGCATCACACAAGTAGTGGCCGCCCGCTCTCGGGGAAAGAGTCCTAGTTATTACTTAAACCGTCGCCTTTGTGCTAACGTGTCAAAAGACCCGATTAGTGGCCCGGTATGCAAAGGATGCCTAAAAAGAATAATAAAATGGCGAAATAAATCAACTTCTCCCTGTTACAATTTCAAATCAATTCGATTTGTTCAAGTTTTACCCTCTTTTTAAATTTTAAGTTCCTAGTGGAGTTGCCAATCTGTAGGAACCCGGAAAATTCCCGTTCGGGGATATTATTTCGGATGCACTACTTAAGTGATCGGGAGCTGACTAAGGTTGCTTAATCCTTAAATTAGGATATTTTTAATTTTCGAAATTCGTTTTTGGGGTGATGAACCTTTATTTATTTACAAACCTATTTATATTATGAAAATACTCGAAATTACACAAAAAATATTCTGCCAATGATCTACATTTAGTTACCCATAAATTTAGGCCGGAGAGGAAAGACGAGGCCCACCTAGAATTGTCAAAAGCCGCTTAGCCTTTGAGAATTCTTTGAACGGGCCCGTCTGCCCTCGGCCCATGAGAAAAATGGGAAGAAAATGATAAAGGTCAGGCGGCCTTTATCATTTTATTTTCTAACCCCTTTTCTTTTGACCGGTTTTCTTAATTTATGAAGTGTAATGTAAAACCATTGGTAAATATATTTTTAATAATAACGTGCATTTTCAATAATTAAATAAGTTTATAAAAGAGAAAGAGTCGCCACCCAATTTAAGGAAACCGACAAACCATAAAAGAAATAAAATGACTCCGGTCTACGAACCCGAATTCTAAGTCCAGGGGCAAGGTTATGAATTCGAGAATTAAAATAATTCTTGAATTCACCTGTTTAACAAAATAGACTCCACTAAAATCGAACTTGAAAAGAAAAAGAGCGGGGAGAAGTTAAATAAATTTCACGACATTATATTCCCATCATGTAAGAATAAAACGAGTTTTCTTTTACAAAAATAATGTACCAGTAAAATGATCTAAGAAGAAATTACATGGTTGAAAATACAATAATGAAGATATACATGACTCTTACTTTAAGCTTTCAAAATGATCCCTTCTTCGTAGTGGATGCTTGGATTAGATATTATATGAATGACGGAATGGAGGATTAAATGGTTGGAGATATGGTTATATGGTTGGTGTAATGATGATATGGATGATAATTATGGATGATGGAAGGGAATTTTGAGAGTATGATGATAATGAGAGTAGAGAAATGGTTAGAGTAAGGATGTAGGATGATGATTATGGAGATAGTAGAGACTACTGGAGAGTATTTTTGTGAGAGTTTTTGATGGGAAGAGTTAATGAAATGAGTGAGGATGAGGGAGGTATTTATAGGTGAGGAAGAGAGGTGATAGAATGGAGGGGAATAAACATGGTCCACCAATCATGCTCCTTTAACATCATAATCCCCCATTAAAGTTATTTGATTATGGGATAAGAGGAGATTAGGGGAGTGCATGATTGTGAGGATTGCATGGATGCATGAATTAGAGCATGTGCTTGAATACTATCTCACATGGATTAATGGCATGGCATGGATACATAGATGTGTTTGAATGCTCACACGGATTGATGACATGGCATGTATTTTTGGGGTTTTTTTGTATTTTTGCATGCTAATTTATTATATATGTACAATTTATCTAAAATATCTGGTACAAAATCCGGTGTCTACACCACCAAACGAATATCCTTAGATTGACTAGATCATTTGCTTTTTATTTTTCCTGTTTGATCTTCCTTGGTTGTTGGTCATTTTGCTCTTGCAAGGTTTCTGATCAGTGTATGCAAAGGGCACCGTGTAGACACCAGATTTTGGCATAAATATATAGAATAACTATATAAAATGAAGCAGAAATAAAGAAGAAGATGCCAATCGATAAGGTAGTTCAGACCTCTAGATTTTAGCATATTTTTATATACCGTTCGTGTAATTTTTATTATTTCCTCTTTATGTACTTTCAATTATGTATTTTAGTTAGAAAATATGGAAAATAAGGGAAGCCGAAGCCGAGCCAAAACTAAGCCGAGACAGTTCCGCGCATGCACTCAACATGCTCAAGTTCGGACGAGCACACATGCATAATTACATGTGAATTTCCTACCCTATTGCATGCATGATCTTTACGTAAGAAATTTAGCTTCATTTAGCCATGCAAGCCATGCAAAAGCGAAGTAAAGATCACATGCAAAATGCCACCAAGAGGTCTCAAGATCAAAGCCTCACAAAAGCATTCAAAGACATCTCATATACATCAAATAAGCTTCCACCGTGTAGTGTGAACAGCTGACTTCGAATACATCCCATTCAAATCCTCACCGTCCAAGAATGCATGAAAGAAATTAGGTTTATCCCTCCCTTTTGCATAGTCCGGTCGGCCTCCACGTTGTCCACACCGTAGATTCAGCCTCCCAACCGACCTCCAAGAACACTCCCCTTGCCACATAGTTGTCTGTGCCAGTCAATTGCGCAAGTTCGAGGGTGTGAATGTGCATGTATGAGCATGTATTCTAAGCCTATCCTACACCTATAAATACCCCCTCTTGTTGTACCCAATCTCACTCAATCATTCACTCATTCTTCCCCTCCTACACTCTCATTCTTTCATCATCTCTCTAATCTCTATTCTAGTATCATCATTCTACCACTCTTTTCCTATCACATTTCCACCATTATCTTATTATCCTAATCTCCTTATCTTCATCCTCTTAAACTCCTTAATCTATACTCTCATAATATCCTCACCATTCTTACATAAAATCCTCACAAAAACATCCTAAAATACCACCAAAAACCAACAAAAAAGCCCTTTTTTCCTATACCTTTTCTATCATCTTTTACACCACATTCTTACCATCATAATATTCATTCTTCTATCTTCCTCAATCCCCTAATCCATACTCTCATCCTATCATCCCTCATCTCCACATAAATCTCCACATAAATCTCCCACAAAACTATCCTAAAACATCATAAAAAGAGCCTTTCTTCCTATCTTTTTTCCTACCCTTCTTCATCACTTTCCTACCATTATTATCTCCATTTCTCCAATTCTTTAAGACCTCTTATCTCGATTCTCATCTTCCTTCCATTATCCTTCCATAAAACCCTAAAAACTCCACAAAAACCTACTCTTTCTACTACCCAAAACACAACAAAAAGAGCCTTTTCCTACCCTTTTTCTCATCCTTTTTCCATACTTTTCCCCATCCACTTTTGGCACCATTTTGGCATATTCAAGAGGAGTATTCAAGGTATCCAAAGGCTACTACAACAAAGGCTAGGCAAGGCTTCCCTTCCAAAGACATAATGTAAGCTTCTAAGTGTTCTTTATGTAAATAATGTATTATATATTATGTACCTATCTTTCTTTTATTCTTTTGCATGTTCAATGAAATAATTCTATAAAGTATTCATTCATTTCCCTTCCAAACTTTATCAAAAACACATTTTAAACTTTTAGTAGAGTCTTTCCTTTTGTGAAAGGCGAACTCTTGAAGTTTACTTTTCGAGTTCGTAGCCTTACCCCCGGATCCATTCTTGGGTTTTGCAGGCAGAGTCTTTCTTTCTTTTCCTTTTCATTTTCTCTTGGCTTTTCCCTTAAAAAGTCTGGTGGCGACTCCCATTTCGAACTAAAACACATCGAGTATTGCATAAACTATGGTTAACATGGTTTTACAATGTATCGATACAACTTTAGGGTTTCTTTCTTATATTTCTTAATAATATTTGCATAAATCACTCTCTTCCGAGCCTAACATTTAAATGAGCAAATTGGGTTAAATTTAGAAGAGTTTGGAACAAGTGGATGTTCACTCTTAAAGGTTTAATTCAAGGACTCATAAAATGCCTAAGTAAAGGGAAAGTGATTTTACAAAATATTATTCATGAAATGTATGATTAATTCCTTAAAGAGTTTTCAAAGGTTAAACCCCAACACAAATCACCGAATCACACCCCAATCCAAACGCACGTTCAGAAGCCCGAACGGCGAGGAAAAATGTCCACATGATTTTTGGCGACTCCACTGGGGAGTTTTTCTAAAGTGGGTAAAACTTGAAAAAAGTTTGTGTGCTTTAAATCTTTTGGAAGGAAAATGAATTTTACTTTATATTATTAAGTCATTCATTTTAGGCATAATGCATTGCATATACCGGAGCACTCCCTTGACATGAAATATGTCGTAGGAGCACATAAATCGGCGGTATTATGTTTTTTCTTTTTAACCACAAAAAAATAACCCAAGGGATGCCGGGCCTGCTCTACTCAATTGGTGCCTTTACACCGAGAGAGCATTAGTCACCACATCTACTCATGCATCACTCTACGAGGTCTCCACTCGAGCCTCCAAGATCAACATCCCACACATTCAAGTTGCCTTTACAACAAGAATGCACCGGGGTGAGTACATGAGCCGTTAAGGCTTATCCAACCAATAAACCCTTTTGTACATAGAGCCTTGGTTTAGGATACCCCTTGTTCATATGTATGCTATGTGTTTAAATTCGTTATAAAGAGTCGACCTAAGTTTAGGAGTGTTGTTCTAGTCCATATAGTAATCATTGGGCTGAGAAGAGTTATGTTTACCAACTAAGTTAATTAACCTCAAAAATTATGGTTAACCCAGTGGTTGGGCCCATTTATATATAAAGGTTAATTTTCTTGGTCCATAAAGTAAACTCAACTCGCTTTTGATGATTCTATTTGGCCCTTTATGACATTTCCTTAACAAAGGTCCAATAAACCTGATTAAAACTCCAAACAAAGTTGGTGGGTAAAATGTTAGACTGTATAATGATCACTAGGCTAGTGTAAATTAATTTATCGAGTTAATTATCGAATCTGTCACACTTATGGTCGGCCCGTGGTTAGGCCCAACCATATCGAATTTGGTAATTAAGTCCATAAATCAATTATAACTCGCTCATTGTTGGTTTTATTCAGTCCTTTATGATAGTTGCTTTCCGGTAATTAAATAAAAAAAAAGGGAATAGAAAGAAGGGTCGTCGGTCCTGTTAATCATTATTTTAGTCCGCATGGCAGTCAACATGGCTCGAATTAAGTCTGAGTCAGTAGCCCAAATTACGGATTCTCCTTAAAACGGTCGGCCTGTGGATGGGCCCATCCGAATTGAGAAACACTGATTTGTGCTCCTTTACTTAGGCTTGATTCACCATGCTTGACTTTATTTTGCCTATTGTAATGATTGGTGGTCCTTAGGTCTAAAAAAAAATCTGACTAAAAAATCAAACATAGTTAGTGGATAATGTTTTGGACTGCATAACAATCACCAGTCTCGAGTAAATTAATTTATCGAATTATATATTGAATCCATCATATTTATGGCCGGCCCGTAGTTAGGCCCAACCATATTGGATTTGACAATTAAGTCCATAAACTAATTACAACTCGCCTGTTGTTGGTTTTATCTAGTTCTTTACGATATCCACTTTCCTAAACAAATAGGATAAAAAAATATATATAAAGGGTAGACTGTCAGTCCTGTTGATCATTATTCTAGCCCGCGTAATAGTCAGTATGACTTGAGTTGGACTGATAAATTTTCTGAGCTACGGATTCTCCTTAAAACGGTCGGCCTATGGATGGGGCCCATCCGAATTGAGAAACACTAACTCGTGATTCCTTATTCAGTCCTGATTCGCCATGTTTGGCTTTATTCGGCCCTTTATAATGATCAGTTGTCCTTAGGGTCCATATAGAGTTAGGTCCATAAGGTAGATAAAGTCTGTGTAGTCTAAGAGTTCGTACCTGTACATGTGTATGTGATTGTGCATGTGTTTGTGCATGTGTGTGTGCATATGTATGCGTCTGTGTGCATCTGTATGCGTCTGTGCATGTGTGTGTACATGTGTATGCGTTTGTGTAACCACGTATTTGAGTTTGTTGAGTCTTTGCCACGTGTTTGAGTTTGTTGAGTCTTTCCCACGTGTTTAAGTCTTTGTTAGGGTTTTGTTAACACGTGTTTTGAGTTATTATTAGGTGTAAAGACGTGTTTGAGTCTTTCTTAGGTTTTTGTTAACACGCGCTTTGAGTCTTTGTTAAGTGTAAATACGTGTTTGAGTCTTTCTTAGGTTTTTGTTTACACGTGTTTTGAGTCTTTGTTAAGTGTAAATATGTGTTTTGTTGTGTCTTCGTTAGAGTTGGAACTAATTTTGAGATACTATTTAGTCCACATAATAATCATTGGGTTTGAGAAGAAATGAGTTCATAAACTCGATTAATCAACCTCAAATTTTATGATCGGTCCGGTTGTGAGGCCCATTCATTTTAAAGGTTAATTGGCCTTGATTATGGATTCATTTAACTCACCTTTGATGGTTATTCGACCCTTCTCAGTATTCTCTTATTTTGGGTCCAAAGAAAATGATTAATAATAAAACAGAGTTAGTGTGTGTTATTTTAGCCCGCGTAATAGACACAAGGTTTGAGAAAATAAATTTATAAATTCGATTATTAAGCCTAAAAACAAAATCCATGGTCGGCCCGTTGTTAAGCCCATCCATGGTAGATTTAATAATTGAGTTTATAAGTCTGTTTTAACTTACCTTTTGATGGCTTTATTCGGTCCTTTATGACATCCACTTTCCTCGAGTTAAATAAATAAGTATGTTGGGTCTTAAACAAAAAAGAGTGTAAATAAAAGTCAGTCTGTTAGTGTGTCGAGCATTATTCTAGTCCGCATGATAGCCAATTTAGCTTGAGTTAACACAAGTTTGTTAGTTCAAGTGATGGATTCTCCTTGAAACGGTCGGCTTGTGGTTTAAGCCCATCCGAATTGAGAAACACTAACTTGCGCTTTCCAACTTATGTCAACTCGTTATGTTTGACTTTATCCAGCCCTTTATAATGCTCTCGTTGTAAAAAAGTGTTGTCGTTTAGAGTCATATAGAAGTCAGAACACGTAAATATATGTCATGGTTGAGTATATAGGTGTCCTACACGATAGAAGGTTTAATGTATGGTCTAGTAAGCCCGGGTTATGGGTAGGTCTTTGTTTTAGAGTCTGCATGTAAGTGTCTTGCATTCTTTAAGGGGTCTTATATAGGTGTATAGGGTATGCAAACCCAGGTCATAGGAAAGTCTTTGTTTTAGAGTCACCATGTAAGTGTTTTTTATTCTTTACGAAGTCGTATATAAGGTCAGGGTCCTAAGTGAGTCTTTTCCTAAGTCAATATGTGTCTTTCATCCCTAGGAAGTCCAATGCGAGTCCATGTCATGTGTGAGTCTTTCTTGAGTCAACATGTGTGATCCATTTGTAGGAAGTTTAATGTAAACCTAGGTCTAGGATGAATCTTTGTGTTAGTGTCTGCATGAAAGTGTCTTGCATTCTTTAGAAAGTTTTATATAAGGTCTAGGATGAGTCTTTGTGTAAGTATCTGCATGTAAATGTCTTTCAGTCTTTAAGAAGTTTTCATATGAGGTTTAAGTCATAGGTGAATCTTTCCTGTAATTAATGTGAGTCTATCTTTTTTAGAAAGTCCAAAGTAAACCCGTGCCATGGGTAAGTCGTCAAGTCGTTTCTCGAGTTAATAAGTGTTCTTTTTCTTTAGGAATTCTCGTATAAGGTCTAAGTCATAAGCAAGTCTTTGTCTAGCGTCAGTTGGTCACCATGTAAATACCTTTCATTCTTTAGAAGTTCAGTTTAAACTCATGCCCTAGGTGAGTCTTTTCTTGTGTTGGCATATCATGTGAGTGTCTTTCATTTTGTCTAGGAAGTTTAGTGTAAACCATGTCATAGGCTAGTCTATAAGGGTCAGCATGTAGGCATTTGCATTTTAGGAAGTCTCATATAGATTTTAGGACATGCAGACCCATGTCATGCTAAGTCTTTTTCTTAAGTCGGCATATAGAAGTCTTGCACATAGAAGTCTTGCATCCTAGGAAGTCCCATGTAGGTCAATTAGCATAGTCAAACCCATGTCATAGGTGAGTCTCTCTCGAGTCAGCATATAAGCATCTTTCATTTTCAGGAAATCCCATATAGGTCATTTAGGTCATACATGCATTAGGATGAGTTTTTCTTCATTTTCCTAGTGTCAAGTCAAGGTCAAGGCCTGAGCCAACAATAAAGGGAATTTTGGGATGACGTGAATTCTACAATTACAATAGATCCGGGGACATGACACAGAGAATTGTTGGACTTTGAAGAATAAGATTGAGGACATGATCCATTCAAGGAAAACTGCTTCTACCAAAAGCAGCACAAAGGGCTAGATAGAACATGGATTCCCCAGACGAAGACAGGGAGAGCACATCATCAAGGAAGCTTTAGAGTTAGCTACATTTCTGAATGTCCAACATTCACTTCTGGAGTCTGTTAGAAGTTGAGAGTCAGTCCTTAATTCATTCCTTGAATCAATTGCTCTTGTTGCTATTTGTTCAAATAGAATTTTGTGCTTGTGCTTCTGATTTGAGTTGAAAAGTTCTTTCGTCCATTCACCATCCTTACAAACTAAGTCTGGCAAATTCACCTTCTCTTATCCTTCAATTTTTTCTTACACTTCGTTCCAATCCTTTATTTTCTTAAATCCAGGGTTAGAGAGATAAAGAGAAAGATTAAAAAAAATAGAATTAAAAAAAAAAGAGTGAAAAACTATAGAGTGGCCGGTTTGAAAACCTCATTGAGGCAAATCGGGCAAAAGGAGATAATAAAATTGATGAGAGAGGTCAACATGCATTCCCATCCAGCAGGCTGAGCAAGAGGAGAGAGTATTGTCAGGAAAGACCAAGTCCAATAACCTCTCTAAAGTGAACACTCCTCATCAGAAATGTCGTAGCTTAACCAAATGTGCCGAGGACAGGGGGCTTCCACCTCACATTCATATCACCAACCACATTACCCTCGTCTTTTCATCCAATATCGACCTTCCACTTACTATCTATCATTTACACTTCTAGGCTTTTCCATTAAATCTCAACCTTTTCAAAACCCTTTTATCCATTAAACCAACCCCAAAAGGTGTGTCATGGCCCATGGAGAACAGGAGACAACCCATGAAGGAGTTCGAAAAAAGAGATTCAAAAGGAAAAAAAGAAAAGTTGAGGGGGATTACGAAAAGCATAGAGGGAGATAACAAAAAATGGGTGAAAAAAAAGCTGGAAGCAAAAAGAAAAAAAGGGGGAAAGAAACAAAAAAGCAGAAAGGAGGGGAGAATAAGAAAATTAGAAGGCAGAAATAAGAGTCATGCACACCAGAAAAATCCCCTAAACCTTTCCCATCTCAAACCTTCACCTCATCATCCATACATCTCATCAAACCTTTCTACCTTCAATAATCTTCCCCACCTTTCAATGACCATCCATTACTCATATATGTACCCTTCAATCCTTCATAACCACCTTTTGAGCCATTATGCCTTCCTCGAGGCACTACCCATCAAAGTTGTGCTTAATGAACTATGACTGGCCTGATTCCACCTTGGATACGTAGGAAAACCTCTTCGAGGCCTGGCCCAATACCTTTTCACTTTAGAGAGTGTCGTCATTGAATAAGTTGGTCCTTGAGAGAATGAAAAGGTAGTCCGAAAACCACTTGGGCGGGCTAGGCAAAAGGTGAGGAAACCTTGGGTTCTATCATATATCATCGTCATCAACCCTCCATTTTCCTTCTGTCAAACTTGGACCTCATTCCATCACCCATGTGCCAACCTTTTCCCGAGAGATGATGTCTACCCTATTTGACCATCTCTTCACCCTTTCAAGACACCATCATCCTTAAGTGTCTCTTGATCCCCATGTTCTAACCTTTTCCTAAGAGATGATGTTTATCCCATTTGACCATCTCTCATTCCTTTTTTAAGGCACATTCATTCTTAAGTGTCTCCACATCCCTTTCATTAATAATACATCTCCCATCATCTCTTTCACCAAACACTTTCTAACCAATCTTTTTAGCCTTTTCATCTCATCTTACCATTTGAGGACTTTTTCAGCTCAGTCATTAGTGTAAGTATGAGGTTCTGTTCTTAATGCCCACTCTCATCATACCTTAGTGCGACTAATTTCTCAACAAGAGCAAAAGCCATCCACATTGGATCAGCGGCTAACTGGCTGCACCATACATGATCATGAACATACTCATAAACAAGCTACTCTAAACTAGAGGCTCGCGCGACCCTTGTGACATCATTCAAGACATTTATCGGGGAAAGCTTCTAAGAGGGACACCTACTCCCTATCTTTCAAGGTCCTGGATCTTCATTCTCATTGATGTCCTAGTAGTCTCAAAAAAAAAGAGAGAACAAAAAAGGAAAGAAAAGAAAGGAAAAGAAAAGAAAAAAAGAAAAAAGAAAAGAGAGGCTAACTTGAAAACCCTTTGGGTGAGTTAGGTAAAAGGAGAGATCGAGACTCACGACTAAGGACTGATAAACCTCGTTTTTACCACTTGTAACCTTGGTTTCTCGGTTTGTTTCGGCGCTATTCTACCCCTTTTTGCAGCATATTTGACATGGTTTAGATAACTTTGTCTCATTTAACTAAAGTAATGAATCTTGTTGAATTGTAGGCAAATTTCAGATGAAATAGCAAAGTTTCGTGATTTTGGCATGCAAGGTGTGGAAGTTGGGATGAAGACGGGATGTAAGAGAATCCAAAGGAAGTGTCTGTGAACAACTACGCAAGCTAGCACAATCTAAGGGGGAGATCTTTGAAGTTTTCTAGCCAACACACATTACAAGGATCGAAAATGCAGTTTTTTAGGTTTGGCACGGGCACCCGTGCCGATTGGCACACCCACCCGTGCCAAAACCCCTGACTGCGGTTTTTCGTTTTATTATCCCAAAAAAAGACAGTAGTTTTCATTCTACGTTGTTTTTTCATTCTCAGTTTTCTCTCTAGGCTTGAAGGGAGGTTTCTCCCTAAGCCTTTAAGATTCTAGGTTTAGATTTCCATTGAAGAATTTATGAATTCGAGAAGGAGATTGAATTTGGCTTTCAATTGAAGACTAAGTTTTTCTATCCCCTTCTCTCTATTTTCTTCTATGTTAATTTCTTGTTAGTTTTGTGTTGTTGGGTTGTGATTGATGTGTTTGACAATGATCTAATCTTGTTTTAGTCCTAATCTATCTAAATTCATGCTTATAGTTATAGGTTTTCTCGTGCCCACCATGTGTTCGATGAAATGCTCGAGAGAGTTTTCGTTTGTATTTCTTTAGGCAATTGATGTGCACCGAGAGGTGAGGTTAATTTGCTAGTGTGGTAGAGAAAATAGTTAGGGTTTTGGACATGAGAATAGTCGAATTCTAACTAGGTCTAGGGTTGCTATTCTTGTAGTTTAATTAGACTAACTCCATGAGAATAAGTAGTTAGAATAGTTAGACTAGCCCTTGACCCTCGAGAGAGGGCTTTGGTGAGCTTTGATGGTGCAACCGATCACTCTTGATTGCTTGTTTAGAATTGGTAGATTAGGTCGTTCAAATTGATTAGTTGTTGAATACCGATTTTGTCGCTTGAACAACTTTTTATTGCTTTCGTAGTTTGTCTTTTGATAATCACCATCACTACCACTTGGTTAATCTACCTAACTTGCTTGAAACACTTGAGTCCGTTCTGAGTGCTTGGAATACAACTCCCTGAGATCGACAACCGTACTCCCAAAAGTACGACAACAAAATTGGCGCCGTTGCCGGGGATTGAGTGAACTTGAACTGCATGTAGGGTCAGGATTGAGTGAATGTTTTTCCATTTGACTGTGTGATCTTTGAAATGAATTGCAACTTTGTTTTGATCTGAATTTGGGCCTTGCCAAGCGACCTATTGTATGCCTTTACTCTTGACTACTGAGTTTGATACCTTGTCCAAAAGGAGGAGGCTCTTCTTTAGGTTTTCTTCCTCTCCCTGGTACTTTATGTTAATCTTGCTTGGAGACAAGCAAGGGGTAAGCATGGGGGGGGGGGTTGATAAACCTCGTTTTTACCACTTGTAACCTTGGTTTCTTGGTTTGTTTCGGCGCTATTCTACCCCTTTTTGCAGCATATTTGACATGGTTTAGATAACTTTGTCTCATTTAACTAAAGTAATGAATCTTGTTGAATTGTAGGCAAATTTCGGATGAAATAGCAAAGTTTCGTGATTTTGGCATGCAAGGTGTGGAAGCTGGGATGAAGACGGGATGTAAGAACAACTACGCAAGCTAGCACAATCTAACGGGGAGATCTTTGAAGTTTTCTAGCCAACACACATTACAAGGATCGAAAATGCAGTTTTTTGGGTTTGGCGGGCACGTCTTGCCGATTGCACACCGCGTGCAAAACCACGACTTGCGATTTTCGTTTTATTATCCCAAAAAAAGACAGTAGTTTTCATTCTACGTTGTTTTTTTCATTCTCAGTTTTCTCTCTAGGCTTGAAGGGAGGTTTCTCCCTAAGCCTTTATGATTCTAGGTTTAGATTTCCATTGAAGAACTTATGAATTCAAGGAGATTGAATTTGGCTTTCAATTGAAGACTAAGTTTTTCTATCCCCTTCTCTCTATTTTCTTCTATGTTAATTTCTTGTTAGTTTTGTGTTGTTGGGTTGTGATTGATGTGTTTGACAATGAATTAATCTTGTTTTAGTCCTAATCTATCTAAATTCATGCTTGTAGTTAGAGGTTTTCTCGTGCCCACCATGTGTTCGATGAAATGCTCGAGAGAGTTTTCGTTTGTATTTCTTTAGGCAATTGATGTGCACCGAGAGGTGAGGTTAATTTGCTAGTGTGGTAGAGAAAATAGTTAGGGTTTTGGACATGAGAATAGTCGAATTCTAACTAGGTCTAGGGTTGCTATTCTTGTAGTTTAATTAGACTAACTCCATGAGAATAGGTAGTTAGAATAGTTAAACTAGCCCTTGACCCTCGAGAGAGGGCTTTGGTGAGCTTTAATGGTGCAACCGATCACTCTTGATTGCTTGTTTAGAATTGGTAGATTAGGTCGTTCAAATTGATTAGTTGTTGAATACCGATTTTATTGCCTAAACAACTTTTTATTGCTTTCATAGTTTGTAGTTTCATCACCATCACCATCACGTGGTTTATTCACCTAACTTGAAACACTTGAGTCCACTCTGAGTGCTTGGAACACAACTCCCTGAGATCGACAACCGTACTCCCAAAAGTACGACAACAAGGACATACCGACTTCCATCACTACGACATAGGAAGCAATGCCTCCTTCTATTCTATGGTCTCCGTGCATCATATCATCAGTCTTCACGAAACTGGGGGCTTGCAAATCTCTAAGGTGCTCTCCAAATCAAGACAAAGTCATCCAGAGTCTACATTAATCTGAGTGCTTGCAAACCCCTAATATGTCCTCCTGGAGCAGAACATTATCATCAAGGGTCTACGCCAAAACGGGGGCTTGTCATACGTCAGCATAGATCTGCGAGCAATAGAGGTCATCTACGTGAGCATCCAAGAAGAACATCCTTCATGCCTAGCACCTCTGCCATTACTCCTCGTCCCTTAGACCAAAATGTGACTCACCCTGAATTTTCCTGAAATTCCCCACAAGTGGCCTTGATCCTTAGGAAGTCATTGTCATAGGAAAGCATTGTCCCAAAAAAAAAAAAAAAAAGAGTCATTGTCTTAGGAAAGCATTGTCCCAAAAAAAAAAGGAGAGTCATTGTCTTGGGAGATCATTGTCCTAGAAAAACATTGTCTTAGGAAAACATTTTTCTAGAAAGTCATTCTCTAAATAAAGAGTCGGAGGGTTACGTGCATATAGAGTTGTATGTATAGATTCATAAACCATCATGTGTGTGTCGTGTCTAAGCATAATAGATTTGCATTGCATCCATAAGTTATGTCAGAGCCACATTGAGTTAAGTTTATCATGCATAGAGTCAGTCTGTCATGCATAAAGTCCATAGTCATGCATAAGTGCATAAGTACATAAATATTTGTGTAAAAAAAAAATACATTGTTTGTGTAAGAGTCTAGTAGACTAGCTGCATGCATACCTGCATATCAAAAAAAAAAGAAAGAAAGAAAGAAAGAAGTGCCACATCGCAGCTCCAAAATGCAACACTGGGGGCTGGTTAAGCCCGTAGGTCATCTCATTCAGACCGGTCAACATGATTTCTTATCACTAAGAGCAAGATTGGAGCAACCTCTAATCCAACTCTAGCAAGTTAAGCTAGCATACAATCAAGTCATAAATCGATTGTCCGACACGAAGGACAGAATCTTCATCATCCGCCAGACACGAATGGCGACTGTCCGACATGAAGGACAGGATCTTCATCATCCGCCAGACACGAATAGCGACTGTCTGACACGAAGGACAGAATCTTCGTCATCCGCCAGACACAAATGGCGATTGTCCAACACGAAGGACAACATCCTTTTCCGCCAGACACGAATGGCAACTGTCCGACACGAAGGACAAAATCTCCATCATCCGCCAAACACGAATGGCAACTGTCTGACACGAAGGACAGATTCCTTATCTGTCGGTCCCGAATGGCACCTGTCCGACATGAAGGATAGATTCTTCACATGACTGATACGGATCGGCGACCGCGTAAAATTCAAGAATCCATGTTCCCCCAGTGGAATTCCAATCTCATGCAGCCATGAGCAATGAAGATGTTGGCTTCTATGTGCTTAAAGCAAAATTTGAAGTATCACCTACTTTAAATTCAACTTAAAGTGCTGAAACAAACAGTAGCATGCAAGTCGTTTCAACAACAACATGCTACAAAAATAAGCTTGTAGAAGAAATAAAGCATACCGAGGAATAAGAGCAGAAGAAGCCATCACTTCTCAATAAAAGCCAAGAGTACAAAAAACAAGAAAATCCAAAAAACAAGAAGAAGGCCAAAAAGAAGCTCCAATTTGTGATCACAAGAGTTCGATTCACACAGCCACATGTCACGCCCTCATTTGCCTAGGCTCAAGTCTGATCAGCCTTGGGGCTATCTACAATAATTGCAAGCAAGTTGGTCTCCTGCATGGCCTGCAAAAGATGGAGCGAATTCAAAGATTCCTCTCTTCTCTCTAGTGTCCGGCCGGCCTAGGGAAAGAAGGAGCCTTTGTCTTTTCTCCATGCTTGTTGCTAAGGGTCCGAGTGAATGCAAGGATTCCTCTCTTCTCTCTAGTGTCCAGCCGGCCTAGGGAAAGAAGCAGCCTTTGTCTTTTCTCTATGCTTGTTGCTAAGGGCCCGAGTGAATGCAAGGATTCCTCTCTTCTCTCTAGTGTCCGACCGGCCTAGGGAAAGAAGGAGCCTTTGTCTTCCGTCCATGCTTGTTTCGAAGGGCTCAAGCTTGCACATTTTTAAGGAGGAGCACGACTAAGTATGCCCAATAAGGAGGAGTGGTCTTCTCAAGAATAGAGCATTAAGTCCCCAAATAAGAGCATTTTCCAAATGATCATGGTGACATAATCTGAGAAAAATAAGAACCATTGACATCACGATCGATGAAGTCTCCAAGCATTAAATTGCCACTGAAAATCAAAATTAGAGCCACCAGCAGAGATCGGTGCAGTCTCAGCTATAAGAGTTGTCAACATCAGTTTCGACAAGATCTCAGGAATAAGAGCCACTGGCATCGCGTCCAGTGAAGTATCATCGGCATAAAAAATGCCATCATCATAAAAAAAGACCAAAAACGGGGTAGTCAATTGGCATAAGTCCCCATCGGCAACAGAGCCACCGGCATTTAGATCGATGAAGTCTCAACATCAGGGCCATCGGCAAAGTTTCGGTGCAGTCCCTTTGGCCTCCAATGTTGCGTCTGGTTGGTCGGCTTCCAGCCTCGCGTCTGGTTAGTCTGGCATCTGGCCTCGCGTCCAGTTTGTTATCATCATCATCGTCATCACCACTATCATCATCATCATCATCAGCGGCTTCCAGCCTCGCGTCTGGTTAGTCTCGGCATCTGGCCTCACCTCCAGTTTGTCACCGCTATCATCATCATCATCAAAAATACCAAAAACAGGGTCGCCCATCGGCGTAAGACCCCATCAACATCAGAGCCACCGGCAGAGTTTCGGTGAAGTCTCGACAACCAGGTCCATCGGTAGAGTTTCGATGCAGTCCCAATCCCTGAGCCATCGGCAGCAGGCCCGATGAAGTCTCGACCCCCAGGCCATCGACATCGCGATCGATGAAGTTCTTCAGCATTGAACATGCCAACAATCATAAACATCGACACCGGGAAACACTGGAAATGACACCAGGAAAGACTAGAACAGACACCGGAAAATACTGGAAAAGACTAGAAAATCAGTACCAACATCCAAGAACCATCGGCATCGCATCCGATGAAATCTCTCCAACAAGTAAGGCATCATTCTTGCCTGAGATCACCTATCGGCGCAAGATCAGCAACTGCGACATAGGACTTAGCTTCCAAGTGTTAGCCTACACCTTCAAGTAGGACGGCTTCAGCGCCCGAGATCATTCCGAGTAGAATGTCATCAGATGTCCATGATCACTTCAAGTAGGGCATCATTCTCGCCTGAGATCAGCGCACGATACGCAAAACTCATCAATAGTCATGGAGAGCATCATACTTGCTTGAGATCATCCCCGATAAAGGCGCATGTCGCCCACCACTACGATGTAGGACTCAGCTTCCAAGCATCACCCCAGGCATTGCACTCCAAAGTCATATGTCCAGGCTTTGTACTCCACAGTCATATGTCTAGGGTTTGCACTCCAAAGTCATATCTCGACCGGTGTCCATCAAATCAATACTACTTCAATTTTCGTCCTATTCGCGGACTCAACCAAAGTAGGGGCTCTCTGTAGACACCAGATTTTGGCATAAATATATAGAATAACTATATAAAATGAAGCAGAAATAAAGAAGAAGCCAATCGATAAGCTAGTTCAGACCTCTGGATTTTAGCATAGTTTTATATACCTTTCGTGTAATTTTTATTATTTCCTCTTTATGTACTTTTAGTTATGTATTTTAGTTAGAAAATAAGGAAACTAAGGGAAGCCGAAGCCGAGCCAAAACTGAGCCGAGATAGTTCCTCGCATGCACTTAACATGCCCAAGTTCGGACGAGCACACGTGCACAATTACATGTGAATTTCCTACCCTATTGCATGCATTATCTTTACGTAAGCAATTGAGCTTCATTTAGCCATGCAAGCCATGCAAAAGCTAAGTAAAGATCACATGAAAAATGCCACCAAGAGGTCTCAAGATCAAAGCCTCACAAAAGCATTCAAAGACATCTCATATACATCAAATAAGCTTCCACCGTCCAGTGTGAACAGCTGACTTCGAATACATCCCATTCAAATCCTCACCGTCCAAGAATGCATGAAGGAAATTAGGTTCATCCCTCCCTTTTGCATAGGCCGGTCGGCGTCCACGTTGTCCAGACCGTAGATTCAGCCTCCCAGCTCCACCGACCACCAAGAACACTCCCCTTGCCACCTAGTTGTCTGTGCCAGTCAATTGCCCAAGTTCGAGGGTGTGAATGTGCACATATGAGCATGTATTCTAAGCCTATCCTACACCTATAAATACACCCTCTTGTTGTAGCCAAACTCACTCAATCATTCACTCATTCTTCCCCTCCTACACTCTCATTCATCCACTCTCTCATTCTTTCATCATCTCTCTAATCTCTATTCTAGTATCATCATTCTACCACTCTTTTCCTATCACATTTCCACCATTATCTTATTATCCTAATCTCCTTATCTTCATCCTCTTAAACTCCTTAATCTATACTCTCAGAATATCCTCACCATTCTTACATAAAATCCTCACAAAAATATCCTAAAATACCACCAAAAACCCACAAAAAAGCCATTTCTTCCTACACCTTTTCTATCATCTTTTACACCACATTCTTACCATCATAATATCCATTCTTCTATCTTCTTCAATCCCCTAATCCATACTCTCATCCTATCATCCCTCATCTCCACATAAATCTCCACATAAATCTCCCACAAAACTATCCTAAAACATCATAAAAAGAGCCTTTCTTCCTATCTTTTTTCCTATCCTTCTTCATCACTTTCCTACCATTATTATCACCATTTCTCCACTTCCTTAAGACCTCTTATCTCTATTCTCATCTTCCTTCCATTATCCTTCCATAAAACCCTAAAAACTGCACAAAAAGCCTAATCTTTCTACTACCCAAAACACCACAAAAATAGCCTTTTCCTACCCTTTTTCTCATCCTTTTTCCATACTTTTCCCCATCCACTTTTGGCACCATTTTGGCATATTCAAGAGGAGTATTCAAGGTATCCAAAGGGTACTACAACAAAGGCTAATCAAGGTTTATGATAAAGTCAGCGAAGTTTCTATGGTGATCTACCTTTGCGGAGTCTCGGTCCACAGTTGACGCAGACATAATGTAAGCTTCTAAGTGTTCTTTATGTAAATAATCTGTTGTATATTATGTACCTATCTTTCTTTTATTCTTTTGTATGTTCAATGAAATAATTTTATAAAGTATTCATTCATTTCCCTTCCAAACTTTATCAAAAGCACATTTTAAACTTTTAGTAGAGTCTTTCCTTTTGTGAAAGGCGAATTCTTGAAGTTTACTTTTCGAGTTCGTAGCCTTACCCCCGGATCCATTCTTGTGTTTCGCAGGCGGAGTCTTTCTTTCTTTTCTTTTTGGTTTTGTCGTGGCTGTTCCCTTAAAAAGTCGGGTGGCGACTCCCATTTCGAACTAAAACACATCGAGGATCACATAAACTATGGTTAACATGGTTTTACAATGTATCGATGCAACTTTAGGGTTTCTTTCTTATATTTCTAAATAATATTTGCATAAATCACTCTCTTCCGAACCTAACATTTAAATGAGCAAATTGGGTTAAATTTAGAAGAGTTTGAAATAAGTGGATGGTTCACTCTTAAAGGTTTAATTCAAGGACTCATAAAATGCCTAAGTAAAGGGAAACTGATTTTACAAAATATTATTCATGAAATGTACGATTAATTCCTTAAAGAATTTTCAAAGGTTAAACCCCAGCACAAATCTCCGAATCACACCCCAATCCAAACATGGACGTTCGAAGCCCGAACGACGAGGAAAAATGTCCACACACCGCTATTGAGTTTGACCGGGAGATTGAGAGAACCTTCCGTTCAAGGTGGAAGCAGCAACGAATAGTGGAAGCAGCAACGAATAGAGGAAGCACAAAGGAGGCAAGAAGAAGTCAAGAAGAAACCCGAGATGGCCGAGGAAAGACGCACATTTGGGCAATACGTGACTCCCCCAGTTGCAAATCAGCCCACCGCCATCAACGCACCGGGAGTGAACACGCACGATTTCAAGTTGAAAAGCTCCCTCATCAACTTGGTGAAGGCCTCACCATTTCATGGCCTTCCCAATGAAGACCCCAACCGGCATCTCCGCATCTTTCGGTAAGCATGCGATACCTTCAAGGGGAATGGAGCAACAGAGGACGCCATCAAGCTCCACCTTTTTCCCCTTTTCACTAGAGGGAAAAGCATGGGAGTGGCTCGATTCCCTTCCGACGACTACCACCATCTCAACCTTCGATCAGCTTGCTAGTGCCTTCTTGGAAAAATATTTTTCGCCTAGCAAGTTGACGAGTTCGAGAAACCAAATCTCAACATTCGTGCAAGAGCCGGAAGAGAGTTTTTCATGCATGGGAGAGGTTCAAGGACCTCTTGAGGCAATGCCCCCAACATGGATTCGAGCCTTAGGTGCCTATTCAAGCGTTCTACAACGGGGTGGATGACAGTTTGAGAGCCAATATCTTGGCGGCGAAGGGAGCAACATAATGAGCAAGACCGTGGACGAGCTACATGAACTCATTGAGCAAATGTCCTTGAATAGCTACCAATGGTCTAAGCTCCGTTCCGCACGAACGAGAGGTAAGTATAAGGTAGATGTTATCACCCTTTTATCCACTAAATTAGATGATATTACTGAGAAAGTGAAAAAATTGAATGTGAATGCTACCCCTCCCCCTCAAGTTCAATGTGCATCTTGTCATTCATATGATCATGAGACTTTGTATTGTCCTAATGGTGAGTCAAATGGAGACCCGACCCAACAAGCCAACTATGTTGGTAATCCTAACCAAAGGTTTTTCTAAGGTTTGTCCTCCAATGTATATCACCCCAATTTGAGGTTTCACCCTAACTTCTCCTATCAGAACAATAATCACCAAAGACAAGCCCAAGGACAAAAAGCCCAAGCCCCCGGATTCCAAAGACCTCCCCAAGGCCAAACCCAAGCCCAATCCCAAAAGCCTACCATAAAGGCCATGTTAGAAGTTGTCCTTAATTCCCAACAAAGACAGTTTGAGCACCAACAAAGGCAAGATGATGTGATCAAGGCTTTGGCCACGAGAGTTGACCTTTTGACCTCCCAAAACCAAATGCTTGAGACTCGATTAGCCAACCAAGCTAGCACTTCTACCCCTCCTTCGGGATCACTTCCCGAACAGCCCATCCCTAATCCTAAAGCCTAATGTAATGCCATTATTTTGAGGAGTGAGACACAATATGAGGGACCTGGCATGCCAAATGCTAAGCATGGAGGGGTTGAGGTTGAGAGTGAGAAGCCTAATGAGATGGTTGATGGGATTGAGAAAGAGAAAGACCTTAAGAGTGAGCCTTCAAAGGAGAAATCTGAAGCCTGACCTTCATCTCCACCTAGAGTTTATACACCACCGTTACCCTTTCCTCAAAAGTATGCTAAGGCAAAATTAGATGCAAAATTCGACAAGTTTTTGAATGTTTTGAAGCAATTGAATGTGAATGTGTCGTTTTTAGATGCTTTATCTCAAATGCATTTGTATGCAAAGTTTTTGAAAGAAATCCTCTCTAAAAAGAGGAAAGTTGATGAAAATGACGAAGTTGCTTTGACTGAAGAGTGTAGTTCTATGGTTCTTAACGAGCTTACTCCTAAGCTTAAGGACCTGGGAAGCTTTAATATTCCATATGGCCTAGGTAGCTTAACCGTTGACCGAGCTTTGTGTGATGTGAGTTCTAGTGTAAGCTTAATGCCCTATCCTTTATACGAACGGTTGTCATTGCAAATGGCGGATTGTTATACTAAGTACCCTAAGGGTATTTTGGAGGACTTTCCTCTTAAGGTGGGTGTGATGTAGATTTGGTTCCAAACCTACATCATGGAAGCCAAGTACTTAGCTACATTGAAAAGGAGCTTGAAACTATCACATTTGGTTCACATTCGAATGGTCTTAACCATGAAGGAGTGATGATTTGCTCTCTAACTCAAGAACCATGAAGCTACCAAGGAAAGTGTCCTAGAGTGAAATGATCTATATTCCAAGAGCTTTCCAATGGTTCAAGAATCTTTAAATTTGGATAAGAATTGAGAGAGTTATCATCAAATGTAATCTAGCTTAGTTCATTTGTTTCTTTATGATGTCATTCTTGTATTAGATGATGTAAGCTAGTTTACACCTCTTTTCTTGAATTGTACATGCCAAGGGGGTTCTCTATTAGTATAAATAGACCCCTTGGGTGCCTTGTAATCTCATTCAAAAACAATCAAATATCAAATACAAAACAAACACATGATGTTGTTGTTTTCTCTCTAGCTTTGCTAGTTTTCGATCTCTTGAGGGAGTTTCGATATTTCCCTTCTTCTATCCAAGGTTGGCATCCTTGGTGGTGAAAGGAAGGAATTGAAGAGTCTTGAAGGTGGTGTGCCTTTATCCTTCCAAGAAGCTTCAAGTCGCCATTATCATTCATTCATCCTAGCATTCATTCGTTCCTCGAATTCGTCCATCATCAACATTTTTGGTAACCATCTTTCATAGTTCTTTCCATCTTTTCTATCCATTTCCATCCCATTTTCGAATCCTAAGAACTTTGAGAAACAAGATTCTTATCTTGGTTTTTAAAGATCCTTATATTGTTGTGTAATGTGATCATCCTTGATCCCATTATACATCAAAATTGGTATCAGAGCTTAGGAGATTGATTCTCTTAGTTCTTGATCCATCTTTTCACCATCTTTCCATCAAAAATCCATCCCCACCATCCCACCATCATCACGCCACCAAAGTTCTTCCAAGAACTCATCAAGAACTCAACAAGAACCCATCAAGAACTCATAAAGAACCATAAACTCCACAAAGAACCCTAAATCCAACACAAATCCGCCCCAAACACAAACCTCTCTCACCCTTTACCCATCCAAATCCCCTAAACCGTGATTCTTGCAATCTTTTTGCACCAAAGATTGATCAAGATGGACAATTCTAGCACTTCCGCACCTACACCAATGGAACCCCAAGAAGATGTTGAAGCTTTGAAGAAAAGAATCACCTATCTCAACGATCAACTTAAGAGATACATGCATCTATAACATAGGGTGAACCGTGGAGATAGTGAGATTAATGAAAGTGATGAAGAAGTGCCTCAAAGACGTCCCCCAAGGGAGGAACGTTTCGACTTCAAAGTGGAGATCCCCGAATTTGATGGTAATCTTGATCCTGAAAACTTTTTAGATTGGATGCAAACCGTTGAACGTGTATTTGATCTGAAGGAGGTCCAAGACGAAAAGAAGGTCAAATATGTGGCTCTTAAATTGCGAAAACATGCGTCCATTTGGTGGACTAATTTGCAAAAGAAGAGGCAAATACAAGGGAAGGACAAGATCAAAGCATGGATCAAAATGAAGAAGAAGTTGCAAGAAAAGTTCCTACCACCAAGTTATCTCCAAGATAACTATTACAAATTGCAACGTTTGGTCCAAGGGAGCAAAAGTGTTGAGGAGTACACAAAGGAATTCGAGCATATTCTTTGGCGTTATGATCTCCAAGAGGATGAACCTCAAACTTTGGTACGTTTTCTATATGGTCTAAATGATCGGATTCGTAACATTGTTGAATTACATCCTTACCAATCTTTGGACGAATTGAGTTCTTTGGCCTTAAAGGTAGAAAGGCAAAGAAAGGAAAGAGGAAAAGAAAATGTGAACAAGTACCAAACCACATACAAACCCCCACAAAACACACGCCCGTACAATCCACCACAAAAACCCACATTCCCTACAAAACAACCAAACACAAGAGCACCAAAAAATCAACCCCCATCCATTCCCAAACCCCACGTCCAAGAACCAAAACCCCTAGCCCCAAGAAGGTGTTTTCGTTGTCAAGGCTTAGGACATTATGCTTCGGAGTGTCCTAACAAAAGGGTAGTATCTTTGGTGGAATATCAAAGTGCTTTGTATGTAGAACCGGAGTATCATGAGAATGAACATGAGAAAGAAGAAGAAGATGACGTGAATGAGGAAGAGGAAGTAGAGGAGGCCGATGAAGGTGAAATGCTAGTAGTAAGAAGGGCCTTAAGTGTTGCTAGTGTCCCAAACGAGCTAGAACAAAGGGAAAACATCTTTCACACAAGATGTACTATTCAAAGCAAGGTGTGTTCTCTAATCATTGATGGAGGAAGTTACACTAATGCCGCTTCTGCAACCATAGTGAACAAACTACAATTGGAGGTTAGTCCACACCCATCCCCTTACACCATTCAATGGCTAAGTCATGGGAAGGGAATTCGAGTGGTTCATCGTGTTTTTGTAAGTCTTTCAATTGGTAGAAACTACAAAGATTCTATTTGGTGTGATGTAATTCCAATGGATGCTTGTCATATTTTGCTAGGGAGACCTTGGCTTTTTGATAGGCATGTCACGCATGATGGGAGAATGAACACCTACTCGTTTATTCTCAACAAAAAGAAGATCACTTTGGCTCCTCTCTCACCATCACCGATCATACGTCATCAACAACAACCACAAAAGGAGGAGACTAACATTGTGACATTCATGAAGGCCGAACATCATGAATTTCAAGAGCATAAAGATCTTATTCTAGCAAACTTGGAGGAGGAAGAAGCGACCCCAACTATTGAGCATGCACGACTTCACCCTCTTTTGGAACGTTTCAAACACTTGTTCCCAAAAGAGATGCCCAAGGGATTACCTCCAAGAAGAGAAATTGAGCACAAGATTGATCTAGTTCCGGGTTCTATGCTCCCCAAAAAACCGGCCTATCGAATGAATCCAAAGGAAGCTCAAGAAGTACAAAGGCAAGTAGATGAGCTTTTATCCAAAGGCTTGGTGCGTGAAAGCATGAGTCCATGTGCCGTTCCGGTCTTACTTGTGCCTAAGAAAGATGGATCTCAAAGAATGTGTATGGATTGTCGAGCCATAAACAAAATCACAATCAAGTATAGATTCCCAATCCCACGCCTTGAGGATCTACTTGATGAGCTACATGGAAGTGTTGTGTTCTCTAATGTTGATTTGAGGAGTGGATATCATCAAATAAGGATTCATGAAGGAGATGAGTGGAAAACGACATTCAAGACCAAGGAAGGTTTATATGAGTGGCTTGTGATGCCATTTGGTCTTACAAATGCGCCATCTACCTTTATGCGCTTAATGAATCATGTATTGAAACCTCTTATTGGCAAGTGTGTTGTAGTTTACTTTGATGATATTCTAGTATATAGCAGAAATGAAAGAGAACATGTAAAGCATCTAGAGTTGGTCATGTACATCTTGGAGAAGGAGAAGCTCTACGCCAATTTGGAGAAATGCCATTTCTTCTCATCCAAGATTGTGTTCCTTGGATATGTTCTTTCACAAGAGGGTATACAAGTCGACAAGGAGAAGGTAAAAGCTATTCAAGAGTGGCCTACACCAAAGTCCATTCATGAGGTACAAAGCTTTCATGGTTTAGCATCTTTCTATAGAAGGTTTATAAAGAACTTTAGCTCCATTCTTGCACCTATGACCGAATTGTTAAAAGGAAAGGAGTTTACATGGACTAGAGGTGCTAATGAAGCGTTTGAAGTGATTAAGGAGAAATTGTGTCATGCACCTATTCTTGCTTTACCATGTTTTGACAAAGTGTTTGAAGTTGAAGTGGATGCAAGTGGAGTAGGAATTGGAGCCGTCCTAACACAAGAAGGCCGCCCCATTTCTTACTTTAGTGAGAAGTTGAATGAAGCTAAGAGGAAGTATAGCACCTATGATAAAGAGTTCTAGCCATCATAAGAGCGTTTGAACATTGGAGGCATTATCTTCTAAGTGGTGAATTCATCTTACATAATGATCATGAGGCTCTTAAGTTCATCCAAGGGCAACACAAGTTAAACCCATGGCATGCTAAATGGGTGGAGTATATGCAAGCATTCCACTTTGTGATCAAACATAAGGCGGGACATCTTAACAAAGGAGCGGATTCTTTGTCAAGAAGGTACTTACTTACACATGTTTTAGATTCAAGAGTCCTTGGTTTTGAGCATATCAAAGAGTTGTATGAAAATGATGAGGATTTCAAGGAGGTTTATGAGCTTTGTAAGAAGCACCCTCATCAACTTTTTCATATTGAAAATGGGTTTCTCTTCAAAGGGAATCAACTTTGTATCCCTAAAAGTAGCATTCAAGAGTTGTTAATCATGGAGGTCCATGGAGGATCCTTGGCGGGTCACTTTGGAATTGAAAAGACCTACCTTATGATGAAGGAGCATTATTTTTGGCCAAGTATGATTAAAGATGTTGAGCATATGGTAAAGAGATGTAATACTTGCAATATCGCCAAGGCACATGCTTTGCCACAAGGGTTGTATACTCCTTTGCCCATTCCACATCATCCATGGGAAGATGTGAGTTTAGACTTCGTTGTTGGTCTACCAAGAATACAAAGAGGCAAGGATTTTATTATGGTGGTCGTTGATAGATTTTCCAAGATGGCTCATTTTATTCCATGTCATACTACTTATGATGCTACTAAGGTTGCATGTCTTTATTTTGAAGAAATAGTGAAACTACATGGCATTCCAAAGACCATGGTGAGTGATCGAGATTCCAAATTCCTTAGTCATTTTTGGCTTACTTTATGGAAGAAGCTTGGTACAACATTAAAGTTTAGCACCGCATGTCATCCACAAACGGATGGACAAACCGAAGTGACTAATCGAAATTTGGGAGCTCTTCTTCGGATATTGGTGAGTAAAGACAAGAAGGGTTGGGATACTCTTCTATGTCATGCTGAATTTGCCTTCAATCGAAGTCCAAGTAAAGCCACAGGGTTGTCACCTTTTCAAGTTGTTTATGGAAGGAACCCTCTCCAACCTATGGATCTCACGCCCATCTCTACATCAACAAAGTTTATTTTTGAAGTTAACAAAAGGGTGGAAGAGATTAAGAAGCTACATGAGGAGGTACGAGCCAAAATTGAGAAGTATACCTCAAGTGTATCAAGTAGGGTGAATAAATCAAGGAAGAAGGTTGTATTTGAACCAGGAGACCTTTTTTGGATTCACTTGAAGAAAGAAAGATTTCCTTCTAAGAGGAAAGGTAAGCTTGCACCAAGGGGAGATGGTCCTTATAAAGTTTTGGAGAAGATTGGTGATAACACTTATAAATTGCAACTTGGAGAAGACTATAAAGAGAGTTGCACTTTTAATGTGAGTGATCTCAAGCCCTTTTATGGAGATATTGGAGAACTTCCTAGTTTGAGGACAAACTCTTTTCAACTAGGGGGGAATGATGTAGATTTGGTTCCAAACCTACATCATGGAAGCCAAGTACTTAGCTACATTGAAAAGGAGCTTGAAACTATCACATTTGGTTCACATTCGAATGGTCTTAACCATGAAGGAGTGATGATTTGCTCTCTAACTCAAGAACCATGAAGCTACCAAGGATAGTCCTAGAGTGAAATGATCTACATTCCAAGAGCTTTCCAATGGTTCAAGAATCTTTAAATTTGGATAAGAATTGAGAGAGTTATCATCAAATGTAATCTAGCTTAGTTCATTTGTTTCTTTATGATGTCATTCTTGTATTAGATAATGTAAGCTAGTTTACACCTCTTTTCTTGAATTGTACACGCCAAGGGGGTTCTCTATTAGTATAAATAGACCCCTTGGGTGCCTTGTAATCTCATTCAAAAACAATCAAATATCAAATACAAAACAAACACATGATGTTGTTGTTTTCTCTCTAGCTTTGCTAGTTTTCGATCTCTTGAGGGAGTTTCGATATTTCCCTTCTTCTATCCAAGGTTGGCATCCTTGGTGGTGAAAGGAAGGAATTGAAGAGTCTTGAAGGTGGTGTGCCTTTATCCTTCCAAGAAGCTTCAAGTCGCCATTATCATTCATTCATCCAAGCATTCATTTCTTCATCCAATTCGTCCATCATCAACATTTTTGGTAACCATCTTTCATAGTTCTTTCCATCTTTTCTATCCATTTCCATCCCATTTTCGAATCCTAAGAACTTTGAGAAACAAGATTCTTATCTTGGTTTTTAAAGATCCTTATATTGTTGTGTAATGTGATCATCCTTGATCCCATTATACATTAGGGTGATTGTTATGTGCCAATAGATTTTGTCATTCTTGATATGCCCTAGGACTCCCGTACTCAAATCATTTTGGGGAGACCTTTCCTTGCTACCGTAACGTGTGTCATAGATGTACAATGCGGGAAGATAATGTTTCGAATAGGGGAACATGAACTTGAGTTTGATTTATTCCGTGATGTTTTGCCACATGAAGTTTCCCCTTGCTTTGGTGTTGATGTGCTATGTGAGAAAGATGAGCATGTTGATGGTTTGGTTTGTGAAAAACATGATGATAGTCTGCGTATTGAAAGAAGTGAAAAATTTGAAAAGTCTCATGAATATTTTGTTGATAATCCTTGTGGTTTGTTATTTGATAAAGGCCATGAAATTGACGATGCAAAGGTGTGAATAAAAGAAATTTTGCCCCCACCTAACATCATCAAGAACGTGCCTTATGCTATTAACGAGGGTATATTTGATGAGATTTTCAGGTTTGATGATGGTGATCCCTCTAGTTCTGAAGGAGGTGATGAGTTTGACCTAGGCTGTAGGGTCAATTTGAAGATGTTTGGAGGTACTTTGCAAGTTGGAGCTCCTGAAGCTTTTGGCTATGGAGTTATGGACTATTCGCCAGGTTGAGAGGTACCTTATCTAGCTTAGGACATTAAACAAGCGCTTCTTGGGAGGCAACCAAGCTTTACATATTTATTTTCATTTTTAGGATTTTTCTAAAAAATTTCCTTATTTTTCTAGAATTTTTTAGGATTTTTCTTTGAATCACTTTGAATTTTCTAGGATTTTCAGAAATTTTTCTCATTTTTATTTTATTTTTCTAGGATTTTCTAAGATTTTATTTTATATTTTCTTTGAGGTGTATAGTTGTATAGTGCGATAATCATGAACATAGTGTGTTTGTTTTTTTTTTTTTTTTTTTGCATTTTAAGTTGTATAGTTGCATTCTTAGAGTTGATGTATAGATGAATTTCGTAATCTTTTTATGTTGAATTTTGCTCATAGCCTCGTACAATGAGCCAAATGTTTTTATTGTATTGAAAATATGTGTATGTAAATAGAATAGTCATTATTATACAATTGTGCACATATAAAATTAACCCGAAAATTGATAAATCTAATAAAAAATACATAAGAGTGTTGGACCCAATAAGGACACATGGGCCTGTGGACCCGGCGAGTCTGGGTCTGGGTCCAAGTTTTGAGACCCACCGGGTCTCAGGCGGGTCTGGGTACAAAAAAAAATTGGCGGGGCCGGGTCCGACTAGACCCAACCCTGACCCTACCCATTGTCATCCCTATCCACGAGACAACATTTACTTGTGCAACTCTTCTTCTTCAACCTTTCTCCTCACTCACCATATCTACTCTTTCCTCCATTGTTATTAGCTCCCCATTTCTTCATTTCTCAACCATTCTCTTCCAAATTTCCTCCTTTCCTCTCCATTTCACCTCCACTTTTAGATCCCTTCACTATTTTACCATTTCATTCGGCCATTGTCTGTCATTCTCTCTCTTCCACCATTTCCACCATTGTTGTAAAGCTTGAAAGCTTCCATTTTCTTCTTCCTTTTACTTGTACAAGGTTTGTTTTCACTTATTCTCTTTATTTTGTTCATGTTTATTTCCATTTGGTTAGTATTTCTTGGCTTCATTTTTTTTACTTAGTGTTTAGTTAATCGTTGGTTTTTATGTTCATCTATATTTTATATGTGAGTTCTATTGGTTTTGTATGTTCTTTATTATGTATATTCTATTTGTATTCTTTGAGCTAGGATTTAGTCTCTGTTTTAGTTTAGTTCTTTGTCTGTAGTTCATTTAATTCTATATTTTAGTTTGATATTTGTGTATATATGTAATTGGTAATACTAATTTGTTGATTAGTTTTTGTTTGATTTTCTGTTTTGTTTTGGTTCTCTGTTTTTGTTTTAGAATAGTTAAATTAGTTCTAGTATATTAATTTGTTGTTTAGTTTAGGTTTTAAATTATTGTAATTTAGTTGCTAATTTTGCTAGTTTAGGTTTTAGATTATAGTTAGCTTAGTTTTAAATTTTAATTTTTTATTATTATATTTCCTCTTAGAATAGGTTAGTTTAATTTTTAGTTTTGTTAAATATTATGTAGTAGCTTAGTGTATTAGAACTTTAAAGTACTTGGAGTTTTTACTCATGTAATTAGGTTTAGTGTAATTTACTTTATTTAGCTTGAATTACGTAGCTAATTTAGTTTTAGTCTAATATTTTGTAAATTACTAACTTTTTAGTTTGGATGACTTATGTATAAAGATGGTAAGGACATCGGGAGCTCAAGATCGAAATGTCTCTAGGAAGAGGAAAGGAGGGGACACATCCCGTGAAAAGCAACCATAAACTTCTGGTTGTGGACAATTGAGAGGTAATAACCCTTTTCGATTTCATAACCCTAATGAAATAGCACGTTACCATGTTCTTAGTCAAAGAAACATTATACCCACTCGTTATATGGATGAACCCTTTATGGAAACAACCGTTGTGTCCCATGATATTAATTGGTTGCTAGAAAATGGTGGGATTCTTGACTTTGCTATGATGAGGGAGCACACATACCATTCCTTAACGCTTGAATTTTTGAGCTCCCTCCATGTAGATTTGGCTACGGTTCATGGTAGAATTCAATTTCGGTTTCTAGGAAATGAGCATGTTTTCACGTTAGTTGAGTTTGCTAGAGTCTATTCTCTCCCCAAGATCTTCGATCCCAAGCGGAGGATAATTCCACTTGGAACTCCGTTTTGGGATCCCGTTGCATGGTGGAGATTCCTTACCACTAGAGAAGACTATGACCCAAGTAACTCTAAATATACATTTGTCTTTAACCCGGTTTTCCGGTATGCGCAACGGATTTTGTCGTGTAGCATGTTTGGGAGGGGGGACAGTATGAACGTCATGGAGTTGTATGATCATTTTATGTTATGGGGTATGTATTACAATGAAGTGAATGTGAATCCCGCTGCTTTACTTACTTCCCGTTTCGTTTGTGTTGCTTCTCGTTCCTCTGGTAACATAGTTGTTGGTGGGTTGATTATTGTTATGGCAAGACAATTAGGGTGGGATCCCGCTGGTCATGACGATGACATAGTGCGAGGGTCCGAGAGGTTAGATGCCAAGACCATAGAGGGTATGCGAATGTGTAAGTGTCGGCCGGATGAGATCTATTGGGTCCACCCGAACCATCTTGAGGTACTTTTGCCTCATGATTTTCTAAGTATTGACCATGTGCCCAACATCCTTTTCCTACCTAGAAATGAGGATGCTCATCTAGCTTCTCCACCAACCCCTGCGGGTGGCAATGATGGTGATGATTTTGATGAGGCGGATGAGTCTACCTTTGCTGCAAGGTTTGACTCTCTTGCGGCTGCCCAAACCTCTTTGCATTCTTTTTGTGAATCCGAGTTTGCTTATCTTCGATCCTCTCAAATTAGGTTAGAGGAGAACTAAGCCCAGATTCTAGATCTTTTGTGTAATATGCAAAATTGGCATCCTCATCAACCTTACCCTCCTCCTCCTCCTCCACCTCAGTGACTTATTTGTTGCCCCTTTTGTAACGCCCCGGAAATTCAATTATAGATAATTCAAAGTCAAACTAATGTTAACAGACAAAATTTAGCGGAAGACTCAAACTCTTATAGGGCGTTACTGCCGTCCGTATCCCCGAAGGAATACAAGGCGAGAAGGAAAACTACAATTGTCTGATAACGGTAAACCAAACTAACAACTCATACTTAGGAGTAAACCTCAAAACTAACTTCCAGTTTCTCATAAAAGAAAGGCAAAATAATCAACGACTTCTAAACATGACGTCCTCACTTCTAATTCCCGTCCCCAGCTTATAGATCTTCACCTGAAAACAAAACATTTCAAAAATGAGGGGGAAATCTCAATAATGTCTACCCCTAACGTTAAAAACAAGTTAAGTTCATTTCAATTCATTTGAGGGAGAGGGAACAAGTCAAACCATTTCACAAACCATTAAACGCTTAACTGTTTTCCTCAACCCAACCAATCCATATTTTATTATGCGGGCGGGATACCACATTCCTTAGAGTAACATGGCCTACCACAGGCATCAAGAGAGTTCGCCTACCACAGGCATCAAAGATATTCGCCTACCACAGGCATCAAAGTTATTCGCCTACCACAGGCATCAAAAGAGTTCGCTTACCACAGGCATCAAAGATATCCACTATCCTATATCAGGGAAGAAGCGCTGATCTCCTGGTCTATAAACCGACAGGATTCCAAATCCTGTACTCCGGGTTATGCCCCGAAACCCGCTTAATGTTTCACTTTGAATTATTAGTATCTTATGCAAAACTCAACTCACAGCTCTCAAGTCAAACCCAACCCAGGTTATCAAAACCAATAATAAAACCACTAATAAAAGACCGTCCAATTTCTTAACTCTTAAAAATCAAAGGACGAACAATTATAAACAGTTATCCAAAACAGATGGTCACATTTCCACATAAAGTCCCCTTTCGGGATGCAATTCTCAAAATAAATTAGAAAACATTAAAACACATTTAAAGAGCATCCCAGTGGGGATTAGAGTATAGACATTTCCTGGTTAGCTTCACTTCACAGCAAAACGAACACACTTGAGCTCACTAACGACGGGAGTTAGCTTGGGCCTAAAATAGAATAATTATTCTAATCAAAACGCGCCCTTCGAAGTTAGTATTAACTACCTTCTAACTAATCCTCCCCTAGGAACCCTATAGGCTCCTATCAATCATGAATTTACACTTTAAATTACCTAACACATTCCAAGTAATCGTATAATAACACCAAGTAAACCTTTTCAATGAACAACACATTTATTAACAATTTCACATAACAAGACAGATCACATTATCCACATAAAAAGGATCGTAACTTGACTTCCCCGACATCCTATGGGTCTGATTTTGGACTTTTCAGAAACCTTGGGATGTCTACTAAAACTCTTAAGTTGACGACTAAGCCCATATTGATGCATAATAGCCTAGCTATATACATCAAGGTTAGCTAAGAGGACTTTGATCTAGCTTCAAGTTACAAAAACATCAACGACATCATCAATTACAATGGTTTATTAAGCTCTATACATCAAGGAAGCAAGCATGAAGGACCTTGATGTTATTCTAGCTTACATGGAGTTACTCTCATATATGGAAGTCATCAATGAGCTCAAAATACTCTCGGCAATAAGAGTCCTTATTGAATTCGCGGCAATGGAGGACCTTATCAAGTACAGTTCGATATTTTGCTCTATAACTCTAGATCCATACATCTATTGAGGAAATCATCAAAAGACAGATTGGAGCTCTTTCAATAAGCTTTCCAATGGTTTTTGAATCAATGAAAACGGACAAGTATTGAAGGAGTTATAGCAATTTCTTTCTACAGTTGTATTTTAGAGTTTATGATGTCATAAATAGGATATATGATGTAATAGTTGATTCTTGGTTTCTTGAACCCTAGGTACACGTCCAAGGGGTCCCTAAAGTAGTATAAATAGACCCCCTAGGGTGCCATTGTATTCATTCAATTCAAGTCATTCAATAAATCAAATACAAACACAAGGTGTTGTTTTCTCTCTAGTTTTGAGCTAGAGTTTTCGTTTCTCTTGAGGAGAACGAGTATCCCCTTCTTCTATTCTAAGGTTGGCTACCTTAGTTGGTGAAAGGAAGGAATTGAAGAGTCTTGAAGGTGGTGTGCCTATATCCTTCAAGAGAGCTTCAAATCGCCATTATCATTCAACCATTCAAACGACATTCATCAAGAATTCATCAAGAATTCATCAAGAACTCATCAAGCATTCAATCATCTTCATTCATTCTTCAAACGCTCAAGGAGTGTCGTTCATCAACATTTATCAATCGTTTATCTTCATCCATCGCTCATCAAACTTCCATTTGATCTTGGTAAACGAATTAATCCTCTTTCGCTTATCTTGATCCATTTTCATTCATTTTTGGATCATTAAGAACTTTGAGAAGGGAGATTCTTATCTTCGTTTTTAAAGATCCTTAATCCTTTTGTGTAATGTGATCTTTTGGTCCCATTATGCATCAAAATTGGTATCAGAGCTTAGGAGATTGATTCTCTTAGTTCTTGATCCACCTTTTTACCATCTTTCCATCACGAACCCATCCCCACCATTCCCCATCATCACGCCACCCATAAGTTCTCCCAAGAACTCATAAAGAACTCATAAAGAACCATAAACTCCACAAAGAACCCATAGCCCAAACACAATCCGCCCCAAATACAAATCTCTCGTCCTTTACCCATCCAAAGCCCCTAAACCATGAATCTTGCAATCTTTTTGCACCAAGATTGATCAAGATGGACGATTCTAGCAAGAATTCCCAACGTGAGCTACAATGCTTGAAGCAACAAAGTGATGATCTTGCAAGCAAATGGAAGAATGTGGAATTCTTCCAAAGGGATCAAGAAGCGCAAAATCACGTGTGGTTCACTCTTCTAATGATGAATATGAAGCTCCTTACGAATGGAGCACACGTTTGAATAAGAAGAAGGGATATCATGTCCAAGAAGAATTTTCGCCAATCAAAAGAGACCACATCATCAAACTTGCAAGAATGAAGCAAGGGAGCATGGACGTGGTTCCATACACGATACAATTCAGAATGCAACTATGGAAGTATGCTCTTGAGGAGGATGACCCCCAAGTCTTGGTATGTTACTTAAGTGGTCTTAATGATTACATTGGAGATATTGTTGTATGTCAATTTTATTCAAACTTGGAAGAGTTAAGTTCTTTGGCTTTTAATGTTGAGATGGAGGCAAAGATGAAAGAAACTTGGGGTGAGAACCATCTACAACTAAAACCAAACATACCAACCACAAAACCCCACGCCAAGAACATCCCAAAACAGCCCCAAATCAATCCCAAACCTCACGTCGAAAGACCTACAAAACAGCCCCTACAACATCCTATCCATAGCTCCACAACCTTAGACCTCTCTATACCTACTGCCCAAAACTCCTCAAATCAGCCCAAAAACCTTCCCACTCCTATTGTCCAAGAAAAGGAAATCATTGTTCCAAGTACATGTCTACATTGCCAAAGTTTTGATCATATTGAAAGTGCATGTCCTAAGGAGAAAGAAGTATCTTTGGTTGATTGTCAAACATCATTAAGCATGCAACCAGAAATTGAAAGTGTGGTATTTGATGTATTTGACGAGCATGAGGATGTTCATAAACTTGGCATAAATGAGGTATGTAGCGTGCCTCATGAAGTACACGAGGAAGAAAAAGAAGAGGATATTGTACTAGAAACGATGTATGTAGAAGAATTAAGTGGAGAAGAGTTGCTTGTTGTAAGTAGAGTCTTGAAAGAGACTAGTGTATCAAATGATCTACAACAAAGAGAGCCTATTTCTTACTCTCAATATACCATTCAAAAAGAAGTATGTCCATTGAATCAAGAGGGAGAAGATTGTACTTCCCATTGTAGTATTGACGAGGGCATTGATCTTGACATTGACGTTTCTACAAAGAGGATCAAAATGAAAGATTTGGAGAGCTATTCACTTCCTACTCTACACGTTTATGACGACAACATACACCTTGATCCAAGAAGTTTAGTAAGTCTTTGTTTTTACAAGATTTGCAAAGATTCATTATATTGTAATATTACTTCTATGGATTTTTGTTATACTTTGTTTGGAAAATCAAAGTTGTATGATTGGAGTATCATGCTCCAAGAGACGTCCTTATTACCCTCTTGTAACTCATGGCCCACGGAGGATCAAAGCATTCTTATGCCACTTATGGAGAATAAGTATCATGAATTTGAAGAACCAAGGAGTCTAATTCTTACACCAATGGAGGTTGGAAACCGTAAGCGTATAAAGGATCAAGATCGTATGCCATCACTTGTTCTCATTTGTGAATATTTGGATGAAAGACAAGCACCATCGACAAGTGACTTCTCTCACTTATCTCTTTGGGATCAAGCTCAATTCGTGCATAACTACATCAACGGTTTTGATTCTCATAGTATGCAACATATTTTGAAAGAGTATGTACCATTACAATGTAAAAAGATTGTATTTGTATACTTTGGTAACATTTTTGTATGTAGTAGAAGTAGAAAGGAGTATGTAAATCCTTTGGAGTTAGTCTTGATCATGACAAAGCATGAGGAGCCACAAGGAGAATTGGAGAAGTACTTGGAGAATTGTCCTTACCTCTCGTCCAAGAATGAGCTAACTCAACATATCTCATCAAATGGAGTAATTCAAGTGGACAAAAGGAAGAAAGGAAATATTCAAGAAGGATCCATACTTGCATCTATACTTGAGGTACTATGTCTCTTAAAGGATGCTAAAGATCATCATATTCTTTTATTTCCTATTCTCGCATCATATTTGTTCATTACAAATGGAGTTGAGAAAGGTGAAGTCCTATCTCAAGGAAGTTGTCCCATGGATTATTTTGGTGATATACTAATTGGAGAAAAGGAGAAGCTTCATGCTTATGGCTTTACATTCATACTTGTTGTTATCATGAGGATATTTGAGCAAAAGGATTGTTATCATAGAGGATTCATCCTTAAGCTTTGTGATTCTTACAAAGTATTGGAGTATGCTTCATATGATAAGGAGATCAAGCCATCGTTATACTTTGAGATGAAGTACTTGATTTGTTCATCAAAATCAAGTCACTTGGAGGAAGCAAGTCCTTTGACTAAAGGAAGTTTTCTAACGAGGGGATACATGTTTGATTCAAAATTACTCGAGATTGGATATATCAAGGAGTTATATGAAGATGATGATGATTTTAAAGAAGTATTCAAGGTATGTGAGAAGCATCATCAACAACCCTTTCATATTACTCATGGATTTCTTTTCAAAGGGAATCAATTGTGTATTCCAAGGAGTGGAATTCGTGACTTCTTAATCATGGAAGTGCATGGAAGTTCTTTTGATCATTTGGGTCTTCTCAATACGTATTACAAGATGAAGGAGTATTATTTCTGGCCAAGCATGATCGTTGACATTGAGCAAACGTTACAATGTTGTGATATTTGCAATCCTTCTATACTATATGGAGATGAAAGCTTGAATTCTAAGGTTGAAGTACCATGGATTCAAGGAAGTCTTACTATTGTCTTCATCATGAGTTACGAGCTTATGAATCTATACTTTGAAGTTGAGAAGTTATATGAGGTTTCTACATTCTCTATGAAGAAACGAGATTTGAAGTTCCATAATGTCATTGGATTAGTTATGAGAAAATTTGGAAGAAAGTGGAAGTTCAAGTCAAGCATCAAAGGAATCTATGATGATTTCAAAGCGTTTAAGAGAGTTTGTAGTCTCTTCAAGAAGCAAGTTGACGGGAACAACACATATGGAAAGACATCTTACAAAGAAGGAAGAAGGGCTTTGAAGAAGAAGTTTATATATGATCACTTGTGAGTACGAATCAAAGAAGTTTTGTGATTAAAGTTATATGGTGTTTTTCTTTAAAGAAAGTCTTGTCTAAAGTTTGAGGCAAACTTTTTCAACCGGGGGAGAATGATGCATAATAGCCTAGCTATATACATCAAGGTTAGCTAAGAGGACTTTGATCTAGCTTCAAGTTACAAAAACATCAACGACATCATCAATTACAATGGTTTATTAAGCTCTATACATCAAGGAAGCAAGCATGAAGGACCTTGATGTTATTCTAGCTTACATGGAGTTACTCTCATATATGGAAGTCATCAATGAGCTCAAAATACTCTCGCAATAAGAGTCCTTATTGAATTCGCAATGGAGGACCTTATCAAGTACAGTTCGATATTTTGCTCTATAACTCTAGATCCATACATCTATTGAGGAAATCATCAAAAGACAGATTGGAGCTCTTTCAATAAGCTTTCCAATGGTTTTTGAATCAATGAAAACGGACAAGTATTGAAGGAGTTATAGCAATTTCTTTCTACAGTTGTATTTTAGAGTTTATGATGTCATAAATAGGATATATGATGTAATAGTTGATTCTTGGTTTCTTGAACCCTAGGTACACGTCCAAGGGGTCCCTAAAGTAGTATAAATAGACCCCCTAGGGTGCCATTGTATTCATTCAACTCAAGTCATTCAATAAATCAAATACAAACACAAGGTGTTGTTTTCTCTCTAGTTTTGAGCTAGAGTTTTCGTTTCTCTTGAGGGAGAACGAGTATCCCCTTCTTCTATTCTAAGGTTGGCTACCTTAGTTGGTGAAAGGAAGGAATTGAAGAGTCTTGAAGGTGGTGTGCCTATATCCTTCAAGAGAGCTTCAAATCGCCATTATCATTCAACCATTCAAACGACATTCATCAAGAATTCATCAAGAATTCATCAAGAACTCATCAAGCATTCAATCATCTTCATTCATTCTTCAAACGTTCAAGGAGTGTCGTTCATCAACATTTATCAATCGTTTATCTTCATCCATCGTTCATCAAACTTCCATTTGATCTTGGTAAACGAATTAATCCCTCTTTTCGTTTATCTTCATCCATTATCATTCATTTTTGGATCCTTAAGAACTTTGAGAAGGGAGATTCTTATCTTCGTTTTTAAAGATCCTTAATCCTTTTGTGTAATGTGATCTTTTGGTCCCATTATGCATCACATATCAGCCTCGAAAGACTCTAAAAGTACCAAAACTTCCAACTGGTCCAGTTCCGACAGGTTCTGGTAAAACGACTATAACTCGAGCTATACAACTCAAAAGTCCGTTCCACAAAATTCCTATGAAAGCTAACATCTAGGGGAATCTCCAGTCCAAAGGGTTTGATTAAAGGACAACTATACTAATCGTGGTGACCCGATTTTTAGGCACTAACAAAACTGTCCCGATTCCGGTTCTTATTTAATTTATAATTTTGGTTCTAACTTTCACCATTCGGTCCCGGGGTTCTAATTTTGGCCTAAAACAGTGACTAAGGTTAAAAGTCTTTAACCTAACCCGACTCGAGGTCTAACTTCATAATTCTATAACTAAAACTCACTAGAACCAACTTTAATCAACCTAACTAATTACACCCAACATTGACCATGATATAACATATCACAACCCAAAGAAAACATTTAATTACTTGCTTAATAAAACAAGGATAGAACTTTGATAACCAACACCCTAATCATGCATAAAAACATAACTTTAATAACCCTAAACATGCTTGACCTATATTTTACTAAACATATTACACTTTATTAACAAGAATTAAAGAACTCATATTTAACAAAACTCTAACTCATTGGTCACCCTAAATATGAATACTAACCTTAATAAATTTTAATGTAATTTAGAACATAATCAGCACATGCCCTATTCCCCATATTAGCAAGATTTACTTTACTAACCTACAAAATTTGCTTTACTAATCCTAGCATGCTCCAAAATAACAACACAATTAATAAACTAATATGAGTACTAATGCATTACTCCTATGCATGACTTAAGAAAAGAACACAAGGGCATGCAAGTCTCACGTACCAACATCAACACCCATCCCGCACAGCCATGAATAAGAGTAAAACATAACAAGACAAAACGTGAGTAACGAACTGGAACAGAGGGTTACGCTAGGGTGTTGGTCGGCGACTAGGGCGGCAGCGACGCTGAATGAGTGACCGCGACGGTGGTCTTCGGCGTCAGTGGTGGTGCGGCAAAGAAACCGACGTAAAGAGTGGGGCGCGCAAAATAGAGATTGAGAGGAAGGGAAAGAGGGGAGGAGTCCGGCGGTGGTCTGGGCGGTTCGCCGGTGGTTCTCTGGTGGTTCTCCGGCGGCGAGAGATGACAGGGGGAGAGGGAGGAAAAATAGAGAGAAAATTGAGAGGGGAAAGGCAGAGGGTCTGCGTGTTTGTATTTGTGTTTGTGCTAGGTTTAGTTAACTTAATTACTCTCTAATCTCCCTCCTCCCAACAGATTAACAATCCTAAACCAACTCTAACAAACCTCCTAACCGACTAACAACACCATCCTACTCAACTCTAACTAAGAAAGGCTTCTACTCCTACTAATACTACTACTACTAATAAAGATTAATACTAATATACTATCTCTAATAATTAGCACTACCAACATTAATTTGAAACTAATAATAATAATAATAATAATAATAATAATATCACGTAAAAGACACGTAATAGCAATACTAATCATAAAATAATAAAAAAAACACTTAGTAGTTAGTACTACTAACAACAGTAATAACATAGTATAGTAATAATAATAATAACCTAATAATCATGACAATCATATAGATGATGATGATGATAATAATAATAATAATAATAATAATAATAATAATATCAACACATGAAATTACCAATTTACCCTTACTTCCAAGCACGTTCCGGTAACGTATAAAATTACTATTTTACCCTTGTTAGTCCCTCAACGATCCTACGAGCTCAAGTGTTAGCAAAAATAAACACAAACGAATAATAAAATAAATAACGAAGTCAACCTAATTTACTAACGACATCACGGTCAACATCTTTGAAATTTTCGGGGTTTTACATCATTACCTCCTTGAAAGAAGTTTCGTCCTCGAAACTTAAACTTAGACCTAACAGTCTGGTAATAATCCTAACGGTTCCGTTCTTCCTAATACCCGAGGTTTTACATCATTACCACCTTAAAAGAAGTTTCGTCCTCGAAACTTGACATACCTTAAGAGTGAAACAAGTGAGGGTATTTTTTCCTCATCTCTTCTTCTGTTTCCCAGGTTGCTTCCGTTGTGGTATGATTTGCCCATCGTACTTTCACTAGGGGAACTACTTTCCTTCGAAGTTGTTTTTCTCTACGATCCAATATTTCCAGCGGGTGCTCTTCATAGCTCAAGTCCTCTTGTAGCTGAAGTGGCTCAGGATCAATCACATGAGTTGGGTCTGGAACGTATTTCCTGAGTTGTGACACATGAAAGACATTATGCACTCTTGGAAGTTCTCCCGGCAGCAGTAACTTGTAAGCAACTTCTCCAATGCGTTCCAAGATTGGATACGGTCCGATAAATCTTAGTGTCAACTTCCCCGACTGTCCGAATCTCATATCTCCTTTTGTAGGTGAAACCCGTAGAAACACGTATTCTCCTACTTCAAACTCTAAAGATCTTCTCCTCCTGTCAGCATAGCTCTTTTGTCGACTTTGTGCAGCCTTCATCTTATCTTGAATGATCCGAACCTTCTGAGTAGTGGCCTGTATTAGGTCCGTCCGATCGTTAGAGCTTTATCAATGTGTTGCCAACATAGGGGAGTCCTACATCTCCTCCCATATAAAGCTTCAAAGGGTGACATCCCAATACTAGCATGATAACTGTTGTTGTAGGAGAACTCAATAAGAGTCAACTCGTCATCCCACGAGTCCCTGAAATCTAGTGCGCATGCCCGTAGCATATCTTCGAGTGCGAATAGTCCTCTCGATGCCGCCCATCGATGGTTTGGGTGGAAGCGGTGCTAAACTTGAGTTTGGTACCAAGCGCCTCTGTAACTTCTTCCAAAGCGGTGAATCTAGTGTCTCTGTCCGAGACTATAGAACTGGGGACTCCATGTAGTCTTACGATCTCTCTTACATAAGCTTGAGCTAGCTGATCCAGGGACCAGTTGTTGGCGATGGCTAGAAAATGAGCCGACTTGGTCAATCGATCTACAATTACCCCTATCGCATTCTGTTTCCGCCTGGTCTTTGGCAAACCCACAACGAAGTCCATTGATATCGAGTCCCATTTCCACTCAGGAACGTCTAGTGGTTGCAGAAGTCCGGCAGGTCGTTGATGTTCTGCCTTGACCCGTTGGCATGTGAGGCATTTCGCCACAAAATCTGCCACTTCTTGTTTCATATTACTCCACCAGAACATCTGCTTCAGATCCTTGTAAAGCTTATTTCCCCCTGGGTGCACAGAATATGGTGTGTTGTGCCCCTCATCTAAAATCTTCCTGTTCAGCTCCTCCTTATTAGGTACACAAATGCGGTTATGGAACCGTAATGTACTATCCTCGTGAATCACGAAACCAGGGGCCTTCCCTTGCAAAACTTCCTCCCGTATCTTGACAACTTGCAAATCCAGTTCTTGAGTCATCTTGATCTCCTCCATGAGAGTAGGTTGCAACTCCATAGTATTCAATACAGCTTTCCTTCCTGGTGTCACCACGTTAAGCTCTAATCTCCTAAACTCCTCGCACAGCTCGTGCGGCATCATCGTCAAGTGGTTCACAGCAGGATAAGGTCTTCTACTCAGGGCATCAGCCACTACATTTGCCTTTCCGGGATGATATTGAAAGTTCACATCATAGTCCTTCAGAAATTCCAACCATCGAGTCTGCCTAAGGTTTAGCTCCTTCTGTGTGAAAAGGTACTTCAAACTCTGATGGTCGGTGAATATCTCGCAGTGTACTCCATAAATGTAATGTCTCCAAATCTTAAGTGCAAAAACTACTGCTGCCAACTCCAAGTCATGAGTGGGGTAGTTCTTCTCGTGTGTCTTCAGTTGTCTGGATGCATACGCAATCACCTTCCCATCCTGCATGAGTACACAACCCAATCCACCATGTGATGCATCACTGTAGATGATAAATCCCTCGTTTCCTTGAGGTAGAGCAAGAATAGGTGCCGAGGTAAGTCTTTTCTTCAACTCCTGGAATGCTTGCTCACATTTTTTCGACCACGTGAACTTTATTGACTTCCGAGTCAGATATGTCAACGGGTTAGCAATTTTTGAGAAATCCTGAACGAATTTCCTATAATAGCCTGCCAAACCCAGAAAACTCCTAACCTCAGTGGCACTCTTCGGTGTTGGCCACTTAGTGATAGCCTCCACCTTTTGAAGATCCACTGCCACTCCTTCCTTAGACACTACGTGTCCTAAGAAGGCCACTTGCTCCAACCAAAATTCACATTTCTTAAACTTCACGTAGAGCTCGTTGTTCCGTAAGGTTGTCAGCACCTCTTTCAGGTGGTTTGCCTGTTCCTCTCGTGTCCCTGAGTACACTAATATATCATCGATGAACACCACCACAAACTTGTCCAGAAATGGCTTGAACACTCTGTTCATTAAATCCATGAAAGCGGCTGGGGCATTCGTGAGTCCAAACGGCATTACTACGAACTCGTAATGACCATACCGAGTTCGGAAAGCGGTTTTAGAGATATCCTCTTCTCTGATTCTTAACTGGTGATAACCTGATCTCAGGTCTATCTTCTTCACGAACAGTACGGGTGCTCCCCATGGTGACGTACCGGGTCGTATGTATCCCTTTTCCAGCAACTCATCTAGCTGGGTCTTCAACTCCTTAAGCTTTGCGGGCGCCATTCGATATGGGGCCTTTGAAACAGGTGCGGCCCCGGGCTCCAAATCAATGCAGAAATCCACCTCCCTGAGTGGAGGCATTCCCGGAATCTCCTCCGGAAAGACGTCAGGAAAATCCTGGACTATCGGAATGTTCTCAATTGTAGGCTCCTCCGCCTTGGTGTCAACTACGTTGCATAAAAACCCTTCACAACCTTGGCTCAACAACTTATAAGCCTAGAGAGCAGAGATGATCCGTACACTCTGAAGATGCCTATCACTCCAATGCACTACCTTCCTTCCATTCGGTCCTACTAAGGTCACCTTTTGCTTGTAGCAATCTATTTGAGCTCTATACTTTGCTAACCAGTCCATTCCCAAAATAACATCAAACTCCATTAGGTCAAACATATAAAGGTCTGCCTCAAATTCCTGACCTTCTATCACTATAGGACATCCCCCATATAACTCACCACATCTAATGGTATCCCCGGTGGGTAGGGCAACCGACATAGGCTTACTATTCTTCGAGGGTTTCATCTTAGCCTTCTCTACTATAGCTCGTCCAACAAAAGAATGACTAGTGCCAGAATCAAATAAAACAGAGACATTGTAGAGGTGGAGAGAGAAGGTACCCGTTACGACATCTGCTTCATTCTCAGCCTCATCCTTCTTCATCACATACACCCGCGCTCCTGCGTTACGCGGCGGTTGTTGCTGTTGACGAGGCGGGTTTGCTGGCCTTCCTTGGTTGTTCTGATTTCCACCGGGACCATCCCGGTTCTGCTGTTGCGGCCTTTGGTTCCCGTTATAGCTTCCCCGATTTTGATACGTTGACTGCGGGGCTCTCCAAATTCTGTTGTTTCCATTATTATTGCCCCCTGAGGTCAGTTGAGGGCACTGCTTTATATGATGCTGGGGACTTCCACACTTGAAACACCCCCCTCTTACAATCCTCGCTCTGCACTCCCGAGGGTAATGGTCGGGTCGTCCGCAAATCTTGCATATTGGCATGTCTGATGGCTTATGTCCCGAAGACTGGTTACCCTGCCAGTGGTTGGGGCAGAACCTCTTCTCTTGGTGAGATGGGGGTGAGTTGAAACGGGGTGACTCTTTCCTCTTATGCCCTTGTATGCCAAGTTGTCGTTCCATATCGTGCATTACCCTTTCTACAGTGAGGGCAACATTCAGCATGTTCTGGTAAGACGTGAACTCACGTGACGACATCCGATCCTGAATCTTGCAGTTCAACCCATCCCAGAAGCGATCCATCCTTAGTTGTTCGCTAGATACCAAAGCAGATGCAAACCGAGATAGCTCTAAGAACTTAGTGGAGTAAGCGAGCACGCTAAGTTCTCCTTGACGTAGGTTCATGAACTCCTTTTCTTTCGCCTTTTGAAGGGACATAGGGTAAAACCGATCCTTCAGCACAACCTTAAAATGGTTCCAGTCGAAACCCGGTTCAGTCCGTATCTCCCTCACACTGGCCCACCATAGATCGGCCTCCTCCTTCAGGTGGTACGCAGCAAAGTCCACCCTTAGCTCCTCGGGACAGCGGGTTGTGTCAAAAATCTTTTCAATCTCTCTAACCCAATCTTCAAAGACCTTAGCTCCTCGTGCTTGCCCAGCATCTCAATCATCAGCATGCTAGCAAGGTCGTTCCCCGGTGTTGTTGTACTCGACCCTAGTATCAAATGAGCCAGACGTTGGCGCAGTTCAGTCGCGGTTTGAGGGCGCTGTTCGGTCGCAGCTGGTGTACGCTCTCGAGTAACGTTATTGGGGTGAGATCCATTTGTGTCCGACATCTTGGTTAAAAGAGATCGATTTAGACTACTTAAGGTTTTAAGCGCTCAGCGCAATTCACCAACTCTAGGGATAAGCTAATCAGCCCAACTAAATCAGATACGAAATTGTAACATATTTCTACAAATAAACCCATCCAATAGCATCATTTTCACATACTCTTTATCACACATCATTTGGAAGGAAAGAAGAACATATATATACTAACATCTCCAAAATTAAGACTATTATTTATAATACTCTGCATACCAGCGTCATAACATGTATATCTATCCCCTATTTGGGGTTAACACACAAAGAAAAACAGCACACCACACTCAAGAATATATCACAGTCAAATAACCACGTATAAGCAACTATAGCAAACCAATCCTAACACCATTATTACTATCCTACTCATATGATCTTCCTACACAGAGGGTTCTTCCTAGCTGAAACCGGAGTCCACTCTGGATCATCAGACTCATTCCCCCAGTCCTCCTCGGGGTCTTCTTCCGTCTCCCTATCCACCATAACCTCATCCTCGGGTTCGGTCTCCTATTTGGGTTCATCGGCAGGTGCAGCTGTAACTCTAAAGGTTACCTCGGGCTCAGAACCTTGCACAGAATCCTCCATAGAATCCTCCTCCGGATCTTCCTCTGGATCCTCCTCTAGGTCACTCTCGGGATCCATGTTCATGACAGGTGCTGGGGGCGGGGTTCACCTAAACTTCTTCCACATCACGCTTCCAAATCTCGACAATCTTGGAGAAGACTTCCGGGATTCGGTGCCCTGACTCCACTCGGTACCTCTTACACCAACAACACGGGTGGGGATACTCCTCAACCGGAAGTGGGGGTGGTAGCAATAATGGTACAGTATGGCCCCACCAAGGGTCTTCCCGAAGCGTGAGCAAAAATGCATTCGCCTGACTTTCCTCGTTACCACGAAGACATGAGTTCGGAACATCTTTGGTGTACTTGTCGATCTCGTCGTAGAAGTTTATCATATGAGTTCCCAGGTACCCAACGGGAGGAATGGGGGTATAACGATGGAAACACGGGGTGGGGTGCTGATAACAGTGTGTGCGTTGAGCCATCCTACAGGGTTAGAACATATTAGCAGGACAGAAAGGTTAATAATCATGTAATAATAGGAAAGCATAAACCCTTTTTCCCTCCTACACTCATCACTCTGAATTATCTTCCTAGGGTCCAACTAGACCTAAAGGACTCTGAGGAGCTACTAGGTCGCAACCCAGAGCTCTGATACCATTCTGTAATGCCCCGGAAATTCAATTATAGATAATTCAAAGTCAAACTAACGTTAACAGACAAAATTTAGCGGAAGACTCAAACTCTTATAGGGCGTTACTGCCGTATCCCCGAAGGAATACAACGCGAGAAGGAAAACTACAACTGTCTGATAACGGTAAACCAAACTAACAACTCATACTTAGGAGTAAACCTCAAAACTAACTTCCAGTTTCTCATAAAAGAAAGGCAAAATAATCAACGACTTCTAAACATGACGTCCTCACTTCTAATTCCCGTCCCCAGCTTATAGATCTTCACCTGAAAACAAAACATTTCAAAAATGAGGGGGAAATCTCAATAATGTCTACCCCTAACGTTAAAAACAAGTTAAGTTCATTTCAATTCATTTGAGGGAGAGGGAACAAGTCAAACCATTTCACAAACCATTAAACCCTTAACTGTTTTCCTTAACCCAACCAATCCATATTTTATTATGCGGGCGGGATACCACATCCCTTAGAGTAACATGGCCTACCACAGGCATCAAGAGAGTTCGCCTACCACAGGCATCAAAGATATTCGCCTACCACAGGCATCAAAGTATTCGCCTACCACAGGCATCAAAAGAGTTCGCCTACCACAGGCATCAAAGATATCCACTATCCTATATCAGGGAAGAAGCCCTGATCTCATGGTCTATAACCCGACAGGATTCCAAATCCTGTACTCCGGGTTATGCCCCGAAACCCGCTTAATGTTTCACTTTGAATTATTAGTATCTTATGCAAAACTCAACTCACAGCTCTCAATTCAAACTCAACCCAAGTTATCAAAACCAATAATAAAACCACTAATAAAAGACAATCCAATTTCTTAACTCTTAAAAATTAAAGCACGAACAATTATAAACAGTTATCCAAAACAGATGGTCACATTTCCACATAAAGTCCCCTTCACAGCATCCCAGTGGGGATTAGAGCATAGATATTTCCTGGTTAGCTTCACTTCACAGCAAAACGAACACACTTGAGCTCACTAACGACAGGAGTTAGCTTGGGCCTAAAATAGAATAATTATTCTAATCAAAACGCGCCCTTCGAAGTTAGTATTAACTACCTTCTAACTAACCCTCCCCTAGGAACCCTATAGGCTCCTATCAATCATGAATTTACACTTTAAATTACCTAACACATTCCAAGTTATCATATATTAACACCAAGTAAACCTTTTCAATGAACAACACATTTATTAACAATTTCACATAACAAGACAGATCACAGTATCCACATAAAAAGGATCGTAACTTGACTTTCCGACATCCTATGGGTCTGATTTTTGACTTTTCGGAAACCTTGGGATGTCTACTAAAACTCTTAAGTATGACGACTAAGCCCATATCAGCCTCGAAAGACTCTAAAAGTACCAAAACTTCCAACTGGTCCAGTTCCGACAGGTTCTGGTAAAACGACTATAACTTGAGCTATACAACTCAAACGTCCGTTCCGCAAAATTCCTATGAAAGCTAACATCTAGGGAAATCTCCAGTCCAAAGGGTTCGATTAAAGGACAACTATACTAATCGTGATGACCCGATCTTTAGGCACTAACAAAACTGTCCCGATCCCGGTTCTTATTTAATTTATAATTTTGGTTCTAACTTTCACCATTCGGTCCCGGGGTTCTAATTTTGGCCTAAAACAGTGACTAAGGTTAAAATTCTTTAACCTAACCCGACTCGAGGTCCAACTTCATAATTCTATAACTAAAACTCACTAGAACCAACTTTAATCAACCTAACTAATTACACCCAACATTGACCATGATATAACATATCACAACCCAAAGAAAACATTTAATTACTTGCTTAATAAAACAAGGATAGAACTTTGGTAACCAACACCCTAATCATGCATAAAAACATAACTTTAATAACCCTAAACATGCTTGACCTATATATTACTAAACATATTACACTTTAGTAACAAGAATTAAAAAAACTCATATTTAACAAAACTCTAACTCATTGGTCACCCTAAATATGAATACTAACCTTAATAAATTATAATGTAATTTAGAACATAATCAGCACATGCCCTATTCCCCATATTAGCAAGATTTACTTTACTAACCTACAAAATTTGCTTTACTAATCCTAGCATGCTCCAGAATAACAACACAATTATTAAACTAATATGAGTACTAATGCATTACTCCTATGCATGACTTAAGAAAAGAACACAAGGGCATGCAAGTCTCACGTACCAACATCAACACCCATCCCGCACAGCCATGAATAAGAGTAAAACATAGCAAGACAAAACGTGAGTAACGAACTGGAACAGAGGGTTACGCTAGGGAGTTGGTCGGCGACTAGGGCGGCAGCGACGCTGAATGAGTGACCGCGACGGTGGTCTTCGGCGTCAGTGGTGGTGCGGCAAAGAAACTGACGTAAAGAGAGGGGCGCGCAAAATAGAGATTGAGAGGAAGGGAAAGAGGGGAGGAGTCCGGCGGTGGTCTGGGCGGTTCGCCGGTGGTTCTCTGCTGGTTCTCCGGCGGCGAGAGATGACAGGGGGAGAGGGAGGAAAAATAGAGAGAAAATTGAGAGGGGAAAGGCAGAGGGTCTGCGTGTTTGTATTTGTGTTTGTGCTAGGTTTAGTTAACTTAATTACTCTCTAATCTCCCTCCTCCCAACAGATTAACAATCCTAATCCAACTCTAACAAACCTCCTAACCGACTAACAACACCATCCTACTCAACTCTAACTAAGAAAGGCTTCTACTCCTACTAATACTACTACTACTAATAAAGATTAATACTAATATACTATCTCTAATAATTAGCACTACCAACATTAATTTGAAACTAATAATAATAATAATAATAATATCACGTAAAAGACACGCAATAGCAATACTAATCATAAAACAATAAAAAAAACACCTAGTAGTTAGTAATACTAACAACAGTAATCACATAGTATAGTAATAATAATAATAACCTAATAATCATGACAATCATAGAGATGATGATGATGATGATGATCATAATAATAATAATAATAATAATAATAATAATAATAATAATAATAATAATAATGCTAATAATATCAACACATGAAATTACCAATTTACCCTTACTCCCAAGCACGTTCCCGTAACGTATAAAATTACTATTTTACCCTTGTTAGTCCCTCAACGATCCTACGAGCTCAAGTGTTAGCAAAAATAAACACAAACGAATAATAAAATAAATAACGAAGTCAACCTAATTTACTAACGACATCACAGTCAACATCTTTGAAATTTTCGGGGTTTTACACCTTTTGTGCTGGTTTATTCATGTTTCATGTATTGAGGACAACGGTTTGTCCAAGCATGGGGGGTTACTTGAAAAATTGAAGTCCTCATTTTTTGTGTATATAGTTTTACTTTGTTTGTTTTATTTTATTTTAGTTTAGTTTTACTTTTTGTTTTTATTTCTTTAGTTTTAGTTTTTGATTTGTTTTTGTTTTCTTTACTTTCTTTTGTTATTTTACTTCGATTTTTCTTTTAGTTAGTTAGCATAGAGTTTTCTTTTTGATTTTTCTAGTTTTTATTTGTCATTTGTAAATCTTTTACATCCACTTAGTATTGCATTAGTTAGTTTCATGTTAGATTTTATTTTCTGTCTTTTTCTTAGTTTTTAGTTTCTTATTTTCTAGTGTAAAACCCCGAAAAATCCAAAGATGTTGACCGTGACGTCGTTAGTAAATTAGGTTTGACTTGTTATTTATTATTATTCGTTTGTGTTTATTTTTGCTAACACTTGAGCTTGTAGGATCATTGAGGGACTAATAAGGGTATATCGGTAATTTCATGGGTTAAATTATTATTAGTATTACTCTAATTATTATTAGTATTATTATTAATATTATTGGGTTTATTAAAATGTGTTACGTGAGTAATTATGTGAATTTTTTTTTAATTTTTGTTATGTGCTTAGTATTAATATTATTATTATTAGTTTTGTGTTTATTATTATTATTATTATAGTTATTATATTTTTCCAAAAGAAAATCTGATTTCCTTATTGGGTTGGATTAGGACTAAGAATAGCCTAATTGGGCCTTAATTATATGTTTAGTATAAATTAGATTTTTTTTTTCCTCTCAAACCCTAATATTAACCTAAACCCTAATCCCTATCTCCCTCACTCTCTCTGCGTAACCGCTCCCCTGGCCGTTAACCTCCTGCCGCCGGCGCCCTTCGCCGCTGACACCACCGGAGCACCACCGCAAACCACCGCGACTCGCATCTCTCTAATTTCGTCTCTCTCCCTTTCTCACCCTCCGTTCATGTTGTAATTTTTGGATCTTGAAATAGTATATTGTAGAGTTCATGTTTAGGGTAATGTTGTTATTTCATGTATGCTTTTAGGGTTAGTGGAAATATTAAAGTTGATTTCATGTGTTACATCCTAGTTTTGATGATAGGAGGTTTGATGTTTGGACCTTAGTTGGATTAGGTTAAATACTTTGGAACTTAGTTATTGTTCTAAGCCCAAATTAGGACCCCGGGACCGAATGGTGAAAGTTAGAACCGAAATTATAAATTAAATAAGAACCGGGATCGGGACAATTTTGTTAGTGCCTAAAGATCGGGTCACCACGATTAGTATAGTTGTTCTTTGATCGAACCCTTTGGACTGGAGGTTCCCCTAGATGTTAGCTTTCATAGGAATTTTGCGGAACAGACTTTGATACTTTTAGAGTCTTTCGAGGCTGATATGGGCTTAGTCGTCAACTTAAGAGTTTTAGTCCCGAGGTTTCCGAAAAGTCCAGAACCAGACCCATAGGATGTCAGGAAGTCGAGTTGTGACCCGTTTTATGTGAACATTATAATCTGTCCTCTGCTTGCTTTTATTTATGAAAATGTTTGAGTAAATTTTATGTGTGAACTTGTTTCTTGAATGTATTAAGTGTAAACCATAAATAATAGGAACCTAAGTGTTCCTAGGGGATGGGTTAGGTAGTTGATAGTTAATACTAACTTCGTTAGAATGCGTTTTGATTAGATAATTATTCTTATTCTAGGCCCGAGTTAGTGCGAGACGTTAGCGAGCTCAAGTGTGTTCATCTTTTTGCTGTGCTGTGAAGTATATCAGGTAATGTCTATGCTCTAATCCCCACCGGGATGCTCTTTAAATGTGTTTTAATGTTTTCTAATCTGTTTTGAGAATTGCATCCCGAAGGGGACTTTTGTTGAAATGTGACCATCTGCTTTGGATAACTGATTGTATTTGTTTGTGCTTTGATTTTATTGAGTTGAGAAATTGGATGGTCTTTTATTAGTGGTTTTATTATTGGTTTTGATAACCTGGGTTGGGTTTGACTTGAGAGTTGCGAGATGAGTGTGAATAATGAATTAGTAATTCAAAATGGAAACATAAAGCGGGTTGTTGTTTTGATGCCTTTAACAGGCTAATATTCATGCGGGTGATAACCCCGAGATTAGGATTCAATGCTTGTATGGGTTATGTGCCAGGAGATCAGGGTTTCATCCCTGATATAGGATAGAGGTTATGATGCCCTTGATGGGCGACTGTTTGATGCCTTTGAGAGGCTAATATTCATGCGGGTGATAACCCCGAGATCCGGATTCGATACTTGTATGGGTTATGTGCCAGGAGATCAGGGTTTCATCCCTGATATAGGATAGAGGTTATGATGCCCTTGATGGGCGACTGTTTGATGCCTTTGAGAGGCTAATATTCATGCGGGTGATAACCCCGAGATCAGGATTCGATGCCTGTATGGGTTATGTGCCAGGAGATCAGGGTTGCATCCCTGATATAGGATAGTTGTTATGATGCCTTTGGCAGGCGATGTTCTTTTTGGATTTGATCTCCCGCCCGCGACTTAAAATATGGATTGAATGGGTTGAGGAAAACAGTTAAGGGTTAAAGGTTTGAGAAATGGTTTGACTTGTTCCCTCTCCCCAAAATGAATTGAAATGAACTTAACTTGTTTTTAACGTTAGTGGTAGACGTTATTGAGATTTCCCCCTCATTTTTGAAATGTTTTGTTTTCAGGTGAAGATCTATATACTGGGGACGGGAATTAGAAGTGAGGACGACGAGTCTAGAAGTCCTTGAATCTTTTTATTTTGTTTTCGTTATGATGTCTTAAAGTTTTGTTTTGAGTTGTTAGTAGTTACCGTTAGCAGACAGTTGCGTTTTCCTTTCTCGCCTTGTGTTCCTTCGGGAATACGGCAGTGACGCCCAAACTAAATTTGAAGTCTTCCGCTAAGTTTTGTCTGTTAACGTTAGTTTGACTTTGACTTACTATAATTGAATTTCCGGGGCGTTACAGAATGGTATCAGAGCTCTGGGTTGCGGCCTGGTAGCTCCTAAGAGTCCCTTAGGTTTAGTTAGACCTTAGGATGCTACGTTCGGAGTGATGAGTGTAGGATGGGAGTATGGTGTGTTTGTCTGTTTCTTGGATTTCGTATATGTTGCAAGTGCGTGCTTGATTATTTTATTTTTCATATGTTGAGTTGCATCGACTTGATTGTTTCTTCATGTTTCGATTAATGTGTTTAATTTTTAATTTTTTTGTTTTGATTTATTATTTCTCGGACCAAGAGGTGTTATGCGTGAAGTTAATATTATTGATGGAGTATGATATTGAATATTTGGGAATATTATGTTCGATTGAATCTCTCGAGTATCTCTATTAAACACTTTGGATTTAGTTAAGGTTTCAAATTGTATTTATGGGTTTTTGGTGTATGGACTATGATGATTGGGGATGAATTTTGACTTATGGGTAGGGAATACTTGAAAATTCCTATGCGAAGTTGGCCTTTGATTTTAATTTTGGTTTTGGGGTTAAATTCATGTTTGTGATCTAACGCGATTCATCCTAAGACGAGGTCTTGGGTTAGAGGAATCTTTGTAAGAAAAGTGTAGGTTAATGCTTGAGTTGAGGGTATAGTTGGAGTGAACGCGTTTTGTGCTTAATCTCGTGGTTGATTTGATTTTAGGTGGTACGGTAAGTTGGAGACTTTTGTATGTTTGAATGAACATTGTTTCATTGAAGTATTGAGAGCGGATGAAGGGCTTGAGAATAATATTGGGATTATGATTGGTTTTGATCGGATATGGAGTTTCAAGGACCACTTTAAAGGAAAAAAAAGAACTTGATTTTTAGATAAAGGTTGAGATGAACATTTTGTTGATAATCGTACTTTTAAACTAGACTTTTGGATGTCGATTATGAGGCTTCGAGCTAAGGATTAAATTTAATTTTGGTTCCTAGAGTATTGGAGTAAGTGAATACTTTTAAGGTAATGTTGAGCTAAGCAACATCTTTCAAGGTTATTGTAATTATAGGGGTCTTAAGTTGTATTAAGGTCATGAATCAAGGATGTGAGGAAACGTGTGGTGGAAAAAAAAAGGGGTTTCTTTTTCTAGTTATGTAATGGTTGAGGGCGATGTTATTGAAGTGGAATGGTGCAATTACTATTATTATGTTATCTACAAGTTTGGAAGTTATGCAGGTGATTAGATCTTTAAGAAAAACAAAGTGATACTTTGAAAGGGTCTTATTCACTGTGGGATGGAGATGTACTGGGGCTGTAACTATTTGATTTTAATATTTCTCCCTTGAATGTTTAAAGTGAGTTTCTGTTGTACATCACGATTCAGGGTCTTATATGCTTACTACCATCCATATATATGCAAACATGTGAGTCTATGTACATAACTGTCTATTCCCTATTGCGAGCCTTTTATTTATGATTGTGAACATAAAGTGAGTTGATCGTCTGAGAAGTGCGCATAACCCATGATGAAAGCTGCATGTATTTGATGCCCACAATACTGTTTGAATCCCACCTGGTTAAGTTCGGTATGAATATCATTTGATTGGCCTGTCTGAATGTTTTCTGGGATAATCTATTTACATTTGATGAATCTGTGGAAATATTATTTGATCGAATCTATTGAGTACCATCCGACTGAGTTCGTTTGATTATCGCATGTTTATTAGAGCAATTTCTTTCTTTGATTTGTCAATATCTGTTGATGGTGATGTCTATTATCCAGAACTATTAGGGAAGAAATTAGACGTAATGAGTATGTAGTGCTTAAGATATTGGAGGAGCTGAGTACGTGAATCTTTGGATCATATCTGGTTACTTATATTGGTTATGGAGATTGCCGTTAATGGAAGAGGAATGACGAGATGTACGAAGCAGGTTATTGTCTAACACAGGTCCCTATACTCTTTGTGCTTGACACATGTGGTGGAAGTGATTAGTACCACAGTTAGTGGTTCCAACATAGCAGTGGTGATTAAGAATGACTTGGATGGGTTAAGTACGTGAAAAATCTTAAGTTGTAGTTGAGTATAACTTGAAATGGCAATATTTGGAGTCAAGTAGATACTATAAAGGTTTATCAGGTTAAGCTCGATTCTTGTTTGAGGCATTGGTTGGTGTAGCATTATTCAAGTTTCGAGGACGAAACTCATTTTGAATGGGTTGAGAGGGTAATGATTGGCAAGTGCTAATTCTTATCAGGCATATGTAAGATAAGGGAAAAGTCTCATTTGGCGTGGTTAAGTGTTTTGGAGTTAAATGGTGGTTTGGTAAATTAATTACAGTGTTAACCATGTCTTGGGTTGTCAATCTTAGCTTTTGGTCTTTCTATTAGATGAAAACATAAGGTTCATGTGTCATTTGAGGCGCCAGGTTAGTGATCTGACATCTGAGATTATTAACGGGAATTTCTCTTTCTCTTACGGATAATAAGGTTGTCTCAAGGAAGTTATGTCGTATGGTTACATATTATTAAATAGTCTTGTGGTGGTTGACATAATGGGATCTCGTCATTGGAAGGGAAGAAAATTGTACAGTTACATTAGAGGAAAATTAGAAATTTTGGTCTTACTTGAGTTATCAAGGGAAACTATTGAAAACTATCGTTATTTTATGTTACCCTAGCATAGAAGCAAAAGACTTGTTTTGAGAGGTGATTATTGGAACCTTATAACATTTTGGGTATTGGTAATTATCAGTTTGGTGTGTTCTAAAGAGCTTGTTTCATGATTTTAGAAGATCGATAATGGGAAGATTAGGGTAAAGTTGGATTTAGAGTTGGTTCTAAGTGGTTGAGTCTACTGGGGACGTCCATGGTGAGAACGACTATAAGCAATACCTATGAGGAATGGGGTGTGTATCTTTTTCCTTGTTTCATTTTGTGTTGAAATTGCTTTCTTATTTGTGATTGGCATATGTTGGATGGTATACTGCGGCATCTGTTATGAGCATCAGGCTCTAGCTTCTCTTAAAGACCTAAATCCCGAGGAGGATGTGAAATACAACCCTGAGGAGGGCCTGGAGCCAGAAGAAGACCTTCGATGAGAATTCGGAGGTTGAAAGAAGACTTGACATACGAGGAACAACCTAAGAGATTCTAGATTGCTGAGAGAAGTCGCTTCACAGAAAGACCGTCCTTCTAATACCATGGTATGCGCCACAACTGAAGCAATTTAGGAAGCCACGGAAGATATGGGATCGAGGCAATCCACACATATTCAACACATAAGATGCGTCAAGTTTCGAGGACGAAACTTCTTTTAAGGAGGTAATGATGTAAAACATCGAGTTTTAGGAAGAACGGAACCGTTAGGATTGTTACCGAACCGTTAGGTCTAAGTTTAAGTTTCGAGGACGAAACTTCTTTTAAGGACGTAATGATGTAAAACCCCGAAAAATCCAAAGATGTTGACCGTGACGTCGTTAGTAAATTAGGTTTGACTTGTTATTTATTATTATTCGTTTGTGTTTATTTTTGCTAACACTTGAGCTCGTAGGATCATTGAGGGACTAACAAGGGTATATCGGTAATTTCATGGGTTAAATTATTATTAGTATTACTCTAATTATTATTAGTATTATTATTAATATTATTGGGTTTATTAAAATGTGTTACGTGAGTAATTATGTGAATTTTTTTTTAATTTTTGTTATGTGCTTAGTATTAATATTATTATTATTAGTTTTGTGTTTATTATTATTATTATTATTATAGTTATTATATTTTTCCAAAAGAAAATCTGATTTTCTTATTGGGTTGGATTGGGACTAAGAATAGCCTAATTGGGCCTTAATTATATGTTTAGTATAAATTAGATTTTTTTTTCCTCTCAAACCCTAATATTAACCTAAACCCTAATCCCTATCTCCCTCACTCTCTCTGCGTAACCGCTCCCCTGGCCGTTAACCTCCTGCCGCCGGCGCCCTTCGCCGCTGACACCACCGGAGCACCACCGCAAACCACCGCGACTCGCACCTCTCTAATTTCGTCTCTCTCCCTTTCTCACCCTCCGTTCATGTTGTAATTTTTGGATCTTGAAATAGTATATTGTAGAGTTCATGTTTAGGGTAATGTTGTTATTTCATGTATGCTTTTAGGGTTAGTGGAAATATTAAAGTTGATTTCATGTGTTACATCCTGGTTTTGATGATAGGAGGTTTGATGTTTGGACCTTAGTTGGATTAGGTTAAATACTTTGGAACTTAGTTATTGTTCTAAGCCCAAATTAGGACCCCGGGACCGAATGGTGAAAGTTAGAACCGAAATTATAAATTAAATAAGAACCGGGATCGGGACAATTTTGTTAGTGCCTAAAGATCGGGTCACCACGATTAGTATAGTTGTTCTTTGATCGAACCCTTTGGACTGGAGGTTCCCCTAGATGTTAGCTTTCATAGGAATTTTGCGGAACAGACTTTTGAGTTGTATAGCTTGAGTTATAGTCGTTTTACCAGAACTCATCGGAATCGACCACTGGAAGTTTTGGTACTTTTAGAGTCTTTCGAGGCTGATATGGGCTTAGTCGTCAACTTAAGAGTTTTAGTCCCGAGGTTTCCGAAAAGTCCCGAACCAGACCCATAGGATGTCAGGAAGTCGAGTTGTGACCCGTTTTATGTGAACATTATAATCTGTCCTCTGCTTGCTTTTATTTATGAAAATGTTTGAGTAAAATTTATGTGGGAACTTGTTCCTTGAATGTATTAAGTGTAAACCATAAATAATAGGAACCTAAGTGTTCCTAGGGGATGGGTTAGGTAGTTGATAGTTAATACTAACTTCGTTAGAACAAGTTTTGATTAGATAATTATTCTTATTCTAGGCCCGAGTTAGTGCGAGACGTTAGCGAGCTCAAGTGTGTTCTTCTTTTTGCTGTGCTGTGAAGTATAGCAGGTAATGTCTATGCTCTAATTCCCATCGGGATGCTCTTTAAATGTGTTTTAATGTTTTCTAATCTGTTTTGAGAATTGCATCCCGAAGGGGACTTTTGTTGAAATGTGACCATCTGCTTTGGATAACTGATTGTATTTGTTTGTGCTTTGATTTTATTGAGTTGAGAAATTGGATGGTCTTTTATTAGTGGTTTTATTATTGGTTTTGATAACCTGGGTTGGGTTTGACTTGAGAGTTGCGAGATGAGTGTGAATAATGAATTAGTAATTCAAAGTGGAAACATAAAGCGGGTTGTTGTTTTGATGCCTTTAACAGGCTAATATTCATGCGGGTGATAACCCCGAGATCTGGATTCGATGCCTGTATGGGTTATGTGCCAGGAGATTAGGGTTTCATCCCTGATATAGGATAGAGGTTATGATGCCCTTGATGGGCGACTGTTTGATGCCTTTGAGAGGCTAATATTCATGCGGGTGATAACCCCGAGATCAGGATTCGATGCCTGTATGAGTTATGTGCCAGGAGATCAGGGTTTCATCCCTGATATAGGATAGAGGTTATGATGCCCTTGATGGGCGACTGTTTGATGCCTTTGAGAGGCTAATATTCATGCGGGTGATAACCCCGAGATCAGGATTCGATGCCTGTATGGGTTATGTGCCAGGAGATCAGGGTTGCATCCCTGATATAGGATAGTTGTTATGATGCCTTTGGCAGGCGATGTTCTTTTTGGATTTGATCTCCCGCCCGCGACTTAAAATATGGATTGAATGGGTTGAGGAAAACAGTTAAGGGTTAAAGGTTTGAGAAATAGTTTGACTTGTTCCCTCTCCCCAAAATGAATTGAAATGAACTTAACTTGTTTTTAACGTTAGTGGTAGACATTATTGAGATTTCCCCCTCATTTTTGAAATGTTTTGTTTTCAGGTGAAGATCTATATGCTGGGGACGGGAATTAGAAGTGAGGACGACGAGTCTAGAAGTCCTTGAATCTTTTTATTTTGTTTTCGTTATGATGTCTTAAAGTTTTGTTTTGAGTTGTTAGTAGTTACCGTTAGCGCATGATGCGTTTTCCTTTCTCGCCTTGTGTTCCTTGGGAATACGGCGATGGCCAAACTAAATTTGAAGTCTTCCGCTAAGTTTTGTCATTAACGTTAGTTTGACTTTGACTTACTATAATTGAATTTCAGGCGTTCTGAATGGTATCGAGCTGCAGGTTGCGGCACAGTAGCTCCTAAGAGTCCCTTAGGTTTAGTTAGACCTTAGGATGCTACGTTCGGTGATGAGTGTAGGATGGGAGTATGGTGTGTTTGTCTGCTTTCTTGGATTTCGTATATGTTGCAAGTGCGTGCTTGATTATTTTATTTTTCATATGTTGAGTTGCATCGACTTGATTGTTTCTTCATGTTTCGATTAATGTGTTTAATTTTTAATTTTTTTGTTTTGATTTATTATTTCTCGGACCAAGAGGTGTTATGCGTGAAGTTAATATTATTGATGGAGTATGATATTGAATATTTGGGAATATTATGTTCGATTGAATCTCTCGAGTATCTCTATTAAACACTTTGGATTTAGTTAAGGTTTCAAATTGTATTTATGGGTTTTTGGTGTATGGACTATGATGATTGGGGATGAATTTTGACTTATGGAGCTGGGGAATACTTGAAAATTCCTATGCGAAGTTGGCCTTTGATTTTAATTTTGGTTTTTGGGTTAAATTCATGTTTGTGATCTAACGCGATTCATCCTAAGACGAGGTCTTGGGTTAGAGAAATCTTTGTAAGAAAAGTGTAGGTTAATGCTTGAGTTGAGGGGTATAGTTGGAGTGAAGGTTTTGTGCTTAATCTCGTGGTTGATTTGATTTTAGGTGACGTAAGTTGGAGACTTTCAGTATGTTTGAATGAACATTGTTTCATTGAAGTATTGAGAGCAGATGAAGGGCTTCAGAATAATATTGGGATTATGATTGGTTTTGATCAGGATATGGAGTTTCAAGGACCACTTTAAAGGAAAAAAAAGAACTTGATTTTTAGATAAAGGTTGAGATGAACATTTTGTTGATAATCGTACTTTTAAACTAGACTTTTGGATGTCGATTATGAGGCTTCGAGCTAAGGATTAAATTTAATTTTGGTTCCTAGAGTATTGGAGTAAGTGAATACTTTTAAGGTAATGTTGAGCTAAGCAACATCTTTCAAGGTTATTGTAATTATAGGGGTCTTAAGTTGTATTAAGGTCATGAATCAAGGATGTGAGGAAACGTGTGGTGGAAAAAAAGGGGTTTCTTTTTCTAGTTATGTAATGGTTGAGGGCGATGTTATTGAAGTGGAATGGTGCAATTACTATTATTATGTTATCTACAAGTTTGGAAGTTGTCTGGGTGATTAGATCTTTAAGAAAAACAAAGTGGTACTTTGAAAGGGTCTTATTCACTGTGGGATGGAGATGTCTTGAAATTTGTAACTATTTGATTTTAATATTTCTCCCTTGAATGTTTAAAGTGAGTTTCTGTTGTACATCACGATTCAGGGTCTTATATGCTTACTACCATCCATATATATGCAAACATGTGAGTCTATGTACGTAACTGTCTATTCCCTATTGCGAGCCTTTTATTTATGATTGTGTACATAAAGTGAGTCGATCGTCTGAGAAGTGCGCATAACCCATGATGAAAGCTGCAGGTATTTGATGCCCACAATACTGTTTGAATCCCACCTGGTTAAGTTCGGTATGAATATCATTTGATTGGCCTGTCTGAATGTTTTCTGGGATAATCTATTTACATTTGATGAATCTGTGGAAATATTATTTGATCGAATCTATTGAGTACCATCCAACTGAGTTCGTTTGATTATCGCATGTTTATTGGAGCAATTTCTTTCTTTGATTTGTCAATATCTGTTGATGGTGATGTCTATTATCCAGAACTATTAGGGAAGAAATTAGACGTAATGAGTATGTAGTGCTTAAGATATTGGAGGAGCTGAGTACGTGAATCTTTGGATCATATCTGGTTACTTATATTGGTTATGGAGATTGCCGTTAATGGAAGAGGAATGACGAGATGTACGAAGCAGGTTATTGTCTAACACAGGTCCCTATACTCTTTGTGCTTGACACATGTGGTGGAAGTGATTAGTACCACAGTTAGTGGTTCCAACATAGCAGTGGTGATTAAGAATGACTTGGATGGGTTAAGTACGTGAAAAATCTTAAGTTGCAGTTGAGTATAACTTGAAATGGCAATATTTGGAGTCAAGTAGATACTATAAAGGTTTATCAGGTTAAGCTCGATTCTTGTTTGAGGCATTGGTTGGCGTAGCATTATTCAAGTTTCGAGGATGAAACTCATTTTGAATGGGTTGAGAGGGTAATGATTGGCAAGTGCTAGTTCTTATCAGGCATATGTAAGATAAGGGAAAAGTCTCATTTGGCGTGGTTAAGTGTTTTGGAGTTAAATGGTGGTTTGGTAAATTAATTACAGTGTTAATCATGTCTTGGGTTGTCAATCTTAGCTTTTGGTCTTTCTATTAGATGAAAACATAAGGTTCATGTGTCATTTGAGCGCCGGAGTTAGTGATCTGACATCTGAGATTATTAACGGGAATTTCTCTTTCTCTTACGGATAATAAGGTTGTCTCAAGGAAGTTATGTCGTATGGTTACATATTATTAAATAGTCTTGTGGTGGTTGACATAATGGGATCTCGTCATTGGAAGGGAAGAAAATTATGCTGATTGCATTAGAGGAAAATTAGAAATTTTGGTCTTACTTGAGTTATCAAGGGAAACTATTGAAAACTATCGTTATTTTATGTTACCCTAGCATAGAAGCAAAAGACTTGTTTTGAGAGGTGATTATTGGAACCTTATATCATTTTGGGTGTTGGTAATTATCAGTTTGGTGTGTTCTAAAGAGCTTATTTCATGATTTTAGAAGATCGATAATGGGAAGATTAGGGTAAAGTTGGATTTAGAGTTGGTTCTAAGTGGTTGAGTCTACTGGGGACGTCCATGGTAAGAACGACTATAAGCAATACCTATGGGGAATGGGGTGTGTATCTTTTTCCTTGTTTCATTTTGTGTTGAAATTGCTTTCTTATTTGCGATTGGCATATGTTGGATGGTATACTGCGGTGTCTGTTATGAGCATCAGGCTCTAGCTTCTCTTAAAGACCTAAATCCCGAGGAGGATGTGAAATACAACCCTGAGGAGGGCCTGGAGCTAGAAGAAGACCTTCGATGAGAATTCGGAGGTTGAAAGAAGACTTGACATACGAGGAACAGCCTAAGAGATTCTAGATTGCTGAGAGAAGTCGCTTCACAGAAAGACCGTCCTTCTAATACCATGGTATGCGCCACAACTGAAGCAATTTAGGAAGCCACGGAAGATATGGGATCGAGGCAATCCACACATATTCAACACATAAGATGCGTCAAGTTTCGAGGACGAAACTTCTTTTAAGGAGGTAATGATGTAAAACATCGAGTTTTAGGAAGAACGGAACCGTTAGGATTGTTACCGAACCGTTAGGTCTAAGTTTAAGTTTCGAGGACGAAACTTCTTTTAAGGACGTAATGATGTAAAACCCCGAAAAATCCAAAGATGTTGACCGTGACGTCGTTAGTAAATTAGGTTTGACTTGTTATTTATTATTATTCGTTTGTGTTTATTTTTGCTAACACTTGAGCTCGTAGGATCATTGAGGGACTAACAAGGGTATATCGGTAATTTCATGGGTTAAATTATTATTAGTATTACTCTAATTATTATTAGTATTATTATTAATATTATTGGGTTTATTAAAATGTGTTACGTGAGTAATTATGTGAATTTTTTTTTAATTTTTGTTATGTGCTTAGTATTAATATTATTATTATTAGTTTTGTGTTTATTATTATTATTATAGTTATTATATTTTTCCAAAAGAAAATCTGATTTTCTTATTGGGTTGGATTAGGACTAAGAATAGCCTAATTGGGCCTTAATTATATGTTTAGTATAAATTAGATTTTTTTTTTCCTCTCAAACCCTAATATTAACCTAAACCCTAATCCCTATCTCCCTCACTCTCTCTGCGTAACCGCTCCCCTGGCCGTTAACCTCCTGCCGCCGGCGCCCTTCGCCGCTGACACCACCGGAGCACCACCGCAAACCACCGCGACTCGCATCTCTCTAATTTCGTCTCTCTCCCTTTCTCACCCTCCGTTCATGTTGTAATTTTTGGATCTTGAAATAGTATATTGTAGAGTTCATGTTTAGGGTAATGTTATTATTTCATGTATGCTTTTAGGGTTAGTGGAAATATTAAAGTTGATTTCATGTGTTACATCCTGGTTTTGATGATAGGAGGTTTGATGTTTGGATCTTAGTTGGATTAGGTTAATTACTTTGGAACTTAGTTACTGTTCTAAGCCCAAATTAGGACCCCGGGACCGAATGGTGAAAGTTAGAACCGAAATTATAAATTAAATAAGAACCGGGATCGGGACAATTTTGTTAGTGCCTAAAGATCGGGTCACCACGATTAGTATAGTTGTTCTTTGATCGAACCCTTTGGACTGGAGGTTCCCCTAGATGTTAGCTTTCATAGGAATTTTGCGGAACAGACTTTTGAGTTGTATAGCTTGAGTTATAGTCGTTTTACCAGAACCTGTCGGAACTGGACCAGTTGGAAGTTTTGGTACTTTTAGAGTCTTTCGATGCTGATATGGGCTTAGTCGTCAACTTAAGAGTTTTAGAAGACATCCCGACGTTTCCGAAAAGTCCAGAACCAGACCCATAGGATGTCAGGAAGTCGAGTTGTGACCCGTTTTATGTGAACGTTATAATCTGTCCTCTGCTTGCTTTTATTTATGAAAATGTTTGAGTAAATTTTATGTGTGAACTTGTTCCTTGAATGTGTTAAGTATAAACCATAAATGATAGGAACTTAAGCGTTCCTAGGGGATGGGTTAGGTAGTTGATAGTTGATACTAACTTCGTTAGAACGCGTTTTGATTAGATAATTATTCTTATTCTAGGCCCGAGTTAGTGCGAGACGTTAGCGAGCTCAAGTGTTTTTTTTTTTGCTGTGCTGTGAAGTATATCAGGTAATGTCTATGCTCTAATCCCCACCGGGATGCTCTTAAAATGTGTTTTAATGTTTTCTAATCTGTTTTGAGAATTGCATCCCGAAGGGGACTTTTGTGAAAATTTGACCATCTGCTTTGGATAACTGATTGTATTTGTTTGTGCTTTGATTTTATTGAGTTGAGAAATTGGATGGTCTTTTATTAGTGGTTTTATTATTGGTTTTGATAACCTGGGTTGGGTTTGACTTGAGAGTTGCGAGATGAGTGTGAATAATGAATTAGTAATTCAAAGTGGAAAATAAAGCGGGTTGTTGTTTTGATGCCTTTAACAGGCTAATATTCATGCGGGTGATAACCCCGAGATCAGGATTCAATGCTTGTATGGGTTATGTGCCAGGAGATCAGGGTTTCATCCCTGATATAGGATAGAGGTTATGATGCCCTTGATGGGCGACTGTTTGATGCCTTTGAGAGGCTAATATTCATGCGGGTGATAACCCCGAGATCCGGATTCGATACATGTATGGGTTATGTGCCAGGAGATCAGGGTTTCATCCCTGATATAGGATAGAGGTTATGATGCCCTTGATGGGCGACTGTTTGATGCCTTTGAGAGGCTAATATTCATGCGGGTGATAACCCCGAGATCAGGATTCGATGCTGTATGGGTTATGTGCGTGAGATCAGGGTTGCATCCCTGATATAGGATAGTTGTTATGATGCCTTTGGCAGGCGATGTTCTTTTTGGATTTGATCTCCCGCCCGCGACTTAAAATATGGATTGAATGGGTTGAGGAAAACAGTTAAGGGTTAAAGGTTTGAGAAATAGTTTGACTTGTTCCCTCTCCCCAAAATGAATTGAAATGAACTTAACTTGTTTTTAACGTTAGTGGTAGACATTATTGAGATTTCCCCCTCATTTTTGAAATGTTTTGTTTTCAGGTGAAGATCTATATACTGGGGACGGGAATTAGAAGTGAGGACGACGAGTCTAGAAGTCCTTGAATCTTTTTATTTTGTTTTCGTTATGATGTCTTAAAGTTTTGTTTTGAGTTGTTAGTAGTTACCGTTAGCGATAGCTATGCGTTTTCCTTTCTCGCCTTGTGTTCCTTCGGGAATACGGCAGTGACGCCCAAACTAAATTTGAAGTCTTCCGCTAAGTTTTGTCTGTTAACGTTAGTTTGACTTTGACTTACTATAATTGAATTTCCGGGGCGTTACATCTAGTTTTTCATTTGACTTTTATTTTAAGTTTTTGAAAAAAACCAAAAAAATCAGAAAATTAAAAAAAATTATAAAAATTGAAAAAAGAAGAAAAAGAAAAAAATTAGGATAGGATAGGTTTAGTGAATAAAATTCTCCGGTGATGAATTAAAGCTAGATAAATTTTCGTTTGATTTGATTTAGTCTTGTATAGCCCTTTTGTGAATTAAAGTTTTGAAAAGAGTTGTGAAAACATAGAGAGTTTAGAATTTTACTTTGAAAGTGATAATTGATTGCCTTTTCTATGATCTTTTGGAATGAGTTTAGCACTTACACATCTATTTGAGCTAAGTATATTTGAGAGCTTTTAACCCGTGAGACCACATAAGCCTTAAATGACTAATCATCTTTATTAGTTTCATATTTTCCATGTGTGACTCATCCATAGTTTTCATTCGCTAGAACTTGCGATGTATCTTTTTGAAACTGCATTTTCTCTTATGCATTGATAATATGATAGATGCATTCATTTGTATATATTTATAAGCTACATAACCAAATAGCCACCCTTTTCATGTGAATAACTGCCTTTAACCCTTCTTTTAACTTTTAATCACTCTTATTTTTTATTACCTATATCTTAAGCCCTGCCCAAATTTTAATTTCCTACCCTTAAGGCTATGCTTGGAGTGTTAGAGTGTGAAGAGTTGGGTTGATTGTGTTGATTTTGTGGTTTGGTTTGTGTTGGGGATGTTGTGAAAGTTGTATATCCTGAGATTTTTCCCCATTGTAGCTTGATATGGGTTGAATTGGAAATTTGCCTTATATATATATATATAGGAAAATTGGATTCTAATAATCCCTACTTTTGCAAATTGGATGGCAATAATCCCTACTTTCAATTTGTATTCCGGTGGTCCAAGAAAAAATAAAATTGTATTGTAGTGGGACATAATCAAGAGTATACCCAAAATATCATAGATTTTGTGTTGCATTTGATTCAAAACTTTGTATAACACTTTAACACGATTTTTAATGAATTTGCAACATTTCTCCCAATTTTTTCAATTTTTTTTCAATTTTTTTATGATTTTTCAATTTTTTTTCCTTTTAAAAAATCATACTAATTGCTTGGAATCTCAAAAAAATAATTTAAAAAATGTTTTAGGAACTACACTTCATTACCTATATGGGGGCAGGAACGAAAAAAATAAAAACAATATGGGGTAGGCATGAAAAAAATAAAAAGAATATGGTGATGGATTTGGTACCACTACAATACAATTTTTTTTTTTTGGACCACCAGAATACAAATTTAAAGTATGGATTATTGTCATCCAATTTCCCTGTATATATAAGTTTGAGTTGTAATTGGCAAAAAAGCAAAAAAGAAAAAAAGGAAAAAGATTATTATTATTATTATTATTATTATTATTATTATTATTATTATTATTATTATTATTATTATTATTATATATATATATATATATATATATATATATATATAAGTTTGAGTTGTGATTGGAAAAAAAAAGCAAAAAAGAAAAAAAGGGAAAATGAAAAAAAATCAGAAAAAGGAAAAAATGAAAAAAAAAAAGTGTTTAGTAGTGTGTTAGTTTTTTTTCTTTGATTTGAGGCATATTTCCACTTGATTTTCGGATGATTTGTAGTGAATATAAGGTGTGATAGTTTTTATTTGAATAATTTGGTGAGGTTTATGCTCCAAGTCTTGGCTTTTAGCTCCACTTTCCAAATTATATTTTCACTTCTCACCCTTAATCTTAGCCCCATTACAACTCATTTGAAAGTCCTCTTGATTATCAATTGTGCATTGCATTTTAGCGGTAGAGAATTGAGATTATTTGCAAGCTTATGGTAGAATGTTGCTTTGTGATTGAGTATTTAGTGCACCTTCATTGTTTTATTCATTTTCAAACACATGAGAGGAGTGTTTCCACATTCACTAAAGTGAGGTTGCTCTCAATTTACCTAGTTTCACACATAATTGTGTGCTTGCTTGTTTCATTAGAGATTAGGAGGGTGATTAGTTTGATCTTGATAGGTATAGTTTTTGTAATTCTTTTTATGGTTTCATCTTCTCTTGTATATAGACTTTCTTTTATACTTGAGCTATGCTTGATTAAATACGATTAATTGAATGTCTTATCGGTGCTTTCCTGAGGAGATTGTAAATACATTTTTCATTTTTCCTTTGAAACCTTTTTCTTTTGATTTGAGTCATTTTGTCCCATTTATTTTCAATTTTCGTTCTTTTCTTTATTTTTCTACTTTATTTCTGAGTTTAGCCTTGTTTAGGGACAAGCAAGGTGTAAGCATGATGGGATTTGACGAGTGTATTTTGTATATATGTGTTCTTGGATTATTTGGAGTTAATTTGAGTGATTATCGATATGAATGCACTATTTTATACTCGAATTCTCTATTTCATGCTTGGTTGGAGTTTGATATAATTTTGTAGGAAATTGGAGTAATATTGATAAAATCAAGCTCAAATCAAGCCAAAGGAGTCCAAGTGGGTCACTAGTATGAGAGAAATCTACCCCAAGGCCCAAACTCAGGCCCAAGATTTCATAGGATACCGTCAGGCTGCAACACGGGTCCTAATTTGACCAGCATGGACCGTTTTATGGTCCAGAAGCTTAGAAAAGCTGCTCCAGAAGTCACCACGACCTGTGTCCATACACCACGGACCATGATGGGTGTCACCACGGACCGTGGTGAGGCAACACGGTCCGTGTGGGGCTGTTTATTGCGTTTTGTCGTTTCATATGCTCTTGATTGCTATATTATGGCAATGTCAGCAGCTTTGATGGTAATTCATTCCCTGCATTCACCTTCATCCATATCCACATTCATCCTCCCTTCCTCGAAAAATCCATCCACATTCATCCTTAGTTGAAGATTGAGAGTTTGTTGAGTTTAAAGAACGGTTTGCAAGAATGTGATAAAAGTGGAGGAGCAAAAGTCCCCACTGAATACTATTGAAGTGGAGATTGATTTCCATCTCGGTTTACTTCTCTTTCTTTTAGATTTCATGCTTTTTAGAGTAGATTTTGATATGTTTTGTGTTTCAAACATGGGTAGTAAGTAGTTTTCTTTAGTTTGGGGAATAAACCCTTATTAGTTTCTCTTATGGATTGAACATTGTTGAATTGAACAAGTTTGTTAATCTAGTTTGAATGCATTTTATTTACCCTATGATATTGTATGATATTTCTTTTGTTAATCTAGATTATTGAATGAAGTACCAACGAAGAAATTCGATAATCGGAACCCTTAGGATAAACTAGTATAAAGTGCACTAGACATAGAGGACTTTGTAATTAGGGGTCTTTTGATAATTTGATCTTTAACTTAGATAAAATTGAAATAATCACGAAAGTAGGTGATTGATTTTACTAAGCAATTCGTTTCATTGCCAAAAGCTCGCTACGAAAGAGTTTATGCGATAATCGACCTTAAAATCATATATCATATATCATATATCATATATCATATATCATATATCATATATCATACATCATATATCATATTATATATATATATATATATATATATATATATATATATATATAGATATATATATATAGATATATATATTTCTGGGTATAAAGGGTGAGGATCGAAATATGTGAATTCTATTAAGGGCATTTTTGGAAACCTATAATTGATTCTATTTATTTTTTAAAAAAAATCATGTAATATTAATGTGTGTATTAATGTATATATGTTTGCATTTATGACTCTTCTTTCTTTTCATTTTTTTTCATATGCACTATTTATTTTTTCAATATTCTTTTAAATAAGAAAACTATTCTTTTTATTTTTCATTATTGCTTTTTTCTTTATTCTTTTAAATATAACCTCGGTAATATTTTCAACGATATGTATGGTTTACTTGCGTCCCGTGCATAGCACGGGTCTGAGTACTAGTGTACTAAATTAGTGACATACATGTTCAATCAACTTGTTTGACTCATAGAGTTACTTAGATTTTATCCCTGAACGCCTTTTTCATATTGATCAATCCAAAAAATTGTGTGAATATTTGATTGTTTCAATCTTTTTAGCGATTAGAAATAGAATTAGTTAATCTCATTCAAAACCCGACCGATTTAGCAATTAGCTACACTATAACATGAAACCCTTGCGACGACCGACCTAGGCGACCGATATGTATCGATCGCTCCTATCGACACGGGCGACCGATAGGCAGCGATCTATATGGTATCGGTTGATGATAGCAACCGATACCATATCGGTCGCGATTGAAAATTTATCGGTCACTGTGCCAGCGACCGATACGCTATCGGTCGCTGCGTATCGGTCGCTGGGCTCTTTTAATGACAGAACGGAAAATTCAATTTGAACGTCTGCCTTCTCTATCTCTCTCTCTCGTTGCTTTCACTCTCACTCTCTCTTACCGACGCCAACCATCGCCCCAACCACCGCCCGCTCCGGCCACCACCGACGACTCTGGCCGACACTGCAGAAACCGGCGACCACCGTGCATACATCTCCGGCAACTACTGACGCCAACATCTCCGGCAACCACCAATGTGAGTCCCCTAATTTATTTTTGTAGTTAAATTGTTGATTTTTAATTGTAAAATTCATATATGTTGTTGAATTTGAGTAATTTATTTGAGTAATTTCATTGTGGTTATGGTTTGAAATTTAGTGGTAGTCAAGTTTAGGGTTTGAAATTCAATTTAGAATAGTGTTTTGAATGTAAATTTTTAGGGTGAATTATGAATGTTTAGAGTTTATTATAGTATTAGGATGTTAAGGCTTGAAATTAAAGTTAGAATATTGTTGTTTAGTAAAGTAAGAGTATATGTTGTTGAATTTGTTGATTTTTACTAGTAAAATTTATATATGTTGTTGAATTTGAGTAATTTATTTGAGTAATTTAAGGTTTATGGTTGAAGAAAACCTTATGCAAGGGAAGCTACTAGGATTAGTTTATGAACAAAACATAGAAAAAAAAGTATGTTTTATTAAAGTTTAGGAGAACAACGACATTATAAAGAATATCATCCCAACTTGAAATCAAATAAAAACATTGCCGATAAGTACCTTTTTCCATGAAATTCATTAGAGTTCGTCGCTAAACAACATATTGAAAATCCTCCCACACTATCTGGCATTCATAAGGACCAAATCGAAGATCAAGATGATTTAGTTGAAGAGTTAAATGATGAGGTATCCATGAACGATGATGCTAATGAATCCATTATGGGGGAAGAGGGAGGGGGAATAGAGGAGGATAATATGTTAGACCCTATTAATATTAGTAGTGAGGATGAAGAGGAAAATGAGTAGTGAATTACAAACGTATGATTAATATACAATATTGGTATTATCATGTATTCTATTCGTACCAAGACCGCATATTTTTCATGTACTTAGTTGAAGCCAACGCATTCTATTCTTACCCATGCTATTTTTTTTATATACAATATTGGTACTAACTTGTGTTTTGATTTTACCTTGTATTAATTACTATATAAGGGGTAGACAGCCACATAGCATTTGCCAGACCGCAGCTCCGGTCGACCCTAGCCAATACCCCAACAGCATACGACTGGGACGAGGGGTTGATTGGTAAGATGATAAAATAAAATCCTATGTACATTCATCTAGAATTGGTTTTATTAACCTTATTTGTTTTTTCGTAACAAATGAATAGGTTTGCTGACACGCGGTTAGCACGCTTTGTTGGACAGCAAAGTCATGGTCACCCGAATCCGAAGTTTGCATCTAAATGGTCCAAAGGGGAGAAAGTTGATTTGTGGGCGGATTTTTGTGTAAGTAATTATGCAAATTGGAATATGATTTTCTTATACGTAATAGTCGTTTAACTAATCACTAATCAATTCATTTTATACAACGTCATTATGTGTGGGATGAAGACCTCACACGAGACGTGTTTAGTGGGTGGCACACGAAGTTTTGCGACCGGACTTCTGATTCAGGGTACAAGGTCGGGACAAAAAAAAAAGGACGGACCCTGTACCGCATATGAGCGAAGAGGACCGTGATAGAATGTTGGAGGAATCTCAAACATAGGAATTCATTCGACGGTCCAATACTGCCAAAGCAAATCGAAATTCGGAGAAAGAGGCCAATTGCATTAAACATGTCGGCTCAATTTCGGCAGCAACCTATATGAGGAAGAAGGTGAACCCTATACTTGCACAATTAATAAAATTATATGTATACATTAACTAGTAAGAACTCTTTAAACAATTGTTTGCATTTACTGTTCTCACTTTTAGGCTGCCGAGGGGGTATTCACGACCCTGTCCGATCTCCACACCCATATCCACTGTGGGCGAGATGCTGCAGGGAATCCGGTGTGGAGTTCCACATCGTCCTTCACACTCGATGTAAGTTTCCTTTACACATATTCGTAAACTTTTAGTTGTGGTTGGGTGCTTGTTTGAACTTTTATTTATGTTTGGGTGCTTGTTTGAACTCTAGCGTGTGGCCGTTGATCATATTTTATGTTTGAGATTGTGTTTGTGCATCCGGCGGGTGGCCGTGAACTTTTAGTTATGTTTGGGATTGTGTTTGAACTCCGGCGTGTGGTCGTTGATCATATTTTGTGTTTGCGATTGTGTTTGTGCATCCGGCGTTTGGCCGTGAATTTTTATTTGTGTTTGGGATTGTGTTTGAATTCCAGCGTGTGGCCTTTGATCATGTTTTGTGTTTGGGATTGTGTTTGTGCATCCGGCGTGTGACCGTGAACTTTTATTTGTGTTTGTGCATGTGTTTGACCTTCGGGGTGTGATCGTTGATCATATTTTGTGTTTGGAATTGTGTTTATGCATCCGGCGTGTGGCCGTGAATTTTTATTTGTGTTTGGGATTGTGTTTGAATTCCGGCGTGTGGTCGTTGATCATGTTTTGTGTTTGAGATTGTGTTTGTGCATCCGGCGTGTGCCCATGAACTTTTATTTGTGTTTATGCATGTGTTTGACCTCCGGCGTGTGGCCTTGATCATATTTTGTGTTTGGGATTGTGTTTGTACATCCGGCGTGTGGCCATGAATTTTTATTTGTATTTAGGATTGTGTTTGAATTCCGGCGTGTAGCCGTTGATCATGTTTTGTGTTTGGGATTGTGTTTGTGCATCCGGCGTGTGGCCGTGAACTTTTATTTGTGTTTGTGCATGTGTTTGACCTTCAGCGTGTGGCTGTGGAACATATATAGTGCTCGTGGTTGTGGTTGTGCATCCAATGTGTGGCCGTTGAATTTTTATGTGTGTTTGGGATTGTGTTTGAACTCCAGCGTGTGGCCGTTGATCATATTTTATGTTTGAACTTTTATGATGCAATACATTCATCCCTATTTTGCTACTTATGTATGAATGCCTACAGGAAACTTTTCGCCAAAAATGTTCTGAGCGTGGCATTCCGGAAAACTCCTTGGAAGTTAGGGAGTTTTACCTCCCGTTGGTAGGGGGTAAAACCCAAAGACCAAGCTGTTTATGGTCTTGGTAGTGCGACATCGATGTTCTACGATACTCCACCCCCCGCCCAGGGTAGTTCTTCGAGTCATGCCGGTGCAACCCCGTCCATGGATGTTATTCTTCAGAATCAAGTTGCTGCCCACTCATCCGCCCTCTCCCAAATTCAAAGCCAACTGACACAAGTTTGGCAACAACAACAACAGGCCAATATTTCTTGTTCCCCATCTCAATATTTAAACTTATCAGCATCCCCTCAACCCCCTCCCCAACCATGAACCTTATAAATGTTTGAACTTATGAATTTTTAGTTATTATATGTACGAATATTTAGTTAGTATATGTATGAATGTTTAACATATGTATAAAACTTATGTATGAATTTTCAATACTATATATGTATAACTATGTTATGTATGAAACTGACAGGTGAATAAATATGCAGCTATATATATATATAGGGAATAAATATAATGAGAAGAGGACTTTTGTGAGAAGAGAAGAATGAAAGATCTCAGCCCTTGGTTCAAAGATCAATGGTGGGTAAAAATTAGGTGTTTTATTTTTATTTGTAATGGGAAAGAATAATAATTAGGGAATTTATTTTTTTTTATGTATGTTCCCACGTGAGAATGGGAAGGCAGAGAGTCCTCCAGCAGCCAAAGAAATTGCACGCCTGCTCCTCCATGCTTGCATACGAAGTGTCTGTCCACATTCCCCAGGTCATTCCCAATGATTCACCCTCATTTTAGCTGATGATTCATCCAAGATCAATTGGTTTATCTTTCTAAAAACTCCAGCAGAAACCCTAATTATGATTGTTCTTGTTTATTTCAGCGGTGAGACAGCACCATTCGGGGTGCGATTCCGGTGGCCATCACCATTCGGCCCAGACATCACGATTCTGCCCGGGAGGAACATTTTCTGCATTCCAGCTGCCAACAAATGGATGGTGATGGTGAAGGAACGAGGTAATCTGAGTGGTAACATGGGTTTTGATTTGTATTTTTATTCTGTGAGTTGAATATTTTCTGCATCATGGTGGTGGTGAACCAGGTCTGAATTTTGTATTTTCTGCATCAACTATGCTGAAAATCAGGTCAGTCCTAATGCACATAATATGAGGATGTTGATTTTTTGTTATTGTCCATAATCGTCAAAAAATTGTGTTTTGTACTATGTATGCTCTAAAGGATCATAAGGATTATGTGTTTCTATGAAGTTTTGAATCTTGTGTAATGTGTTTTGTATGCTGTATAGGATCATATTGGTTATGGGTTATCAATAATCACTGATGATCATTGTTGGTATGCTTGATGTTCATTCATGGAATGCATGTGTTCATATCAACTTTAATAGGCATCAAGGCAGTACTTTTGACATTCATTCGTGTAATGCTTGATGTTCATAACAAGATTAGTGATGTTCATACTATCGTGATTGCTGTTCATTTATGTAATACTTCATAGTCATGCCAAGTTGGGTAATGTCCATTCATGTAGTACTTGATGTTCATTCTAGGATTAGTTGATGTTCATATTAGTAAGATTGATGTTCATGCCAACTTGATGGGCATCCAATTAGTGCTTGTTGTGACCAAATAACAACACATGACGCTAGGAATTGTCCGGAGCGCTATGGATGATCTACTCAAGTTGTGCTGACATCAATTATTGTGCTTTTGAATAGATGATTTAATGATCGGACCCTGCAAGTGTTTTGTTTTTAGGGTTTAACGATCGAAACATGCAAAAATCTACGTTTTGTTATTGGGTTTAGTTGTTGTGTTTTTTCCTTAAATTCGGATGTTGCATTTTACATGAATGACCATGTGAAGCTGGTTTGGGACAAAATCTTTTGATGGTTCAGTAATTTTGATATTACATGTTACTGATGTTCATTTTATATATTTTGATATTCATTCATATTCGTGGTCGTTTTCCTTGAGTCTACAACAACTTCACAGTCATTTCACAATAGTGTGCTGTTGATTATATAATTAAATTTGGTATTTATTTTTTCACAATTACTGGATGTTCATTTCACTATACCCATATGCTCATTTCACATTCACTTGATGCTCATTTTTAGTATACTTACCATGACAATGTGTCATTATATATTGATGTTCATTTTACTATACCTAGATGTTCATTTTCACAAACACTTGATGTCAATTTCACCATTATATATAGATGCTCATTTTACTATACCTACATGCTCATTCCATTACACAATAACACAGTTACACAGTTCAACACAACTTGATGTTAATTTCATATCATCAATAACCCATACAGACTGATGTTCATTTAAGGAACCCATAATGTTCATTTCAAGTGGACTTCCTATGACAAACACCGTTATATGATCAACTATCTTAGGACAATGACTGGCACATTTTCATTATATTTAATTACTCATAAAAAGTTCAAAACAACTTGTTAATTTCACATCATCAATGACTTGATGTTCATTTCATTATACCTAGATGTTCATTTCACATACACTTGATGCTCATTTCTCTATGCTTACCATGACAATGTGTAGTTATATATAGATGTTCATTTTACTATACCTAGATGTTCATTTTATAAATACTTTATGTTCATTTTTCACACTGACTTCGTGTTAATTGTACTTTTCAGAATAACTTGATGATCAACTTGGTGTTCATTTCAGAATAGCTTTGTGTTCATTTCACTACGCATAGATGATTACCAAAAAGTAGATGTTCATTTTACTATCGTACATGCTCATTTTACCATACGTTGATGTTCATTTTATAAACACTTTATGTTCATTCCACAATATATGGTGTCAATTACATGCTCATGTTACCAAAACATACATGCTCATTCAATTACACAATAACACCATTACACAGTTCAACACAACCTGATGTTAATTTCACATCATCAATAACCCATACAGGCTGATGTTCATTTAAAGGAACCTTAATATTCATTTCAAGTAGACATCATATGACAAACACCCTGGCTGATGTTCATTATATGCTCAAATATCTTAGGGCAATGACTTGGCACATTTTCATTATATATAATTACTCATTAAGAGTAAGAGTTAATATGACTTAACACAACATGTGTCAAAGACCATTATGTGCTCAAACGACTTACGGAAAATGACCGGATGTCCATTACCCTGGCTGATGTTCATTTACATAAAACTGAAACTTAACGTTTACTGCAATATCCAAAATTTTTCCAAACAAAAGAGACCAAAGTAAGCTTTTACTACAATATCTAAAGCGGCAAAACATGATGGACTAAGATGAAGTATCTCCAAGTCAAATGGGTGCAACGGTGCTCGTCCTGTTCCAATTTCTTGCTCTTGTTTGGATGACGTCCTTGAGCTGTTTCGCATCGTGCATGACCAGGGTGTGAAAATATCTGCTCCTTAACACATCCAGCAACTCTTGCTGTCAAAAAATAGAAAAAAGAAGAAAAAAAACAGCATAAGCTATTTGGAAAGTTAATAATTATCCTGTGAACATTAAGTTATCATGAAATGATCATCAAGTTCAACTGGCATGAACGACAAGTCTTGTTATGTGGCAAATCAGTACTACATGATGAATTAGTGACAATGAACATCCACACTATGAAACACACCCAAAAATCAGTACTACACCATATACTACCCTGTTAGCGATTAATCATATCAAACACACCCAAAAATCATTATTTTTGTCACTATATTTACATTGGCCTTGAGTTTGACACCAACACAATGACTCTTTCGTTAGAGCTCTGCCTTGGCACCCTCGTCCTAACTGCACCTGTTTCCCCTCCCCTACACATTCAATTAAACAACCAACATGAAGCCAAAATGACATGAGCATCAGCGCGTACCCAAAAAAAAACCATCAACAGAAACTAAAATGATCATCAGAGCAACATTTGAATGATTTTTATGTTATTTAACAACAACTAGCATGAAACTCAACATGAAAATGAGCATCTATGTGCACCCAAACAAGAATATCAACATAAACTAAAATGAACATCAGATGCTGAAATGAACACCAAATGCCATAGTGTACAATGACTTACATCTCATCCTTCCTTTCTTCAACCTCTGGTTCATTCACACCCTTCGACGTTATGCCCAATTCTAAAATTCCCTTCTTACTCTGACAAAAACCACCCTCAATTGTTATAATTAACATAAAAAAACTCACCGGATATCCCCATTTCCAAAAAAAAACCCGAACACAAACCCTAAATTTCTGGAAACACTTACCAAACGCCGTCGTGCTTCGACTTCACTCCAAACATCCTTTGCCGGAAAAACGTCGTCGGACCGTTGATGTCTGCCGGATATTCGCACGCTATACACTTCAATTCTCCGGGAATTTTCTTTCACAGCTTCACCTCATGCTCTCAATTAGGGCACCCATCCTCTCTCTCTCTCTCTAGTGTGTTTTTCAAAATTTTCCACAATGATTATCAGTGTTTGGGAAACTGAACATGGTTAATTGCCTCTCTCTGGCATGCAAAACATCAGAACATTCCCAAGGCCTTTCAATTCCCTCACACGTGAGAACAAAAATAATACATATTAAAATAAAAATCAGCCAATCATCTTTTACCATCATGTATTTAAAATAAAGATTAATCAATTATTTATACCCACCATTGATCTTTGAACCAAGGGCTGAGATCTTTCATTCTTCTCTTCTCACAAAAGTCCTCTTCTCATTATATCTATTCCCATATATATATATATATATATATATATATATATATATATATATAATAATAATAATAATAATAATAATAATAATAATAGCAGCGACCGATAATTCATAAACATAGTGCCCAACACAGCGTGATTATAACCTATTCGACCACAATCTTGAACTATTCAAAAAAAAAATTATATATTAAAATCAGCGACCGATACGTATCAGTCGCTGTGTAACGGTCACTATTACTTACCGTTAACCGGCGATCGATACGGTATCGGTCGCAAAATTTGCGGTCGATACACGGCGACCGATACAATATCGATCGCTGATTAGCGACCGATACGTATCGCTCGCTGCTATGTGTATCGGTCGCAAAGTTGGCGACCGATACGTATCGGTCGCTGATATCGGTCGCCCGCCCTTTCCAACGACCGATAAAGGCCCGCAGCGATCGATATAAACGGTCGCCGCAGGCCTGTTCTGTTGTAGTGCTAGGAGGCTAGTTTGGTGCGCAGTTAGCAAAGTCCCTGTGGGGTCGACCTTGATACTTGCTACACGAGCACCCGTGTACTTGCGGCGTATCAGTAGGCTCCTTCATATGTGGGCCTAGAGTTTAGGCATTGGGGTGGATTTTTCTTCAACTTATGATCCACTTGAACTTGAATACTTGATTTAAGTTTGGTTTTCTTCATTTCTCTTCAAATTTCCTGTAAAAATACAACAAACTCCAATATAGTATAAAATGGGAATTCAGGTATTAAATAATACAACCATATCGAAAAATAATCCAGAGTCACCCCAAATCATCCAAGTTTACATATATATAAATTACACTCATCAGTAAACATTAGAAAAATATAGAGAACACATAACACGGACATATAAGTACAATTAAGAAACAATTTTCACAACTTGCTTAATAAATGACTCAAATAAACTGCAACAATCCAAAGCTTAATACTAGAATAAGAGAAAGAAGAAAAAGAGAGAGAATACTAACCTAAGTTGTGCTAGAAAGGCTAACAACAATTACGAAACTTACCCAATCAATAAACTCAGACACGACCTCTCGATAAAGACCAAAAATTATGGTATTTGAATCTCGACATCCCAAGAAGATTTGAACCATAGATCTAAAATTGGAAGGTACAACATCGACAAAACAATCGACAACTGTTGCAATATAACTCCGAGTAATCCCAAAAAATGGTCGCACCGAAGACAAGATTGATTCTCAAAGTAGGGTGGGTTTGATTTGGGTATTCTAGGAAAAATAACAAGGAACTCTCCCCCAATTAATCAAAAGAGCGAAACTCAAAAGGAATTCGAAGGAAGAAATTAATAACTAACTGGACTGAGAAACAAACAAAAGATTTGGAGGTTTTTTTTTTCTTTTACGTCAAATTGGATGCATACCAATACATAATGGAAGCAAATAAACAAGTAACCCTCTTTCTCTCTCTATAGTCTCCCAAGCTCTATCTAGAACGTTCAACGTCCTCCACCTGCAACACGTTGATTAATTAAGCGCACGCATATGTAAATTAGTGGCCAAGAATTCCAATCATTGAGGAAAGAGATTTGTTCTTTGGACATTATTAATGTCACAAAGTTTTGTTGATCACAACATCCACCAAGCATACAACAAATGTCTTTGAGCAATGTTCTCTTTGACATGATGTGCTATTTATAAGAGAATTTCTATTGATAAGTTTCAATTCGACACGCTGTTGACATGACATGAGATGTGATGTGAACAAAATGAGGTTGTGCAAAGTATTCTAGTGGTAAAAAATGAGATTTAACTCGTGAAATTGAGGTTGACGTTCTCATGAGATGACCTTAATAGTGAGTTTGTTATATAAATATTTTAATTATATTTTTTCTCACTTCTCCTCCACCTTATTTTTTATCAATATAATCAAATTAATTATATATTAAATATGAACCACTTACTTTTTTTTAAAATTAATATTAACCAATCACATTTTGCTATTGGAAAACTAGCCAGATTAATTTTTCGCTTGCTTAACGTCGCCACCTTTTTTACTATTGTCGCCCACCTTTCGCATGATATTTCCAATCTCTGCCCTTGAACCTCATAACCTTCACTCTCAACCTTCTCTCTAGTTTATCTCTCTAGAAAACGCTCTCAACCAACGACCACCACAAACCACCGTCATCCCGGGATTTCGAACCCTACGAATCGAAGAATTTGAGGTATGTTTCGAATTTGTGTTTTTCTGTTTTTAAATTTCAAATTTAGACGAAAAAATGCAAAAATAAATAAATAAAAATTTATGCCGGCACGGCTGCCGCGCAGAACGCACAGCAAGCCGCGGCCGGTGCCACGCGCCGATCTCGATAAGGCCGGCCGCGGCTTGCCGCGTTCGCACGCACCGCCGCTTGGTCGTATGCTTTATGCTGGCAGCCCAAATAAAATATATATATATATATATATTTTTATAAAAATATTAAATTAAAATTAAATATTATTATTATTAATATTATTGTTAGTAAATAAATATTAATATTTGTATTATTAATATTATTGTTAGTGATTTGTAATAATAATTATTATACGTATTTTATTGTTAATATTAAAAATTTGATTAATTAATGTTATTGTTAAGCATGCGTTAATAATAGTAATTATTATGTGTTTATTTTGATTATATTATTGTAAGTGTGTTATTTGTACATTAATTATGTGTCTATTTATATGGTTAATTGTTTATAAAAAATTGTAATTATTATTGTCAATAATATTAATATTAATAATTAAATATATCATTGTAGTTTTGTCTTTTTTTTATTAATAATAAATAATAGGATTGTTAGTGACATTAGTAGAATTTGTATGATTTAGTGTTTAAAAAATGTGTTTGTTTATTATGAGTATGCGTAGATAAGTATGAGTTAGGGTAGTGTATGTGAAAAAATTGTTTAGTGTACGTACATTCAAGAAATTAGGAATAGTTTAGGGTTTAAGGTTAGGGTTTAGGTTAATGTAAAAGGGTAGTGACGTTAAGCAAGCGGGATTAGTAATAGGGTTTAGGTTAATGTAACCAAGTACATCTTCCATGAAATTCATTGTACAATTTGAAAATTTGTGGAATATCATCCTCAACTTTAGAATTGTTGGATAGCATACTTCAAAAGTATTTGAAACTACTTCATGGAACAAGTAAATTGGTTAATTGTGATGTTAGTTTAGAGGATTAAGTTTAGGGTTTAGGGTATTCTGAGTAGTTTATATGTAGTTGTGTTAAAAGGATGTTGAGTTTGGATGATTTTGGTTGTTATTAGTAAGTGAGTTGGCATTTAAAGTTGGTATGGGTAATTTATCCCAAATCCAACTTAATTGCTAACTTATCTACTCATAACTCCAAATGAAGACATAAATAAGTTATGTCACATCCATTTAATAACTTAAGTACTCAACAACCAGTTGCTACGTAAGTAAATAGATTATATGTGATGGAAGTTTAGGGTAATAAGTATGTTAAGGTATAGTTCTAGTATGTTAGTTGTATGTGTCATAAAAAGAGGTTGAGTTTTGGGTCCTGTTAGTGTCCAAGGAGAGTGTGTGTTGTTACCTGATAATGTATAGCTGAAAAGGACTTTCATGAGTCGTATCGACTCTCCTTTATTTGTTTGGTTCCAAAAAGTAGTACAATGTTAGCAGTGAAATTGCGCGGGGTCTATAGTGCTCTGGGAGTTAGAAGCGTCTCAGATTCGGTACAATGTAGTGTTTCTATTGTGCAGCCTAGCGGGCAGCAAGACAAGGTGAGTCTGAAAGAGATGCTTATAGTAAAGGGTCTAATAGAAATCGTGTTGGGCTTTCTTGCATGTAGGATTCATAGGTCAATCAAAGTAAGGCACGATGCTGCTAATTCAATGCTTTGATTGACCTAAAAATCCTACATGCAAGAAAGCCCAACACGATTTCTCTTAGACCGTTTACAATAAGCTTTTCTTTCATACCCACATTGTCTTGCTGTCCACCAGGTTGCGTAATGGAAACACTGCATTGTACCGAATCTGAGACGCTTCTAACACCTAGAGCACTATAGACCTCGCGCAATTTCACTACTGACATTGCGCTACTTTTTGGGAACCAAACAAATAAAGGAGAAGTCGGTACGACTCATGAAAGTATTTTTCAGCCATAGATTAACAGTTAACAAACACACTCTCCTTGGACAATAACAGGATCCTCTTGCCTCGTGACATGGCTTAGTTATAAATGCGATAGAAAGTGTTGAGTTTGGATGATTTCGATAATATGATTATTATGTTATATGGTTTTAGGGTTTAGGGTTCATAACGTATGGTTTCGATAATATATGTTATATGTCTTCATTTTGCAGGTGATCTAAAATGGTAGGTATGGGCAAGGGTGGAGGGTTTCGAACAGCGACCACTTCCGATCGTTGGAGGGGGTAATTCTGGGACCCCACGACGCAATGTCATCGCTACAAAGACGCTCGCCGGGTCGTCGAGGTATCGGTGCCGGTGTACATGATGATGCGGGCGGCCAGCTCGAGGACACGGGGAGTCCGACCACGCGAGATTTTGTTGACCATCTCAACCAAGTCAATGAATCAACCGGCACAGAGACATCGGGGGACGATGAGACTAGGGAGCCCGACACGCAAATGATCCTGACTTCAGTCGCGCCACCTCGTGAGACAATTTGCAGGCCAACGGGTTTCATGCCGATGAGGGATGCATCGGGGAAGTTTGCCCCAATTCGACAGCGAGGACAGGGAAGCAATTCTGCTACTGGTGATGCTGGGTCCAGCAGCAGATATAGGAAGAGGATGCGAAGCGGTGACAACGACTAGAAGATTGATGGTAATGTGCCCGGGGAACCTGCAATTGGGTCTGTTATACCGAGCTTTGGAGGTCACATTGCTCGGGTAATATGGGAGGGTCGCAAGCGTTCGCCTCATGTTGTTCTTGAGTGTGTCACGAAGAAGAATGCGTTGAGGGAATTGAAGTCAATAAGGTCCACGATGGATCTCGCATGCCAGGCTGGACTGGGAAGGATCCAAATCACCCATTTGGTGGACTTCATGTATGACCACATCGACATGACGTTGATCTCGGCGTTTGTTGAGAGGTGGCAACCCAACCAAACACATTTCACCTTCCCTTCGGTGAAATGACAATCATATTGCATGATGTGCAACATATATTGGGTATCGCAGTTGATGGCCTGATGCCTGAAGGTCTTCCTTGGGAAGTGGTTAACCAGTACGTGCCCGATATTTTTGATAAAGGAATGGCGGAGCTGAAGGCCTTGAACATTTATGATAAGGGTGCCATAGTTGACGCCGAGTTGAGGATGATTTGTACATCGACCAGTTGTCCCATTCCCCATAGGATAAGGGCGTGGTTGTTGAGTATGCTGGGAAACACTATCCTTATGGACAAATCGAGGGATAGAGTTAGGCCGCATCCGTGGCCTAGCACTGACGGTATCGTTGATCGCATTGCTTGGGGTACGGTGACCTTGGCGTTCCTTTATCGGCAGTTAGGGACGGCGAAAGGTGGCGGACATCCAAGATGGCCGTGTTGACCCTTTGCAGCTTGGATCTATGAGTACTTTCCTCATTTAAGGCCACACGGGAGCGCCGCCATTAGGCCTCGCGAAAGGTGGTTCCCAACCTCCCGCCTGGCCAAATGCGCCTCCGAGCGTTGAAGGCCTCCTTGGATGTGTTGACGCCGGATCGTGTGAGTTGGGCCCCATACGGACCTGCCCCATACAAGTCATGTAAAAGGAAGTTGTACGCGGGCGCCATTCGTGCATACGACTTCACTGAGTTGTACATGCCTGATTGCGTCGTCCGTCAGTTAGGGCACCTATAACATATCCCACGCAGATTGGTCGTACCGAAGAGCACTGAACGACCGGCGAAGGGACCGTACAAAGTGGAATTTGTGGAGGTTAACGTCAGTGCTGACTGGGCGGGGTTTTTGATATACAACAAAATGTCAGTGAGTGATGTGCCCCGTACAAAACATGTGCCGTGGGAAGCGGATGTTGCTTACAACGATTGGTTTGCGGCACATTCACACAAATTTTTGATAAACAACGCCTCTGCCAGCTAATCGACAGTCGATGATCATCCGACACTCGAACAGGTACCCTAAAACCCTCAGCATAATTTAATATTTTGTTTAACTGATTTGTTTATGGGACAGTGGATATCATGATTGGTCTGACCACATTATCTTGTGTTTTATTTTTATAAAAGTGGGCCTATGACTGGGCCTCACTAGTGCAGCGAGGGAGGCATCAGTTCCAACCGAATGATGAGACAGCGACATTTAATCGTGGGTGGTATGATGAGATGGTCGACTTGCACGGGCGTTGGTGTCGTGAGATGCATATCGAGGTCCCCGAGCAGCAAGATGATGAGTAGGAGGAGTAGAGTGTGTTTTTCAATTTCATTGTTGTGCATGTACCCTAAACTTAATGTTGTCGTATTTACTAATTGAATTGATTTTGTATTGCCCTTGACATTGCGTTTCCATTCCAAATTGTGCTGTGTTTTACCATTTCCAATTAAATGCATGAGTTTCCATATACATATAATTAGACATTCATAAATACATAAGCGTACAACTACAACCATCACCGGCGTTGAGCGGCCCTAATAGCCTGCCATCTATCGTACGAGCCTTGAACGGCTCATCCCAACCTTCAACACTTACGTCTTTAGCTGCTCGCCATCCAACATGAACCGGTGGTAGAGGGCAGTCATCCCGTAAATGAATAAGCATGAAGTGGTTGTTTGTTCGCACTATTCCCTGAACTTTTGCAGGTGTCGTAAGTCTAGGTCCTCCTCGTATGGGTAATACTGATATGCATAGCTCAGCTGTCTGCTCTCGTGGACCAGCAGGTGTTGAAAAGAAGATCCACATAATGTTCATCAGTGTTGCAGCTGGAAATAAATCATTTGGAGCCGACATCCAATGCTCCTACGGGGCTGGCCCAACCAAGTGAACACCTATCCGTTGGAAGGATTCAAGGAACATCTCCTTGCTATTAAAAAACGCCTTCAAATATTCATTTTCACTCCCCTTCAAATCAATGCTCATTGACCTCCTAGCAGTTGGCCACAATTTCTCATCCCCGTAACCTACCTCGGCTATGCATCTGAACCCGCAGTTGCCATCAGTGCCAACATCCGTCCAGCCAACGATGTATGATATAATGAAATGTGGCAAAGCGTTCTCGAACGGGAACAAATCTTCACACATCCGAGGGATACCTGCGCATGAGATTAACTTAAGTTATAAGCAACAATGTATAGTCATTTTGAAAGCCCTAAACATGTGGTTAACATCGGTTATAAAGATAAAGAAATCGACACCTGTTGATCCCATCCTGACGGAAGAAGAACTGGTTCCCTTTCTCCTCGAGGAGTTCGTCGTAGTCTTGCTACCCCGACTGATGTATAATGGGATAAAAAAGATCTCATTACACATAGAAATCAGGATCTTTAAAAACCAAGATAAGAATCTTGCTTCTCAAAGTTCTAAAGATCAACTAAAAGGGAATAAAAGAGATGGAAAAGGTAGAAAGAACAATGAAAGATGATTACCAAAGGTTGAATATTTTGATGGATCAATGATGAACGTATGAATGGATGAAAATGGAATGGAAATTGATGAATGAACGTGTGAATGAATGAAAGGAACGAATGGATGGATGAATGTAACGAATGGATGGACGAATGTATCTTGTGATTTAAGACTTTGAACGTTTGATTAGATGATAGAAACAATAGAAAAGCAAGATAGAATCAAACGAATCAAAAGAAACTCACTAAGATAGATTTGAATGATAATGGCTTTGAATGATATGTTTGGCTTTTAAAAAATCTTGGAGGATACAGGCACACCACCTTCAGGAATGCTTCAATCTCTTCCTATCACCACCAAGGACGCCACCCTAGGCTAGAAGAAGATGATATGATCGAATCTCCCTCAAGAGAAACGAAAGACTAGCAAAAGCTAGAGAGAAAACAACATCATGTTGTATTTGATATATGAATGAATGAATGAGATTACAAGAGGCCTAAGGGGGGTATTTACAGTAATCCTAGCCCTCCCTAGATGTGTACAAATCAAGAACTAGGCCCCTTGAGGTTTACATCATCCTACACATTTATTACATCATAAAAACTCTAAAATACAACTCTAGAAAGAAAAGACTATAACTCCTTCAATACTTGTCCAAACTTCAAGATTCAAAGACCATTGGAAAGCTCTTTCAATGCTTTTCAATCTGTCTTTGGATGACTCCCTCATTAGACGCATGTATCTAGAGTTGTAGAGAAAATTACCAAACTGCCGTTGTTGAAACCATTCAAACGAGAGGGATACTTGAGTGAATGATGCTCTTTTGCCATATAATCGAGTATTAGGCCCCTATGATGCATATTGGATGTCTTCCTTGATGTCCTTGATGTATATGGCAATCAAATATACATCATACTCCCCCGGTTGAAAAAACGTTTGTCCTCAAACTTTGAGCATCAACTCTCTTTTGTTCGCCTTCTTCACAAGAGATTTACAAGCTTTCTTCTTAAAGTTTTGAAGTCATCATAGACTCCTTTACAAAACTTCTTCAGCTTCTTCCAAAATAACAACCATGGCCTTCCCAACAAAATATGACAAGTATCCATAGGAATAATATCACACCATAATGAATCTTTATAACTCTTCCCAATTAAAAGACTTACCAAGACCCTTTGATCCACACGAATGCCTTGTCCTAGCCTTAGCGATTGTATAGTGTAAGGTGTGGGATGAGGGCTAATCTCCATTTGTAACTTCTCGACCATTGTTGTAGAGGCAGCGTTGGTGCAACTTCCTCCATCTATCATCAATGAGCATACTCTTCCTTTGATGGTACAACGAGAGCAAAAGATAGCCTCCCTTTGTACTTGGTCATTCGGCACATGAGCTACATTCAAGGCCCTTCCTACTACAAGTAACTCTCCATCATCCGGCTCCTCTACACATTCCTCTTCAACATTTTCTTCCTCATTCACGTCAACTCATACTTCCTCTTCACTCTCATTTTCATGACACTCCGGTTCTACATACAAAGCACTTTGATATTCCACCAAAGATATTACCCTCTTGTTTGGGCACTCCGAAGCATAATGTCCTAAACCTTGGCATCGAAAACACCTTCTTGATGCTAGGGATTTGGTTTCTTGGATGTGGGGTTTAGGGATGGATGGGGGCTGATTTTGTGGAGCTTTTGTGTTTGGGTGTTTTGTGGAAATAGGGGTTTTTGTTGTGGCGTGTATGGGTGTGTAGGGTAGGATGATTCTTGTGGAGTTTGGTATTTGTTTAGGACATCTTTACCCTTATTTCTCCTTTGCCTTTCAACTTTAAGGGATAAAGAACTCAATTCATCCAAGGTTTTGTATGGTTGCAACTCAACAATGTGTCTAATCCAATCATTAAGACCAAAAAGATAACGTACCAAAGTTTTTGGTTCATTCTCTTTGATTTCACAACGCCAAAGAAGATGTTCAAACTCCTTTGTGTACTCCTCCACACTTTTGCTTCCTTGAACCAAACGTTGTAATTTGTAGTAGTTATCTTGGAGATAGCTTGGTGGTAGAAACTTCTCTTGCAACTTGCTCTTCATCTTATCCCATGTTCTAATCTTGTCCTTGGCCTTAGCTTGCCTCTTCTTTTGCAAATTGGCCCACCATATGGACGCATGATTTCGCAACTTAAGAGCCACATACTTCACTTTCTTCTCATCATCAACTTCTTTAAGATCAAAAACCGTTCAATAGCTTGAATCCAATCTAAGAAGTTTTCAGGATCAAGATTACCATTAAATTCCGGAATCTCCACTTTGAAACCAAAACGTTCTTCCCTTCTTGAACGTCCACTCCTTTCACTTTGAGCATCCTCCTCATCTTCTTGAGGTTTTCTAACAAAAGAATCATCACGCATCTCTCTATGTTAAAGATGCATATACTTCTTTAATTGATCGGTGACGTAAACGATCTTTTGTTTCATGAATTCTATATCTTCTTGGGAAATTGTAGGAGACTTCGTAGGAGAGCTTGGACCAGCCATTAGAAATGATCTTGATGCAAAAAGATCACAAGAAACTCACAAACTTGGGGTTAGTACATGAAGGACGAGAGGGGATGTGTTTTTGGTTCGATTGTGTTTGGGCTATAGGTTCTTTGTGGAGCTAATGGTGGACGTGTATGTGGGAGAAGATGGGGAATACATTTGTGATGGAAAGGTTGCAAAAAGATGGTTCAAGAACTAAGAGAATCAAACTCCTAAGCTCTGATACCAATTTTGATGTATAATGGGATCAAAGAGATCTCATTACACATAGAAATCAGGATCTTTAAAAACCAAGATAAGAATCTTGCTTCTCAAAGTTCTAAAGATCAACTAAAAGGGAATGAAAGAGATGAAAAACGTAGAAAGTACAATGAAAGATGATTACCAAAGGTTGAATGTTTTGATGGATCAATGATGAGAGTATGAATGGATGAAAATGGAATGGAAATTGATGAATGAACGTGTGAATGAATGAAAGGAACGAATGGATGGATGAATGTAACGAATGGATAGACGAATGTATCTTGTGATTAAGACTTTGAATGTTTGATTAGATGATAGAAATAATAGAAAAGCAAGATAGAATCAAACGAATCAAAGGAAACTCACTAAGATAGATTTGAATGATAATGGCTTTGAATGATATGTTTGGCTTTTGAAAAATCTTGGAGGATACAGGCACACCACCTTCAAGAATGCTTCAATCTCTTCCTATCACCACTAAGGACGCCACCCTAGGCTAGAAGAAGATGATATGATCAAATCTCCCTCAAGAGAAACGAAAGACTAGCAAAAGCTAGAGAGAAAACAACATCATGTTGTATTTGATATATGAATGAATGAATGAGATTACAAGAGGCCTAAGGGGGGTATTTATATTAATCTTAGCCCTCCCTAGACGTGTACAAATCAAGATCTAGGCCCCTTGAGGCTTACATCATCCTACACATTTATTACATCATAAAAACTCTAAAATACAACTCTAGAAAGAAAAGACTATAACTCCTTCAATACTTGTCCAAACTTCAAGATTCAAAGACCATTGGAAAGCTCTTTCAATGCTTTTCAATCTGTCTTTGGATGACTCCCTCATTAGACGCATGTATCTAGAGTTGTAGAACAAATTACCAAACTGCCCTTGTTGAAACCATTCAAACGAGAGGGATACTTGAGTGAATGATACTCTTTTGCCTATGATGCATATTGGATGTCTTCCTTGATGTCCTTGATGTATATGGCCATCAAATATACATCATACTCCCCCGGTTGAAAAAAAGTTTGTCCTCAAACTTTGAGCATCAACTCTCTTTTGTTCGCCTTCTTCACAACAGATTTGGCCTTCATCATTTAGTATGAAGCGATCCATTCTTGAATGATCACCCGCGACTATAGTCTCTTGTCTTCTTGGAATCCTTGGCACTTCAACCATAAGATTCAATTGGATATCTCTAGGGTGCATATGAAAGATACGTTTCATTGGAGAATTCAAAATTGGATGGCTGCTTGTTTTTCTCTCCTCCAAGTTTGCAAGAACAAGACCCTTATGCTCTTCATACCCATGATATTCCTCCTTCATAATCGTTACAATGCTATTTTCATCCTCCTTAGGCCGAGGGTTAGAAGATGGTGGTAGAGGTGTCAAAGTGATCTTCTTTCGATGGAGGGTGAGAGTGTAAGTGTTGGCTCTCCCATCATGTATGACACTTCTATCAAACAACCATGGCCTTCCCAACAAAATATGACAAGTATCCATAGGAATAATATCACACCATAATGAATCTTTATAACTCTTCCCAATTGAAATACTTACCAAGACCCTTTGATCCACACGAATGCCTTGTCCTAGGCTTAGCCATTGTATAGTGTAAGGTGTGGGATGAGGGCTAATCTCCATTCGAAACTTCTCGACCATTGTTTTAGAGGCGGCATTGGTGCAACTTCCTCCATCTATAATCAATGAGCATACTCTTCCTTTGATGGTACAACGAGAGCAAAAGATAGCTCCCCTTTGTACTTGGTCGTTCGGCACATGAGCTACATTCAAGGCCCTTCCTACTACAAGTACCTCTCCATCATCCGGCTCCTCTACACATTCCTCTTCGACATTTTCTTCCTCATTCACGTCAACTCCTACTTCCTCTTCACTCTCATTTTCATGACACTCCGGTTCTACATACAATGCACTTTGATATTCCACCAAAGATATTACCCTCTTGTTTGGGCACTCCGAAGCATAATGTCCTAAACCTTGGCATCGAAAACACCTTCTTGATGCTAGGGATTTGGTTTCTTGGATGTGGGGTTCAGGGATGGATGGGGTCTGATTTTGTGGAGCTTTTGTGTTTGGGTGTTTTGTGGGAAATAGGGGTTTTTGTTGTGGCGTGTATGGGTGTGTAGGGTAGGATGATTCTTGTGGAGTTTGGTATTTGTTTAGGACTTCTTTACCCTTATTTCTCCTTTGCCTTTCAACTTTAAGGGATAAAGAACTCAATTCATCCAAGGTTTTGTATGGTTGCATTTCAACAATGTGTCTAATCCAATCATTAAGACCAAAAAGATAATGTACCAAAGTTTGTGGTTCATTCTCTTTGATATCACAACGCCAAAGAAGATGTTCAAACTCCTTTGTGTACTCCTCCACACTTTTGCTTCCTTGAACCAAACGTTGTAATTTGTAGTAGTTATCTTGGAGATAGCTTGGTGGTAGAAACTTCTCTTGCAACTTGCTCTTCATCTTATCCCATGTTCTAATCTTGTCCTTGCCCTTAGCTTGCCTCTTCTTTTGCAAATTGGCCCACCATATGGACGCATGTTTTCGCAACTTAAGAGCCACATACTTCACTTTCTTCTCATCATCAACTTCTTTAAGATCAAAAACTCGTTCAATAGTTTGCATCCAATCTAAGAAGCTTTTAGGATCAAGATTACCATTAAATTCCGGAATCTCCACTTTGAAACCAAAGCGTTCTTCCCTTCTTGAACGTCCACTCCTTTCACTTTGAGCATCCTCCTCATCTTCTTGAGGTTTTCTAGCAAAAGAATCATCACGCATCTCTCTATGTTAAAGATGCATATACTTCTTTAATTGATCGGTGAGGTAAACGATCTTTTGTTTCATGAATTCTATATCTTCTTGGGAAGTTGTAGGAGACTTCGTAGGAGAGCTTGGATCAGCCATTAGAAACGATCTTGATGCAAAAAGATCACAAGAAACTCACAAACTTAGGGTTAGTACATGGGGGACGAGAGGGGATGTGTTTTTGGTTCGATTGTGTTTGGGCTATGGGTTCTTTGTGGAGCTAATGGTGGACGTGTATGTGGGAGAAGATGGGGAATGGATTTGTGATGGAAAGATTGCAAAAAGATGGTTCAAGAATTAAGAGAATCAAACTCCTAAGCTCTGATACCAATTTTGATGTATAATGGGATCAAAGAGATCTCATTACACATAGAAATCAGGATCTTTAAAAACCAAGATAAGAATCTTGCTTCTCAAAGTTCTAAAGATCAACTAAAAGGGAATAAAAGAGATGAAAAACGTAGAAAGAACAATGAAAGAACAATGAATGGATGAAAATGGAATGGAAATTGATGAATGAACGTGTGAATGAGTGAAAGGAACGAATGGATGGATGAATGTAACGAATGGATGGACGAATGTATCTTGTGATTTAAGACTTTGAACGTTTGATTAGATGATAGAAACAACAGAAAAGCAAGATAGAATCAAACGAATCAAAAGAAACTCACTAAGATAGATTTGAATGATAATGGCTTTGAATGATAAGTTTGGCTTTTGAAAAATCTTGGAGGATACAGGTACACCACCTTTAGGAATGCTTGAATCTCTTCCTATCACCACCAAGGACGCAACCCTAGGCTAGAAGAAGAAGATATGATCGAATCTCCCTCAAGAGAAACGAAAGACTAGCAAAAGCTAGAGAGAAAACAACATCATGTTGTATTTGATATATGAATGAATGAATGAGATTACAAGAGGCCTAAGGGGGGTATTTATAATAATCCTAGCCCTCCCTAGACGTGTACAAATCAAGAACTAGGCCCCTTGAGGCTTACATCATCCTACACATTTATTACATCATAAAAACTCTAAAATACAACTCTAGAAAGAAAAGACTATAACTCCTTCAATACTTGTCCAAACTTCAAGATTCAAAGACCATTGGAAAGCTCTTTCAATGCTTTTCAATCTTTCTTTGGATGACTCCCTCATTAGACGCATGTATCTAGAGTTGTAGAGCAAATTACCAAACTGCCCTTGTTGAAACCATTCAAACGAGAGGGATACTTGAGTGAATGATACTCTTTTGACATATAACCTAGTATTAGGCCCCTATGATGCATATTGGATGTCTTCCTTGATGTCCTTGATGTATATGGCCATCAAATATACATCATACTCCCCCGGTTGAAAAAAAGTTTGTCCTCAAACTTTGAGCATCAACTCTCTTTTGTTCGCCTTCTTCACAACAGATTTACAAGCTTTCTTCTTAGAGGCTTTGAAGTCATCATAGACTCCTTTACAAAACTTCTTCAGCTTCTTCCAAAATAACCCATAAACATTATTGGAATTTGATTTTCGATACTCTATCATGGATGTAGGAATTCCATGTAACTCCAAAATTTCAAAGTCTACAATTTGGCCTTCATCATTTAGTATGACGCGATCCATTCTTGAATGATCACCCGCGACTATAGTCTCTTGTCTTCTTGGAATCCTTGGCACTTCAACCATAAGATTCAAGTGGATATCTCTAGGGTGCATGTGAAAGATGCGTTTCATTGGAGAATTCAAAATTGGATGGTTGCTTCTTTTGCTCTCCTCCAAGTTTGCAAGAACAAGACCCTTATGCTCTTCATACCCAAGATATTCCTCCTTCATAATCGTTACAATGCTATTTTCATCCTCCTTAGGCCGAGGGTTAGAAGATGGTGGTAGAGGTGTCAAAGTGATCTTCTTTCGATGGAGGGTGAGAGTGTAACGTGTTGGCTCTCCCATCATGTATGACACTTCTATCAAACAACCATGGCCTTCCTAACAAAATATGACAAGTATCCATAGGAATAATATCACACCATAATGAATCTTTATAACTCTTCCCAATTGAAAGACTTACCAAGACCCTTTGATCCACACGAATGCCTTGTCCTAAGCTTAGCCATTGTAGAGTGTAAGGTGTGGAATGAGGGCTAATCTCCATTTGTAACTTCTCGACTATTGTTATAGAGGCGGCATTGGTGCAACTTCCTCCATCTATCATCAATGAGCATACTCTTCCTTTGATGGTACAACGAGAGCAAAAGATAGCCTCCCTTTGTACTTGGTCATTCGGCACATGAGCTACATTCAAGGCCATTCCTACTACAAGTAACTCTCCATCATCCGGCTCCTCTACACTTTCCTCTTCGTCATTTTCTTCCTCATTCACGTCAACTCCTACTTCCTCTTCACTCTCATTTTCATGACACTCCGGTTCTTCATACAAAGCACTTTCATATTCCACCAAAGATATTACCCTCTTGTTTGGGCACTCCGAAGCATAATGTCCTAAACCTTGGCATCGAAAACACCTTCTTGATGCTAGGGATTTGGTTTCTTGGATGTGGGGTTTAGGGATGGATGGGGGCTGATTTTGTGGAGCTTTTGTGTTTGGGTGTTTTGTGGGAAATAGGGGTTTTTGTTGTGGCGTGTATGGGTGTGTAGGGTAGGATGATTCTTGTGGAGTTTGGTATTTGTTTAGGACTTCTTTACCCTTATTTCTCCTTTGCCTTTGAAATTTAAGGGATAAAGAACTCAATTCATCCAAGGTTTTGAATGGTTGCAACTCAACAATGTGTCTAATCTAATCATTAAGACCAAAAAGATAACGTACCAAAGTTTGTGGTTCATTCTCTTTGATATCACAACGCCAAAGAAGATGTTCAAACTGCTTTGTGTACTCCTCCACACTTTTGCATCCTTGAACCAAACGTTGTAATTTGTAGTAGTTATCTTGGAGATAGCTTGGTGGTAGAAACTTCTCTTGCAACTTGCTCTTCATCTTATCCCATGTTCTAATCTTGTCCTTGCCCTTAGCTTGCCTCTCCTTTTGCAAATTGGCCCACCATATGGACGCATGTTTTCGCAACTTAAGAGGCACATACTTCACTTTCTTCTCATCATCAACTTCTTTAAGATCAAAAACTCGTTCAATAGTTTGCATCCAATCTAAGAAGTTTTCAGGATCAAGATTACCATTAAATTCCGGAATCTCCACTTTGAAACCAAAGCGTTCTTCCCTTCTTGAACGTCCACTCCTTTCACTTTGATCATCCTCCTCATCTTCTTGAGGTTTTCTAACAAAAGAATCATCACGCATCTCTCTATGTTAAAGATGCATATACTTCTTTAATTGATCGGTGAGGTAAACGATCTTTTGTTTCATGAATTCTATATCTTCTTGGGAAGTTGTAGGAGACTTCGTAGGAGAGCTTGGACCAGCCATTAGAAACGATCTTGATGCAAAAAGATCACAAGAAACTCACAAACTTGGGGTTAGTACATGGGAGACGAGAGGGGATGTGTTTTTAGTTCGATTGTGTTTGGGCTTTGGGTTCTTTGTGGAGCTAATGGTGGACGTGTATGTGGGAGAAGATGGGGAATGGATTTGTAATGGAAAGATTGAAAAAAGATGGTTCAAGAACTAAGAGAATCAAACTCCTAAGCTCTGATACCAATTTTGATATATAATGGGATCAAACAGATCTCATTACTCATAGAAATCAGGATCTTTAAAAACCAAGATAAGAATCTTGCTTCTCAAAGTTCTAAAGATCAACTAAAAGGGAATAAAAGAGATGAAAAACGTAGAAAGAACAATGAAAGATGATTATCAAAGGTTGAATGTTTTGATGGATCAATAATGACGTATGAATGGATGAAAATGGAATGGAAATTGATGAATGAACGTGTGAATGAATGAAAGGAACGAATGGATGGATGAATGTAACGAATGGATGGATGAATGTATCTTGTGATTTAAGACTTTGAACGTTTGATTAGATGATAGAAACAATAGAAAAGCAAGATAGAATCAAACGGATCAAAAGATACTCACTAAGATAGATTTGAATGATAATGGCTTTGAATGATATGTTTGGCTTTTGAAAAATCTTGGAGGATACAGGCACACCACCTTCAAGAATGCTTCAGTCTCTTCCTATCACCACCAAGGACGCCACCCTAGGCTAGAAGAAGATGATATGATCGAATCTCCCTCAAGAGAAACGAAAGACTAGCAAAAGCTAGAGAGAAAACAACATCATGTTGTATTTGATATATGAATGAATGAATGAGATTACAAGAGGCCTAAGGGGGGTATTTATAATAATCCTAGCCCTCCCTAGACGTGTACAAATCAAGAACTAGGCCCCTTGAGGCTTACATCATCCTACACATTTATTACATCATAAAAACTCTAAAATACAACTCTAGAAAGAAAAGACTATAACTCCTTCAATACTTGCCCAAACTTCAAGATTCAAAGACCATTGGAAAGCTCTTTCAATGCTTTTCAATCTTTCTTTGGATGACTCCCTCATTAGACGCATGTATCTAGAGTTGTAGAGCAAATTACCAAACTGCCCTTGTTGAAACCATTCAAACGAGAGGGATACTTGAGTGAATGATACTCTTTTGCCATATAACCGAGTATTAGGCCCCTATGATGCATATTGGACATCTTCCTTGATGTCCTTGATGTATATGGCCATTAAATATACATCATACTCCCCCGGTTGAAAAAAAGTTTGTCCTCAAACTTTGAGCATCAACTCTCTTTTGTTCGCCTTATTCACAAGAGATTTACAAGCTTTCTTCTTAAAGGCTTTGAAGTCATCATAGACTCCTTTACAAAACTTCTTCAGCTTCTTCCAAAATAACCCATAAACATTATTGGAATTTGATTTTCGATACTCCATCATGGATGTAGGAATTCCATGTAACTCTAAAATTTCAAAGTCTACAATTTGGCCTTCATCATTTAGTATGAAGCGATCCATTCTTGAATGATCACCCGCGACTATAGTCTCTTGTCTTCTTGGAATCCTTGGCACTTCAACCATAAGATTCAAGTAGATATCTCTAGGGTGCATATGAAAGATACGTTTCATTGGAGAATTCAAAATTAGATGGTTGCTTGTTTTGCTCTCCTCCAAGTTTGCAAGAACAAGACCCTTATGCTCTTCATACCCATGATATTCCTCCTTCATAATCGATACAATGCTATTTTCATCCTCCTTAGGCCGAGGGATAGAAGATGGTGGTAGAGGTGTCAAAGTGATCTTCTTTCGATGGAGGGTGAGAGTGTAACGTGTTGGCTCTCCCATCATGTATGACACTTCTATCAAACAACCATTGCCTTCCCAACAAAATATGACAAGTATCCATAGGAATAATATCACACCATAATGAATCTTTATAACTCTTCCCAATTGAAAGACTTACCAAGACCATTTGATCCACACGAATGACTTGTCCTAGGCTTAGCCATTGTAGAGTGTAAGGTGTGGGATGAGGGCTAATCTCCATTTGTAACTTCTCGACTATTGTTAAAGAGGCGGCATTGGTGCAACTTCCTCCATCTATCATCAATGAGCATACTCTTCCTTTGATGGTACAACGAGAGCAAAAGATAGCCTCCCTTTGTACTTGGTCATTCGGCACATGAGCTACATTCAAGGCCCTTCCTACTACAAGTAACTCTCCATCATCAGGCTCCTCTACACATTCCTCTTCGACATTTTCTTCCTCATTCACGTCAACTCCTACTTCCTCTTTACTCTCATTTTCATGACACTCCGGTTCTACATTCAAAGCACTTTGATATTCCACCAAAGATATTACCCTCTTGTTTGGGCACTCCGAAGCATAATGTCCTAAACCTTGGCATCGAAAACACCTTCTTGATGCTAGGGATTTGGTTTCTTGGATGTGGGGTTTAGGGATGGATGGGGGCTGATTTTGTTGAGCTTTTGTGTTTGGGTGTTTTGTGGGAAATAGGGGTTTTTGTTGTGGTGTGTATGGGTGTGTAGGGTAGGATGATTCTTGTGGAGTTTGGTATTTATTTAGGACTTCTTTACCCTTATTTCTCCTTTGCCTTTCAACTTTAAGGGATAAAGAACTCAATTCATCCAAGGTTTTGTATCGTTGCAACTCAACAATGTGTCTAATCCAATCATTAAGACCAAAAAGATAACGTACCAAAGTTTGTGGTTCATTCTCTTTGATATCACAACGCCAAAGAAGATGTTCAAACTCCTTTGTGTACTCCTCCACACTTTTGATTCCTTGAACCAAACGTTGTAATTTGTAGTAGTTATCTTGGAGATAGCTTGGTGGTAGAAACTTCTCTTGCAACTTGCTCTTCATCTTATCCCATGTTCTAATCTTGTCCTTGCCCTTAGCTTGCCTCTTCTTTTGCAAATTGGCCCACCATATGGACGCATGTTTTCGCAACTTAAGAGCCACATACTTCACTTTCTTCTCATCATTAACTTCTTTAAGATCAAAAACTTGTTCAATAGTTTGCATCCAATCTAAGAAGTTTTCATGATCAAGATTACCATTAAATTCCAGAATCTCCACTTTGAAACCAAAGCGTTCTTCCCTTCTTGAACGACCACTTCTTTCACTTTGAGCATCCTCCTCATCTTCTTGAGGTTTTCTAACAAAAGAATCATCACGCATCTCTCTATGTTAAAGATGCATATACTTCTTTAATTGATCGGTGAGGTAAACGATCTTTTGTTTCATGAATTCTATATCTTCTTGGGAAGTTGTAGGAGACTTCGTAGGAGAGCTTGGACCAGCCATTAGAAACGATCTTGATGCAAAAAGATCACAAGAAACTCACAAACTTGTGGTTAGTACATGGGGGACGAGAGGGGATGTGTTTTTGGTTCGATTGTGTTTGGGCTATGGGTTCTTTGTGGAGCTAATGGTGGACGTGTATGTGGGAGAAGATGGGGAATGGATTTGTGATGGTAAGATTGCAAAAATATGGTTCAAGAACTAAGAGAATCAAACTCCTAAGCTCTGATACCAATTTTGATATATAATGGGATCAAACAGATCTCATTACTCATAGAAATCAGGATCTTTAAAAACCAAGATAAGAATCTTGCTTCTCAAAGTTCTAAAGATCAACTAAAAGGGAATAAAAGAGATGAAAAACGTAGAAAGAACAATGAAAGATGATTACCAAAGGTTGAATGTTTTGATGGATCAATGATGACGTATGAATGGATGAAAATGGAATGGAAATTGATGAATGAACGTGTGAATGAATGAAAGGAACGAATGGATGGATGAATGTAACGAATGGATGGATGAATGTATCTTGTGATTTAAGACTTTGAACGTTTGATTAGATGATAGAAACAATAGAAAGGCAAGATAGAATCAAACGAATCAAAAGAAACTCACTAAGATAGATTTGAATGATATGTTGGCTTTTGAAAAATCTTGGAGGATACAGGCACACCACCTTCAAGAATACTTCAATCTCTTCCTATCACCACCAAGGACGCCACCCTAGGCTAGAAGAAGATGATATGATCGAATCTCCCTCAAGAGAAACGAAAGACTAGCAAAAGCTAGAGAGAAAACAACATCATGTGGTATTTGATATATGAATGAATGAATGAGATTACAAGAGGCCTAAGGGGGGTATTTATAATAATCCTAGCCCTCCCTAGACGTGTACAAATCAAGAACTAGGCCCCTTGAGGCTTACATCATCCTACACATTTATTACATCATAAAAACTCTAAAATACAACTCTAGAAAGAAAAGACTATAACTCCTTCAATACTTATCCAAACTTCAAGATTCAAAGACCATTGGAAAGCTCTTTCAATGCTTTTCAATCTGTCTTGGATGACTCCCTCATTAGACGCATGTATCTAAAGTTGTAGAGCAAATTACCAAACTGCCCTTGTTGAAACCATTCAAACGAGAGGGATACTTGAGTGAATGATACTCTTTTGCCATATAACCGAGTATTAGGCCCCTATGATGCATATTGGATGTCTTCCTTGATGTCCTTGATGTATATGGCCATCAAATATACATTATACTCCCCCGGTTAAAAAAAAGTTTGTCCTCAAACTTTGAGCATCAACTCTCTTTTGTTCGCCTTCTTCACAAGAGATTTACAAGCTTTCTTCTTAAAGGCTTTGAAGTCATCATAAACTCCTTTACAAAACTTCTTCAGCTTCTTCCAAAATAACCCATAAACATTATTGGAATTTGATTTTCGATACTCCATCATGGATGTAGGAATTCCATGTAACTCCAAAATTTCAAAGTCTACAATTTGGCCTTCATCATTTAGTATGAAGCGATCCATTCTTGAATGATCACCGCGACTATAGTCTCTTCTCTTCTTGGAATCCTTGGCACTTCAACCATAAGATTCAAGTGGATATCTCTAGGGTGCATATGAAAGATACGTTTCATTGGAGAATTCAAAATTGGATGGTTGCTTGTTTTGCTCTCCTCCAAGTTTGCAAGAACAAGACCCTTATGCTCTTCATACCCATGATATTCCTCCTTCATAATCGTTACAATGCTATTTTCATCCTCCTTAGGCCGAGGGTTAGAAGATGGTGGTAGAGGTGTCAAAGTGATCTTCTTTCGATGAAGGGTGAGAGTGTAACGTGTTGGCTCTCCCATCATGTATGGCACTTCTATCAAACAACCATGGCCTTCCCAACAAAATATGACAAGTATCCATAGGAATAATATCACACCATAATGAATCTTTATAACTCTTCCCAATTGAAAGACTTACCAAGACCCTTTGATCCACACGAATGCCTTGTCCTAGGCTCAGCCATTGTAGAGTGTAAGGTGTGGGATGAGGGCTAATCTCCATTTGTAACTTCTCGACTATTGTTATAGAGGCGGCATTGGTGCAACTTCCTCCATCTATCATCAATGAGCATACTCTTCCTTTGATGGTACAACGAGAGCAAAAGATAGCCTCCCTTTGTACTTGGTCATTCGGCACATGAGCTACATTCAAGGCCCTTCCTACTACAAGTAACTCTCCATCATCCGGCTCCTCTACACATTCCTCTTCGACATTTTCTTCCTCATTCACGTCAACTCCTACTTCCTCTTCACTCTCATTTTCATGACACTCCAGTTCTACATACAAAGCACTTTGATATTCCACCAAAGATATTACCCTCTTGTTTGGGCACTCCGAAGCATAATGTCCTAAACCTTGGCATCGAAAACACCTTCTTGATGCTAGGGATTTGGTTTCTTGGATGTGGGGTTTAGGGATGGATGGGGGCTGATTTTGTGGAGCTTTTGTGTTTGGGAGTTTTGTGGGAAATAGAGGTTTTTGTTGTGGCGCGTATGGGTGTGTGGGGTAGGATGATTCTTGTGGAGTTTGGTATTTGTTTAGGACTTCTTTACCCTTATTTCTCCTTTGCCTTTCATCTTTAACGGATAAAGAACTCAATTCATCCAAGGTTTTGTATGGTTGCAACTCAACAATGTGTCTAATCCAATCATTAAGACCAAAAAGATAACGTACCAATGTTTGTGGTTCCTTCTCTTTGATATCACAACGCCAAAGAAGATGTTCAAACTCCTTTGTGTACTCCTCCACACTTTTGCTTCCTTGAACCAAACGTTGTAATTTGTAGTAGTTATCTTGGAAATAGCTTGGTGGTAGAAACTTCTCTTGCAACTTGCTTTTCATCTTATCCCATGTTCTAATCTTGTCCTTGCCCTTTGCTTGCCTCTTCTTTTGCAAATTGGCTCACCATATGGACGCATGTTTTCGCAACTTAAGAGCCACATACTTCACATTCTTCTCATCGTCAACTTCTTTAAGATCAAAAACTCGTTCAATAGTTTGCATCCAATCTAAGAAGTTTTCAGGATCAAGATTACCATTAAATTCCGGAATCTCCACTTTGAAACCAAAGCGTTCTTCCCTTCTTGAACGTCCACTCCTTTCACTTTGAGCATCCTCCTCATCTTCTTGAGCTTTTCTAACAAAAGAATCATCACGCATCTCTTTATGTTAAAGATGCATATACTTCTTTAATTGATCGGTGAGGTAAACGATCTTTTGTTTCATGAATTCTATATCTTCTTGGGAAGTTGTAGGAGACTTCGTAGGAGAGCTTGGACCAGCCATTAGAAATGATCTTGATGCAAAAAGATCACAAGAAACTCAAAAACTTGGGGTTAGTACATGGGGGACGAGAGGGGATGTGTTTTTGGTTCGATTGTGTTTGGGCTATGGGTTCCTTGTGGAGCTAATGGTGGACGTGTATGTGGGAGAAGATGGGGAATCGATTTGTGATGGAAAGATTGCAAAAATATGGTTCAAGAACTAAGAGAATCAAACTCCTAAGCTCTGATACCAATTTTGATGTATAATGGGATCAAAGAGATCTCATTACTCATAGAAATCAGGATCTTTAAAAACCAAGATAAGAATCTTGCTTCTCAAAGTTCTAAAGATCAACTAAAAGGGAATAAAAGAGATGAAAAACGTAGAAAGAACAATGAAAGATGATTCCCAAAGGTTGAATGTTTTGATGGATCAATGATGACGTATGAATGGATGAAAATGGAATGGAAATTAATGAATGAACGTGTGAATGAATGAAAGGAACGAATGGATGGATGAATGTAACGAATGGATGGATGAATGTATCTTGTGATTTAAGACTTTGAACGTTTGATTAGATGATAGAAACAATAGAAAGGCAAGATAGAATCAAACGAATCAAAAGAAACTCACTAAGATAGATTTGAATGATAATGGCTTTGAATGATATGTTTGGCTTTTGAAAAATCTTGGAGGATACAGGCACACCACCTTCAAGAATACTTCAATCTCTTCCTATCACCACCAAGGACGCCACCCTAGGCTAGAAGAAGATGATATGATCGAATCTCCCTCAAGAGAAACGAAAGACTAGCAAAAGCTAGAGAAAACAACATCATGTGGTATTTGATATATGAATGAATGAATGAGATTACAAGAGGCCTAAGGGGGGTATTTATAATAATCCTAGCCCTCCCTAGACGTGTACAAATCAAGAACTAGGCCCCTTGAGGCTTACATCATCCTACACATTTATTACATCATAAAAACTCTAAAATACAACTCTAGAAAGAAAAGACTATAACTCCTTCAATACTTATCCAAACTTCAAGATTCAAAGACCATTGGAAAGCTCTTTCAATGCTTTTCAATCTGTCTTTGGATGACTCCCTCATTAGACGCATGTATCTAAAGTTGTAGAGCAAATTACCAAACTGCCCTTGTTGAAACCATTCAAACGAGAGGGATACTTGAGTGAATGATACTCTTTTGCCATATAACCGAGTATTAGGCCCCTATGATGCATATTGGATGTCTTCCTTGATGTCCTTGATGTATATGGCCATCAAATATACATTATACTCCCCCGGTTAAAAAAAAGTTTGTCCTCAAACTTTGAGCATCAACTCTCTTTTGTTCGCCTTCTTCACAAGAGATTTACAAGCTTTCTTCTTAAAGGCTTTGAAGTCATCATAGACTCCTTTACAAAACTTCTTCAGCTTCTGCCAAAATAACCCATAAACATTATTGGAATTTGATTTTCGATACTCCATCATGGATGTAGGAATTCCATGTAACTCCAAAATTTCAAAGTCTACAATTTGGCCTTCATCATTTAGTATGTAGCGATCCATTCTTGAATGATCACCCGCGACTATAGTCTCTTCTCTTCTTGGAATCCTTGGCACTTCAACCATAAGATTCAAGTGGATATCTCTAGGGTGCATATGAAAGATACGTTTCATTGGAGAATTCAAAATTGGATGGTTGCTTGTTTTGCTCTCCTCCAAGTTTGCAAGAACAAGACCCTTATGCTCTTCATACCCATGATATTCCTCCTTCATAATCGTTACAATGCTATTTTCATCCTCCTTAGGCCGAGGGTTAGAAGATGGTGGTAAAGGTGTCAAAGTGATCTTCTTTCGATGGAGGGTGAGAGTGTAACGTGTTGGCTCTCCCATCATGTATGGCACTTCTATCAAACAACCATGGCCTTCCCAACAAAATATGACAAGTATCCACAGGAATAATATCACACCATAATGAATCCTTATAACTCTTCCCAATTGAAAGACTTACCAAGACCCTTTGATCCACACGAATGCCTTGTCCTAGGCTCAGCCATTGTAGAGTGTAAGGTGTGGGATGAGGGCTAATCTCCATTTGTAACTTCTCGACTATTGTTATAGAGGCGGCATTGGTGCAACTTCCTCCATCTATCATCAATGAGCATACTCTTCCTTTGATGGTACAACGAGAGCAAAAGATAGCCTCCCTTTGTACTTGGTCATTCGGCACATGAGCTACATTCAAGGCCCTTCCTACTACAAGTAACTCTCCATCATCCGGCTCCTCTACACATTCCTCTTCGACATTTTCTTCCTCATTCACGTCAACTCCTACTTCCTCTTCACTCTCATTTTCATGACACTCCGGTTCTACATACAAAGCACTTTGATATTCCACCAAAGATATTACCCTCTTGTTTGGGCACTCCGAAGCATAATGTCCTAAACCTTGGCATCGAAAACACCTTCTTGATGCTAGGGATTTGGTTTCTTGGATGTGGGGTTTAGGGATGGATGGGGGCTGATTTTGTGGAGCTTTTGTGTTTGGGTGTTTTGTGGGAAATAGAGGTTTTTGTTGTGGCGCGTATGGGTGTGTAGGGTAGGATGATTCTTGTGGAGTTTGGTATTTGTTTAGGACTTCTTTACCCTTATTTCTCCTTTGCCTTTCAACTTTAAGGGATAAAGAACTCAATTCATCCAAGGTTTTGTATGGTTGCAACTCAACAATGTGTCTAATCCAATCATTAAGACCAAAAAGATAACGTACCAATGTTTGTGGTTCCTTCTCTTTGATATCACAACGCCAAAGAAGATGTTCAAACTCCTTTGTGTACTCCTCCACACTTTTGCTTCCTTGAACCAAACGTTGTAATTTGTAGTAGTTATCTTGGAAATAGCTTGGTGGTAGAAACTTCTCTTGCAACTTGCTTTTCATCTTATCCCATGTTCTAATCTTGTCCTTGCCCTTTGCTTGCCTCTTCTTTTGCAAATTGGCTCACCATATGGACGCATGTTTTCGCAACTTAAGAGCCACATACTTCACATTCTTCTCATCGTCAACTTCTTTAAGATCAAAAACTCGTTCAATAGTTTGCATCCAATCTAAGAAGTTTTCAGGATCAAGATTACCATTAAATTCCGGAATCTCCACTTTGAAACCAAAGCGTTCTTCCCTTCTTGAACGTCCACTCCTTTCACTTTGAGCATCCTCCTCATCTTCTTGAGCTTTTCTAACAAAAGAATCATCACGCATCTCTCTATGTTAAAGATGCATATACTTCTTTAATTGATCGGTGAAAGCGATCTTTTGTTTCATGAATTCTATATCTTCTTGGGAAGTTGTAGGAGACTTCGTAGGAGAGCTTGGACCAGCCATTAGAAACGATCTTGATGCAAAAAGATCACAAGAAACTCACAAACTTGGGGTTAGTACATGGGGGACGAGAGGGGATGTGTTTTTGGTTCGATTGTGTTTGGGCTATGGGTTCCTTGTGGAGCTAATGGTGGACGTGTATGTGGGAGAAGATGGGGAATCGATTTGTGATGGAAAGATTGCAAAAATATGGTTCAAGAACTAAGAGAATCAAACTCCTAAGCTCTGATACCAATTTTGATGTATAATGGGATCAAAGAGATCTCATCACTCATAGAAATCAGGATCTTTAAAAACCAAGATAAGAATCTTGCTTCTCAAAGTTCTAAAGATCAGCTAAAAGGGAATAAAAGAGATGAAAAACGTAGAAAGAACAATGAAAGATGATTACCAAAGGTTGAATGTTTTGATGGATCAATGATGACGTATGAATGGATGAAAATGGAATGGAAATTGATGAATGAACGTGTGAATGAATGAAAGGAACGAATGGATGGATGAATATAACGAATGGATGGATGAATGTATCTTGTGATTTAAGACTTTGAACGTTTGATTAGATGATAGAAACAATAGAAAGGCAAGATAGAATCAAACGAATCAAAAGAAACTCACTAAGATAGATTTGAATGATAATGGCTTTGAATGATATGTTTGGCTTTTGAAAAATCTTGGAGGATACAGCACACCACCTTCAAGAATACTTCAATCTCTTCCTATCACCACCAAGGACGCCACCCTAGGCTAGAAGAAGATGATATGATCGAATCTCCCTCAAGAGAAACGAAAGACTAGCAAAAGCTAGAGAGAAAACAACATCATGTGGTATTTGATATATGAATGAATGAATGAGATTACAAGAGGCCTAAGGGGGGTATTTATAATAATCCTAGCCCTCCCTAGACGTACAAATCAAGAACTAGGCCCCTTGAGGCTTACATCATCCTACACATTTATTACATCATAAAAACTCTAAAATACAACTCTAGAAAGAAAAGACTATAACTCCTTCAATACTTATCCAAACTTCAAGATTCAAAGACCATTGGAAAGCTCTTTCAATGCTTTTCAATCTGTCTTTGGATGACTCCCTCATTAGACGCATGTATCTAAAGTTGTAGAGCAAATTACCAAACTGCCCTTGTTGAAACCATTCAAACGAGAGGGATACTTGAGTGAATGATACTCTTTTGCCATATAACCGAGTATTAGGCCCCTATGATGCATATTGGATGTCTTCCTTGATGTCCTTGATGTATATGGCCATCAAATATACATTATACTCCCCCGGTTAAAAAAAAGTTTGTCCTCAAACTTTGAGCATCAACTCTCTTTTGTTCGCCTTCTTCACAAGAGATTTACAAGCTTTCTTCTTAAAGGCTTTGAAGTCATCATAGACTCCTTTACAAAACTTCTTCAGCTTCTTCCAAAATAACCCATAAACATTATTGGAATTTGATTTTCGATACTCCATCATGGATGTAGGAATTCCATGTAACTCCAAAATTTCAAAGTCTACAATTTGGCCTTCATCATTTAGTATGAAGCGATCCATTCTTGAATGATCACCCGCGACTATAGTCTCTTCTCTTCTTGGAATCCTTGGCACTTCAACCATAAGATTCAAGTGGATATCTCTAGGGTGCATATGAAAGATACGTTTCATTGGAGAATTCAAAATTGGATGGTTGCTTGTTTTGCTCTCCTCCAAGTTTGCAAGAACAAGACCCTTATGCTCTTCATACCCATGATATTCCTCCTTCATAATCGTTACAATGCTATTTTCATCCTCCTTAGGCCGAGGGTTAGAAGATGGTGGTAGAGGTGTCAAAGTGATCTTCTTTCGATGGAGGGTGAGAGTGTAACGTGTTGGCTCTCCCATCATGTATGGCACTTCTATCAAACAACCATGGCCTTCCCAACAAAATATGACAAGTATCCATAGGAATAATATCACACCATAATGAATCTTTATAACTCTTCCCAATTGAAAGACTTACCAAGACCCTTTGATCCACACGAATGCCTTGTCCTAGGCTCAGCCATTGTAGAGTGTAAGGTGTGGGATGAGGGCTAATCTCCATTTGTAACTTCTCGACTATTGTTATAGAGGCGTTGGTGCAACTTCCTCCATCTATCATCAATGAGCATACTCTTCCTTTGATGGTACAACGAGCAAAGATAGCCTCCCTTTGTACTTGGTCATTCGGCATGAGCTACATTCAAGGCCCTTCCTACTACAAGTAACTCTCCATCATCCGGCTCCTCTACACATTCCTCTTCGACATTTTCTTCCTCATTCACGTCAACTCCTACTTCCTCTTCACTCTCATTTTCATGACACTCCGGTTCTACATACAAAGCACTTTGATATTCCACCAAAGATATTACCCTCTTGTTTGGGCACTCAAGCATAATGTCCTAAACCTTGGCATCGAAAACACCTTCTTGATGCTAGGGATTTGGTTTCTTGGATGTGGGGTTTAGGGATGGATGGGGGCTGATTTTGTGGAGCTTTTGTGTTTGGGTGTTTTGTGGGAAATAGAGGTTTTTGTTGTGGCGCTTATGGGTGTGTAGGGTAGGATGATTCTTGTGGAGTTTGGTATTTGTTTAGGACTTCTTTACCCTTATTTCTCCTTTGCCTTTCAACTTTAAGGGATAAAGAACTCATTTCATCCAAGGTTTTGTATGGTTGCAACTCAACAATGTGTCTAATCCAATCATTAAGACCAAAAAGATAACGTACCAATGTTTGTGGTTCCTTCTCTTTGATATCACAACGCCAAAGAAGATGTTCAAACTCCTTTGTGTACTCCTCCACACTTTTGCTTCCTTGAACCAAACGTTGTAATTTGTTGTAGTTATCTTGGAAATAGCTTGGTGGTAGAAACTTCTCTTGCAACTTGCTTTTCATCTTATCCCATGTTCTAATCTTGTCCTTGCGCTTTGCTTGCCTCTTCTTTTGCAAATTGGCTCACCATATGGACGCATGTTTTCGCAACTTAAGAGCCACATACTTCACATTCTTCTCATCGTCAACTTCTTTAAGATCAAAAACTCGTTCAATAGTTTGCATCCAATCTAAGAAGTTTTCAGGATCAAGATTACCATTAAATTCCGGAATCTCCACTTTGAAACCAAAGCGTTCTTCCCTTCTTGAACGTCCACTCCTTTCACTTTGAGCATCCTCCTCATCTTCTTGAGGTTTTCTAACAGAAGAATCATCACGCATCTCTATATGTTAAAGATGCATATACTTCTTTAATTGATCGGTGAGGTAAACGATCTTTTGTTTCATGAATTCTATATCTTCTTGGGAAGTTGTAGGAGACTTCGTAGGAGAGCTTGGACCAGCCATTAGAAACGATCTTGATGCAAAAAGATCACAAGAAACTCACAAACTTGGGGTTAGTACATGGGGGACGAGAGGGGATGTGTTTTTGGTTCGATTGTGTTTGGGCTATGGGTTCCTTGTGGAGCTAATGGTGGACGTGTATGTGGGAGAAGATGGGGAATCGATTTGTGATGGAAAGATTGCAAAAATATGGTTCAAGAACTAAGAGAATCAAACTCCTAAGCTCTGATACCAATTTTGATGTATAATGGGATCAAAGAGATCTCATTACTCATAGAAATCAGGATCTTTAAAAACCAAGATAAGAATCTTGCTTCTCAAAGTTCTAAAGATCAGCTAAAAGGGAATAAAAGAGATGAAAAACGTAGAAAGAACAATGAAAGATGATTACCAAAGGTTGAATGTTTTGATGGATCAATGATGACGTATGAATGGATGAAAATGGAATGGAAATTGATGAATGAACGTGTGAATGAATGAAAGGAACGAATGGATGGATGAATGTAACGAATGGATGGATGAATGTATCTTGTGATTTAAGACTTTGAACGTTTGATTAGATGATAGAAACAATAGAAAGGCAAGATAGAATCAAACGAATCAAAAGAAACTCACTAAGATAGATTTGAATGATAATGGCTTTGAATGATATGTTTGGCTTTTGAAAAATCTTGGAGGATACAGGCACACCACCTTCAAGAATACTTCAATCTCTTCCTATCACCACCAAGGACGCCACCCTAGGCTAGAAGAAGATGATATGATCGAATCTCCCTCAAGAGAAACGAAAGACTAGCAAAAGCTAGAGAGAAAACAACATCATGTGGTATTTGATATATGAATGAATGAATGAGATTACAAGAGGCCTAAGGGGGGTATTTATAATAATCCTAGCCCTCCCTAGACGTGTACAAATCAAGAACTAGGCCCCTTGAGGCTTACATCATCCTACACATTTATTACATCATAAAAACTCTAAAATACAACTCTAGAAAGAAAAGACTATAACTCCTTCAATACTTATCCAAACTTCAAGATTCAAAGACCATTGGAAAGCTCTTTCAATGCTTTTCAATCTGTCTTTGGATGACTCCCTCATTAGACGCATGTATCTAAAGTTGTAGAGCAAATTACCAAACTGCCCTTGTTGAAACCATTCAAACGAGAGGGATACTTGAGTGAATGATACTCTTTTGCCATATAACCGAGTATTAGGCCCCTATGATGCATATTGGATGTCTTCCTTGATGTCCTTGATGTATATGGCCATCAAATATACATTATACTCCGGTTAAAAAAGTTTGTCCTCAAACTTTGAGCATCAACTCTCTTTGTTCGCCTTCTTCACAAGAGATTTACAAGCTTTCTTCTTAAAGGCTTTGAAGTCATCATAGACTCCTTTACAAAACTTCTTCAGCTTCTTCCAAAATAACCCATAAACATTATTGGAATTTGATTTTCGATACTCCATCATGGATGTAGGAATTCCATGTAACTCAAAATTTCAAAGTCTACAATTTGGCCTTCATCATTTAGTATGAAGCGATCCATTCTTGAATGATCACCCGCGACTATAGTCTCTTCTCTTCTTGGAATCCTTGGCACTTCAACCATAAGATTCAAGTGGATATCTCTAGGTGCATATGAAGATACGTTCATTGGAGAATTCAAATTGGATGGTTGCTTGTTTGCTCTCCTCCAAGTTTGCAAGAACAAGACCCTTATGCTCTTCATACCCATGATATTCCTCCTTCATAATCGTTACAATGCTATTTTCATCCTCCTTAGGTAGGTTAGAAGATGGTGGTAGAGGTGTCAAAGTGATCTTCTTTCGATGGAGGGTGAGAGTGTAACGTGTTGGCTCTCCCATCATGTATGGCACTTCTATCAAACAACCATGGCCTTCCCAACAAAATATGACAAGTATCCATAGGAATAATATCACACCATAATGAATCTTTATAACTCTTCCCAATTGAAAGACTTACCAAGACCCTTTGATCCACACGAATGCCTTGTCCTAGGCTCAGCCATTGTAGAGTGTAAGGTGTGGGATGAGGGCTAATCTCCATTGTAACTTCTCGACTATTGTTATAGAGCGGCATTGGTGCAACTTCCTCCATCTATCATCAATGAGCATACTCTTCCTTTGATGGTACAACGAGAGCAAAAGATAGCCTCCCTTTGTACTTGGTCATTCGGCACATGAGCTACATTCAAGGCCCTTCCTACTACAAGTAACTCTCCATCATCCGGCTCCTCTACACATTCCTCTTCGACATTTTCTTCCTCATTCACGTCAACTCCTACTTCCTCTTCACTCTCATTTTCATGACACTCCGGTTCTACATACAAAGCACTTTGATATTCCACCAAAGATATTACCCTCTTGTTTGGGCACTCCGAAGCATAATGTCCTAAACCTTGGCATCGAAAACACCTTCTTGATGCTAGGGATTTGGTTTCTTGGATGTGGGGTTTAGGGATGGATGGGGGCTGATTTTGTGGAGCTTTTGTGTTTGGGTGTTTTGTGGGAAATAGAGGTTTTTGTTGTGGCGCTTATGGGTGTGTAGGGTAGGATGATTCTTGTGGAGTTTGGTATTTGTTTAGGACTTCTTTACCCTTATTTCTCCTTTGCCTTTCAACTTTAAGGGATAAAGAACTCAATTCATCCAAGGTTTTGTATGGTTGCAACTCAACAATGTGTCTAATCCAATCATTAAGACCAAAAAGATAACGTACCAATGTTTGTGGTTCCTTCTCTTTGATATCACAACGCCAAAGAAGATGTTCAAACTCCTTTGTGTACTCCTCCACACTTTTGCTTCCTTGAACCAAACGTTGTAATTTGTAGTAGTTATCTTGGAAATAGCTTGGTGGTAGAACTTCTCTTGCAACTTGCTCTTCATCTTATCCCATGTTCTAATCTTGTCCTTGCCCTTTGCTTGCCTCTTCTTTTGCAAATTGGCCCACCATATGGACGCATGTTTTCGCAACTTAAGAGCCACATACTTCACTTTCTTCTCATCATCAACTTCTTTAAGATCAAAAACTCGTTCAATAGTTTGCATCCAATCTAAGAAGTTTTCAAGATCAAGATTACCATTAAATTCCGGAATCTCCACTTTGAAACCAAAGCGTTCTTCCCTTCTTGAACGTCCACTCCTTTCACTTTGAGCATCCTCTTCATCTTCTTGAGGTTTTCTAACAAAAGAATCATCACGCATCTCTCTATGTTAAAGATGCATATACTTCTTTAATTGATCGGTGAGGTAAACGATCTTTTGTTTCATGAATTCTATATCTTCTTGGGAAGTTGTAGGAGACTTCGTAGGAGAGCTTGGATCAGCCATTAGAAACGATCTTGATGCAAAAAGATCACAAGAAACTCACAAACTTGGGGTTAGTACATGGGGGACGAGAGGGGATGTGTTTTTGGTTCGATTGTGTTTGGGATATGGGTTCTTTGTGGAGCTAATGGTGGACGTGTATGTGGGAGAAGATGGGGAATGGATTTGTGATGGAAAGATTGCAAAAAGATGGTTCAAGAACTAAGAGAATCAAACTCCTAAGCTCTGATACCAATTTTGATGTATAATGGGATCAAAGAGATCTCATTACACATAGAAATCAGGATCTTTAAAAACCAAGATAAGAATCTTGCTTCTCAAAGTTCTAAAGATCAACTAAAAGGGAATAAAAGAGATGAAAAATGTAGAAAGAACAATGAAAGATGATTACCAAAGGTTGAATGTTTTGATGGATCAATGATGAACGTATGAATGGATGAAAATGGAATGGAAATTGATGAATGAACGTGTGAATGAATGAAAGGAACGAATGGATGGATGAATGTAACGAATGGATGGACGAATGTATCTTGTGATTTAAGACTTTGAACGTTTGAATAGATGATAGAAACAATAGAAAAGCAAGATAGAAACAAACGAATCAAAAGAAACTCACTAAGATTGATTTGAATGATGATGGCTTTGAATGATATGTTTGACTTTTGAAAAATCTTGGAGGATACAGGCACACCACCTTCAAGAATGCTTCAATCTCTTCCTATCACCACCAAGGACGCCACCCTAGGCTAGAAGAAGATGATATGATCGAATCTCCCTCAAGAGAAACGAAAGACTAGCAAAAGCTAGAGAGAAAACAACATCATGTGGTATTTGATATATGAATGAATGAATGAGATTACAAGAGGCCTAAGAGGGGTATTTATAATAATCCTAGCCCTCCCTAGACGTGTACAAATCAAGAACTAGGCCCCTTGAGGCTTACATCATCCTACACATTTATTACATCATAAAAACTCTAAAATACAACTCTACAAAGAAAAGACTATAACTCCTTCAATACTTGTCCAAACTTCAAGATTCAAAGACCATTGGAAAGCTCTTTCAATGCTTTTCAATCTGTCTTTGGATGACTCCCTCATTAGACGCATGTATCTAGAGTTATAGAGAAAATTACCAAATTGCCCTTGTTGAAACCATTCAAACGAGAGGGATACTTGAGTGAATGATGCTCTTTTGCCATATAACCGTGTATTAGGCCCCTATGATGCATATTGGATGTCTTCCTTGATGTATATGGCCTTCAAATATACATCACCGACCAGTGTTTGACTGAACTCAAACGCACTGGGGTTGCATCGCGTGGATCTCGATGTCCTTGGTCTCTCGGGGCGTGGGGGGCAGATAAATATCTTGATTGTCGGGATTCAACTCTCCATGGAGGACCTGGAATACGTGTCGTACAACTACTGGATCACTCTCTCGAACCTGTTTAATGAGGTGCTCAAATTCTTCCAAGTCCATACCTGATGGAACAGCATTTGAGCCAGGAGTTTCACCATCGCCAATTATTATGAGTTGTCTCCAAAACATGTTTGTCCGTGTAAGCTGAATTAGGGCTCCAGTTTCGTAAATTTCCACCATAGAACACGCGCACAAGAGGAGATGGGTTCTCGACACCTTGTGATCCCACAAGTTGCAGCCTCCACCATACCTCATCGACATCATCCTATTGAGCTTCAACGACAACAGGTCCAATGCGTGATGAGATACATGCCCGTGCAAATTCTTAAAGAAATGACAATTACCGAAATTCCTGTGCGTGCTCCTAGACTATTCAAGCTCCCTCTTAATCTCAGTATGTTGATTCTCCAAGAGTTGGTTAATCTTCGCAAACACACGATGGAAGGTGCCTCTAGAACTACCGATATAATACTTCAGTGTAGAATGCTGGCTCTCAACTCTAGAAGTCGCCGTGTTCCCCATATGAGGGACATTGTCGGTAAAAGCACAAACAAATTTTTCCTTATTATTCAACCACGTCCTAGTAAGATAATCAACTATCGGTTTGTTTTGCCCAATCCACGCGTTAACGACGTCGTTCCACTTATGCTTGAACTCTCCAACAGTCTTCGCATGTACAATGCCATTCCAGAAATGATGTCTGAAATGAAGCCCGAGTCCAAGCTTCTTGCCCCCAGTAAGGTTGTTTACTTTGTTCTCCACATCATTCCCAATATGCCACACGCATAACAATTGGGGCACGTTTGGGTAAACCTTGGCAGTAGCACCCAACAAAGCATCTTGCTTGTCCGTCACAAACACGGATGGAATAACATCAGGACCCAACAATTCATGCATCCTCCACATCAGCCACTCATATGATTCCATCTTCTCGTCCCGTATGAATGAGTAAGCAATTTGAAAGTTGCGGTTAGCGGGTGTCACGCCTACCAGCTCACATAAAGGTCACTTTGCCTTGTTTGTGTTGTACGTAGTGTCAATGAGAATGACATGCGGGTACGTACGTAGCAACTTCCACGAGTAAGGGTGACATAAAAAAACCTGACGAAACTCGCCATCATCATCATAATCAACAAATGAGATGTAGCTGTCGACTTTCGCCATGTACAGACAATATTGGGCATGCGTCCTACCATCCATTTCCTCGGTGCGCATCTTTGCCCGCTCGTTGTATACTTGCTTCACGTTTATCTTAGAAGCGGGGAACTTAATCTTCAACGATGTTTGTATCGTGGCCGGTGTGCACCCGTGTTGGTCATTTCACGGACATGATCGATCTTTCATGTCAGAAGTCCATGGGTGTCCGTGACGATGCCCTTCCTCGTACATGATGAAGCCATGATTGTGCTTCCCCCGGTCACCATCGCAAACACGAATTCGCCATTCCGTTTCATTGCGAGTTCACGCAACAATGACAAATTTACATTGGCACGCCTTCGTCGACGTACTCCGACGAGTCGCATCATTGAGATCATTCAGTTTCCCACGATATTTACCGTACCTCCAACACTTCAAATAACACTTTTTCGGACTCTCTGCATCTTTTCTCTTGTACGAAGACCGTACAAACCTAAATCCGATTCCCGCAGCTATTCCATTGGCCCAATCTTGCACTGCTTCTATAGCCTCAAAGACATCTTGCGTCGCAAAATACGGTGAATAATCAACACCATCTTCGCCAAAGTCCTCCAAATGAACCTGCAAACAATACCACACAATTATCATACTAATAATAATTAGGATACTAATTCCTAATAGTTAATAATAATAATAGCATTAACAATAATAATTAACATACAAATAATATGAATAATAATAATAACAATGATAACAACATTAACGACAACAATATTTATAATTAATGTAACATCAATTGTAATTAACATATTAATAAAAATATTAACAACACTTATAATTAACATATTATAATAATATTAACAATAATAATTAACATAATAATAATAATATTGCTCTCAAAAAAAAAAATAATATTAACAATAATAATTAACATAATAATATTACTAACATAATATTAATATTAACAATAATAATTAACATATTATAATATTATTAACAACACTTATAATAAACATATTATAATAATATTAACAACACTTATAATTAACATATTATAATAATATTAACAATAATAATTAACATAATACTAATATTATTAACATAACAATAATATTATTAACTTAATAATAATATTTATAAATAATAAAATAAATAAAAACTAATTAAAAAAATTGCCGAAAAATTCACGAAATTTAATGCGTGTGGCGCCAGCAAGAGTTGCCGCACAGACTATGCGGCAACACCACCGCTTGTCGCCGACGCCCATGCGACAACGATCAAGGCGGCCTTGCGATCGCCATGCAAGGTCACGCCCAGCAGAAATTTCGCACGACAGTCGCAATTTTCCGGCAATTTTTTTTGCGCAATTTTTTAAAATTTAAAATTTACAAACTAACCTCTTCTTCTTCACTTGAATTATCACCTTCTCTTGACATTTTAGGTTAAATTTAAAAAATAAATACAAATTTTAGTGAGGTTAGAGAGAGAATTTGAGAGGAGAGTGTGAGGAGACTCAGAGGAGTGTGAGAGGAGAAGGTTATAAGAGGGGCAAAATTGTCTTTTGGGGGGCAACATTAATACAAAAGGAGGCAGCATTAAGCATATCCCATTAATTTTGACTCTATTGATAGAATGCACATATTATACCTCATCCAATATTTCTTTTACCCAAATAAAAGGTGAAAAACTAAAGAAGATGTAATAAGCTTGAAAGAGGGTATTGGTAGGGAAACCAACCCCGCGGGTCCTTCAGGTTCCAGCCCGGGAAGGAGCGTATGATAATTGATTCCTCCCTCAACCAATCCACCGCCCCTCACCCTCACCCTCTCTTCTCTCTTCTCTCTCACTCATTCCAGGATCTCACATCCCCCCTTATATTCATCCTTGTTTTGGGACCTCCGAATTTATCAGATCAGCCTTTATTAGCTCAATATTTTCGCTCATCTCCGATCGATCCGTCGGTGAGTTCCCTCTCTATCTCTTTCTACCCTAAATTCTCTTTCGATTCCATCAATTGACCAACTTTAGTTAATTGCTTCATTCTTTATTGTTAATTTCAGCTCACTACTTGCTTCTGTTAGTCGTGATTGCTACTGTCCCCCTTTTTGAATAGATACCTTGTTCCTTTAAATCATACAAAATCTGCTCTTCTTTTCGTTGGTGGAATGACTTCTGTTTTTCAGAGGAGATGAGGCGCATGTTTATTGTCATATGAACCGAAGATTGATCAGCGGAAGGGGAAATTTAGATGAATTTATGGTTATATAAATCTGAAAATCATTAAATTCATGTGTCTGAAATATATAACTTTGTTAGAATCTCCATTGATTAGTTTAATGCTGTTGTTCTGCAGTCGATCCTGGTCACTTCTGTGAAACTTAGCACAATTGAACTAATTGTTAAATGATGCTTTGTGAATAATATCAAAATGAGGAAGCTAACTGGATTTTGAACTTTACCGATTGTTTCGATTGGGGTGTTCTGCCTCTGCTAAATATAAACTACCTGGCTGTAGGGTATATTCTCGTGATTTTGATTACTGTCTTGTTTCTATAGTGCACTAGTGCCCATGGGAGGCTTCCACTAAGCGAAATTTTGACCCCCAAACAATGAATGTTCTCCCTGTCACATTTCAGTGTGAGAGCAGTTCAATGTTGTTGTTAGTGGTTGTTCATGAATTACCTTTGAAATTGTTTTTGAAACTGTAGAGTTCAAAGGGATTTGTTTCCGTCAGCTTGTTGGTGTCATTTTCCTGGATCTTGCTGACTGTCTGCTTTTATATGATTGAAAACAGCAGCAGTTAGGCGACATGAGATCGGATTATATTCGCTTCTCTGCCAGCGGCAGACTTGGGAAGGGAAAACCTCCGTCTTTGGTGGACTTATGTGTTCAGGTTGCTATAGATAACATTAGGTACATTGGCGATGTTGGTGAAACCGATATTCATCTTCTTGAGCGGATCTTGCCCCATTGTACATTGGAGCAACTGATGCACATTGAAAACGCTACTGCTGTAAGATTGACCATTCTTTTATTCAATTCATTTTCATCTTGTTTTCTTTTTCCTTTCCTTCTTCTATTCCTTGTTAGACTTGCCTTTACTCTATGTTGAATGTTGTGTATGTGTAGGATAGGGACCTAACTCCAGTTACTGATAAATTATGGAAGAAATTTTTTGAGGCAGAATTTGGTGCTCATTGGTTAGAGAAGGTAGTCAAGAGGATGGAAGAAAATGGAGTGACGTTTAAATGGAGACAATTGTATCAGGTATTCTATGTTTTGGATCTGCAATTTGGGCATTTCACACTGCTCTTGTCATTTGTGTTTCTTTGGTGGTTTGAGAAGATTGGGAAATGGTTTCTTACTTGTGTCATTCTACGGATAATGAAAGTACGTAAAGTCACCTTTAATCCATAGTTGTCTCTTGTAGGCAAGATTGAAGGAGGTAGAAGAGAAAAGAAACAGTACTGTTGAACGATTAGCTCAGTCTTACAAGGATCAAAATGCGCGTGAGTTCGCTTCCCTTCTAATTATGTTATGAAGTCAATCATGATTGTGCAAGTGAGTCCCATTGCCTTTACATCTACTATTTTCTTTGGACAAGGTTCTAAATATTCCTTTACCAATGCTTCCCTGTTTTTATTTTCTTGGCAAATTTTAACATATACAAAATCTCAGGTTCTTCAAGTATGACTTCCTTTTCATTTCAAACTCAAATGAAAAATAAACAAGAATGTCTTGTTTCATTTTATTTCATTCAAACTTGGAACACTCGAATCCAAATAGGTGGTTAAACACGGAAAACTACTTAAGTATTCATTAGCAGTGAAAGCATTGCAAATTAGGGATTACTTGTGTTTTTAGTTCTTTCATGAAAACAAGAGATTATTGTGTAAGACAACAACTAGACGCATAATTTAGAAAAGAACCACAAGCTCATTCCTTCTTGTATCAAAATCCGCACAAGTATATAACATCTACCACTACGAGGATCACTGGAAGCAGTGGAAGCCCCAGATGATAGCATATTTGTAAGGTAGTCAACACCATTTCTTTTTTTTTTTTTAAAAAAAAAAATAAAATGAAATTTACTTATATGGTGAGAATCAATTCAAGAGAAGTTATGGGCCAAGCGACTAGGGGTAGACCAATGAACTCAAAGTCAATAGGAAAAGTCACTCGTCACTTCTCCATACATCATCACCTTTCACTTCTCTTATAGGTTGCTACGAAGTTGTTTTGACCATTATGCATTTTTTCCATAAAATTTTATAACATAGAACAATAGAAAAATGTGCTTAATGCCTAGTATGTTACTCTTGTACATTACTCTTGCGCGGTAAATTAACCATTGGAATGTGCGGGTAGGTGCGTGGATTTAAGACAATTCCATAATAATGGACAGTATAATTGAAACTTATTAATCATTGTTTTACTAGCCAAACTTGGGACCCATGCTTATCTACTCACTCATAACCTTTCATGAGTTTGGAGATCTTCACTCCACTCCTTGATTCCAGTAGTTATGCATTGAACAAATTAATAATGAAGTGCACTATGCATGATGTATAATGGGATCAATGGAATCTCATTATACTTGGAAACAGGATCTTTAAAATCCAAGATAAGAATCTTGCTTCTCAAATTTCTTAAAGATCAACCAAATTGAATGAAATGTTGTATGATAGGATCAAGGGTGATCAAATTATACAAAAGATTAGGATCTTTAAGTGGTTCTTTAAGATTGAATGAACGAATGTATGAATGGATGAACAAACGAATGGAATGGACGAATGGAATGAATGAAACGAATTTGTGAATGAATGGAATGAATGTAGGAATGAATGGAATGTAAGTTTCTTGAATGATTGAATGACATTCAAATGAATCTTGAAATTGAAATGAAACAAGATCAATGAAACAAGAATCAAACTCACAAATGGATGATGAACGAATGATATGTTTGGCTTTTGAATAATCTTGGAGGATACAACCACACCACCTTCAAGAATGCTTCAATCTCTTCCTATCACCACCTAGGACGCCACCCTAAGCTAGAAGAAGAAGATAGGATCGAATCTCCATCAAGAGAAACGAAAGACTAGCAAAAGCTAGAGAGAAAACAACACCATGTGTTTGTATTTGATTTATTGAATGAATGAGATTACAAGAGGCCTAAGGGGGTATTTATAGTAATCCCAAGCCCCCTTGGACGTGTACAAATCAAGAATCTAGGCCCCTTGAGGCTTACATCATCCTACACATTTATTACATCATAAAAACTCTAAAATACAACTCTAGAAAGAAAAGACTATAACTCCTTCAATACTTGTTCGTTTTCCAAGATTCAAAAACCATTGGAAAGCTCTTTCAATGGTCTTCAATATGTCTTTGGATGACTTCCTCATTAGACGCATGTATCTAGAGTTATAGAGTAAATTACCAAACTGCCCTTGTTGAAATCATTCAAACGAGAGGGATACTTGAGTGAATGATGCTCTTTTGCCATATAACCGAGTATTAGGTTCCTATGATGTATATTGGATGTCTTCCTTGATGTCCTTGATGTATATGGCCATCAAATATACATTATACTCCCCCGGTTGAAAAAAGTTTGTCCTCAAACTTTGAGCATCAATTCTCTTTTGTTCGCCTTCTTCACAAGAGATTTACAAACTTTCTTCTTAAAGGCTTTGAAGTCATCATAGACTCCTTTACAAAACTTCTTCAACTTCTCCCAAGATAATCCATTGACATTATTGGACTTTGATTCTCGATATTTCACCATGGATGTAAAAATCTCATGTAACTTCACAACTTCAAAGTCTAGTTTCTCAACTTTGCCTTCATCATGAGTAATATGACATAGTATGAAACGATCCATCTTTGAATGGTCATCGACAACTAGAACCTCTTAACTTCTTTGAATCCTTGGCACTTCAACCATGAGATTCAAGTTGATATCTTTAGGGTGCACATGATAGATACGTTCCATTGGAGAATTCAAAATTGGATGGTTGCTTGTTTTGCTCTCCTCCAAGTTTGCAAGAACAAGACCCTTATGCTCTTCATACCCATGATATTCCTCCTTCATAATCTTCACAATGTTGCTTTCATTCTCCTTAGGTCGTGTGGTATAAGATGGAAGTAGAGATGTCTCTTGATGCATGATATTCCTATCAAGCAACTTTGGTCTTTCCAACAAAGTGTGACAAGTATCCATAGAAGTAATATCATACCATAATGAATCTCTACAATTCTTGTAAATGGAAAGACTTACTAAGCTTCTTGGATCCTCATGAATGTCTTTGTCATGGCTTAGCCATTGTGTAGGGCGTGAATAATTCTCCAAGTTTGACGTGTGGATCATTGTTGTAGGGGCGTCAATGTCACCATAGGAGGCACAACTTTCTCCTTCTGTGATCAATGAACATACTTCTCCTTTGTTGGTACAATGAGAGATCTTGCACTCTCTTTGTTGATGTTCATTCGGCACACATACTTCTTTCAAGGCTCTCCTTGTCACAAGCCACTCTTCTTCGTACTCCTCAAATAATTCATTATCATACGTTTGGTACCCAACCAAAGACACTTCTTTCTTGTTAGGACACTCCAAATCAATGTGACCCAAACTTTGGCAATGACAACATCTCCTTTGAGAAAGGGTTTTGGGTTCTTGGATAGTAGGTTTGGGGAGGGTTTGGGGCTGTTTTGAGGTGCTTTTGGCGTGGTAATGTGTGGGAGATATGGATGGTCTTGGTTGCATATGGGTTTTATCCCAAAGTTCTTTACTCTTTGCTTGTATTTCAACATCAAGAGCTAAAGAACTCAACTCTTCCAAGTTTGTGTAAGGTTGATTTACAACAACATGCCGAATGTAATCATTAAGACCAAGAAAGTAACATACCAAAACTTGTGGATCATCCTCGTTAAGGGCATACTTCCATAGTTGCCACCTGAATTCTATTGTGTATTCAACCACATCCTTGCTCCCTTGCTCCAAACGTTGCAAATCACTTTGTGAATTCTTGTTAGATCTTTTGCAAGCCATAGAATATGAATCTTGATACAAAAGATCACAAGAAACTCACGGTTTTGGGGTTAGAATGTAGGGACGAGAGGGGGATGTGTTTTTTTTAGTTCGATTGTGTTTGGGCTATGGGTTCTTTGTGGAGCTAATGGTGGACGTGTATGTGGGGGATGATGAGGAATGGTTTTGTGATGGAAAGATGGTGAAAAGATAGTAAAAAGATGGATCAAGAACTAAGAGAATCAATTCCTTAAGCTCTGATACCAATTTTGATGTATAATGGGATCAATGGAATCTCATTATACTTGGAAACAGGATCTTTAAAAACCAAGATAAGAATCTTGCTTCTCAAAGTTCTTAAAGATCAACCAAATTGAATGAAATGTTGTATGATAGGATCAAGGGTGATCAAATTATACAAAAGATTAGGATCTTTAAGTGGTTCTTTAAGATTGAATGAACGAATGTATGAATGGATGAACAAACGAATGGAATGGATGAATGGAATGAATGAAACGAATGTGTGAATGAATGGAATGAATGTAGGAATGAATGGAATGTAAGTTTCTTGAATGATTGAATGATATTCAAACGAATCTTGAAATTGAAATGAAACAAGATCAATGAAACAAGAATCAAACTCACAAATGGATGATGAACGAATGATATGTTTGGCTTTTGAAGAATCTTGGAGGATACAGCCACACCACCTTCAAGAATGCTTCAATCTCTTCCTATCACCACCTAGGACGCCACCCTAAGCTAGAAGAAGAAGATAGGATCGAATCTCCCTCAAGAGAAACGGAAGACTAGCAAAAGCTAGAGAGAAAACAACACCATGTGTTTGTATTTGATTTATTGAATGAATGAGATTACAAGAGGCCTAAGGGGGTATTTATAGTAATCCCAAGCCCCTCGATGTACAAATCAAGAATCTAGGCCCCTTGAGGCTTACATCATCCTACACATTTATTACATCATAAAAACTCTAAAATACAACTCTAGAAAGAAAAGACTATAACTCCTTCAATACTTGTCCGTTTTCCAAGATTCAAAAACCATTGGAAAGCTCTTTCAATGGTCTTCAATATGTCTTTGGATGACTTCCTCATTAGACGCATGTATCTAGAGTTATAGAGTAAATTACCAAACTGCCCTTGTTGAAATCATTCAAACGAGGGGGATACTTGAGTGAATGATGCTCTTTTGCCATATAACCGAGTATTAGGCTCCTATGATGTATATTGGATGTCTTCCTTGATGTCCTTGATGTATATGGCCATCAAATATACATCAATGCAAGCCTTGTGCAATCATGGACCAAAGAACTCAATAGTGTATTAATTTTTATCGCGACATACGACCATTGATGATTCTCATAACAAGATATAAGAGAACTCTTAAGTGCATTATGTACATACAATACCGTCTCCGCTACTCATGATGTTAGGGTACATGTAATTACATACATAGCTGCTTGATTCCTTTTAGGTGTTTCTTGCGAGTTTTTCAATTGAGTATGTTTTTAAGAATATCTCATTAGTCATGGTGCAAGATTTTCTTTAACCAGTTTCTTATGTAAACCTTTTTCATCCCCTTTTAGTTATAATTCCTAGTGCTCTTTGCACTTATATGTGGTTCTTGTTTGGTTTACAAAAATGCGCATAGGCCCATAAAAACCCAAAGCTCAATGCATTACGCCTTACAAGGGGAAATGTGCACTTTTTTTTTGTGTTTTAGATCAAAGATTAAAGCAAACCAAGAGCACACTTAATCAATTCAAAAGAAGGCAAAGTATGTGGTATTTTCTTAGTTATAATGATGTTTGGTCACTTATTTGATGTTGTTACTTATTGTTCAGAAAACAAATATGGCACGGGAGTTATCGTAAGCATTTTTTTTTGGTAAAAGTCACATTCAAAAATTCCACACCTTCTCCTCGATACATGTGCCCCGCCAATGACCCTTTGTGCTTTTGCATGCCTCAAACTTGTTTCTTTGTTGTTGACTTTATCCATTGACGTTTAACTTATGAGATCTCTTTAAGATTGGGAAGAGGATAACATTTGTATTTTGTTGGAGATGTTATCCATTGGGATTTGACTTATGAGATCTCTTAAAGACTGGGAATATGTAACGTTTGTATTTTGTTGGCTTTACTAGCTGAGATGATGGTTTTGCATGAGGGTAATGATGGGATTGTTTGGCCTCATGACTTTAAAGGGTCTTTCACTCTCGGGAGTCTTTATAGTGCACCTTTTGGGGATGAGATTGAAGTGGAGTTCTTGGAAAGTTCATTTGGGAATTGGGATTCTAAGGTTCCCCCTAAATCTACTTTCTTTTACATGGCAGCCACCAAAGGTAAGATTCCTGTGGAGGACATGCTCAAACGAAGAAGTTTTAATAGTTCTATTATATTTATACGTGTTCTATGTGCTGCCTGCAGTAAGAGTCTGTGGATCCATTGTTTGTGAGCTTCTTCACGTTGGCTCCTCGCCTTTTTTGCAGATGGGGGGTTTTTTGGGTATAAGCGAGTAGTGCGAAGGATGTGCTGGTGGCTTGGAGGAGAAGGATGATGAAAGTTTGGGTATGTGGTGTGTGGATTTTGGCTCCGTTAGCAGTATGGTGCACCACTTGGTGGGAAAGAAACCAACTGAATTTTGAGAACAAATCTTTATTCCTTTATGATTTTAAGCTCTACCTTTTGAGGATATTGCATAAGTTGGATTGTAGTGCTTAAGGATGATAGAAACTTAAACTTTTGATTTTTTTTTTAATAATATCATTGATGACTGCTAGAGGGCATGAGTGCTTTTGATACTTGACCCCTTTTGTAAATGGACAGCTCCTTCGCGTCCCTGTAACATATCTTTTGATTAGTTATAAGGAAAAGGACTTGCTTTGGGGTGGAAGAGTTTTTTGTTCACCTTTTTATCCATTGTTGGTGGGTCTCTTCTTTGTGGACTTCATCATTTGGCATTTTCTTTGATATGTGTGAATTGGGTGCAATCTCAAACTTTAAGGGATGTTTTGTTGCCTTGGTGGGGAAGGTTGAAGAAGAGATCATCAATAGTTGTTTGGAAGTCGATGCCTTTGGCAATTCAGCGGCACACTTGGAAGGAGAAGGATTCCTGAATTTTGAGGGTGAGGCTTGGTTCTATTAAGATTTCAAGCTTTATTTTGTGAGAATTTCATATAATTGATGTAAGCTTCGTGATTATGCTTTGAAGATTAATTTTGGGGATTTTGTTGATGTGAATCTTGTAGAGAAGCTTCAGGGCTTGAGGTTATGTTGTGTTCTTTTGTACATGGGCGACACCCAATTGGTGTTTATTATTACATACTTTTGACTACCTGTATAAAAACTAAAACAACGATCTATATCTGTTTTCTAGGGAACAGGAGATTCATGATGTGCATTATTTGAGGTGCCATTTAGTCCCTGAACCAATGGTGCTGATAGTGTCATAATTGTTTTTCCTTTGTTTGCTTTGTTACTGATATATTGATGGGTGGAGATGTGACTTTAAATATGGGGTGCTTTTATCTGCAGGGAAGCAAAGTCGGCAAATCAAGATTTGCACAAAAGCTCCACCGTCAACTAAGAAAAGAAGTTTCTGTGGAGGTAATAGTAGCCTTTCAGTGGTTCAGTAGATTAGCCATGTTCCCTTTATACAATGCCTTTGCTTGTTCATTGTCTCATTTTTCTGCATGATATATGGTGGTCACATGTAGCATTTGGAGCCTCGAGCAGTTTTTCCAATTTGAAGAGCAACCTAATGAAGAAAGCAAAAATTGAATACAGGTGACATATTTGGTCTATATTTTCATTTGGCCTTTCTACTGATGTTCTCACATTATTAAAATTGCATTTGGTCAAAGAAATTGCTATTTTTATATGCTTTAAGCCTTACTGAGAGCACAGAGCAAAGCTGTTTAGATGGGTTTATTCACCCTGAATCTCAGCAAAATCATTTGTTTGTGATGCAGAGACTATTGTAAATAGTTTTTGAATTTCATAACGCATGAGAATGAAAATTCTCTTGTTGAGGGTCTTTCTTGGTTTCATTAGTCTTGAACACATATTTTAAATGTTTGTGGTATATAGCTTCAATTGCAGATGGCAAGATGGTTTGACTATTGTCCCTTCTCTGATTTATTTGACAGTGCCGAGATAAAAAACCGGGTAGCTGTAAAAAGAGTTGTTGTTCAGATGCAGCGAACTAATAGGTAACATCATTAGCACCATCCACCATATTCATTCTAGGAGGAATGTATAGCGATTTCCACAATTTGGGAATCACAGGCTATTGTTGGAATTGCTACAATATAAACTTTACCTGTGTTATGATTGGATTTGATCCGCTAAAATTTATACTTTTAAAATATCAGATTATAATATTTTTAAACTAGTAAATTATGTATAATTAGTGATTTTTTTTTTTCTAGGGCCTTGTTTGTTTGTGAATGCACGTATATTCATCATTCACCTTATATTTTCTGTTATGCTATGAGATTAAGGTTGAGAATGTGGATTACATTCAAGGTTGAGAATGAACTATATTTTATGCTTGATATTTATTAACTCATAGCGCAATACTTCATAGCTCTAAACTCCTCCATTCTTACCTGTTGGAGGTTGCCTGGGTTCTGGTGACTGTTTCTAGTTGGAGGGTGCCTGATTATTGGCAAGGCATTGATCTGATCCCAATTTTTTGTCAACTGTACCAACTCGTCTCTGCTGACGATATTGACGTATGTCTAACCCTCCTGCACGCGCTTAGTTCTCTCCCTCCCTTGATATTTGTAACCAACAGTGTCCGACACTAGTGATATCTCACCTAACAAATAATGCGTGTGGAAGATGACTTGGTGCTAATCCTGAGATATTGATTTTTTTTTGGTGCAAAAGATTTTACCACCTAGTTTATTGGATTTTTATTTTCTTAAAAATATGTCCATCATTCTCAAACCCATAGCTTCAATGGACATAAACTACAATATAGCAAGTATAACCACTAAATAAGTGCAATTAATAAAACAGGATTTTTAGACGTAAATAATACGAAGTTGTACCTTATTTGCCAATAATACTACCAACTTTTTTTTGGACATAAATGTCATGTACTATGTGGGTGTTGGACAATAATACGCCTGCCACTTCCAGGCGGTGGTTTGTCGACGTGTGTGTGGAAATTCGGTGTGCACGATGGTTGGTTGACGTGGGGGGCAGAAGCCTCCAAGTCCCCGCTAGATTTCCGTTGATTTATGCCACACATGTCAGCAAATCACCTCTTGGAAGTAGCCGACGTACTATTTTGTCCCACACCCCAACAATACATAACATTTATGTCCAACAAAAAGATGGTACTATTATTGGCCGACAGGGTGCAACTTCGTATTTTTACGTCCAAAAATCTAATAAAAAGTAAAATGGAATCTACAAATTAGGAAATGAATCTTTGACCGAAGAAAAATTTGACACAATTTGCATGAATTGCCGAATGTATTGCCATCCTTTTCAACTGTTATCCACTAGCTGGATACCATTAATGCCAACATTGCTGGTAGCTCGAGTCGCCCCACGATGTCTGTTACAAATATCAAGCTGAGCTTGGGTTGACCTTGAAAAAATAGAACTTTCTCGTTGTCGAAGATGCATGTCGATGTGGTTGAAGAGGGGGTTTGGTATCGTGGGACGGTAGCCGGGATCAGGCCTATGCCTTGCCCATAATTCGACACTAGTGGGAACAAAGTACTCTCTCCGTTCTATATTAACCGTCGCTTGGCAAATGTTATTTGGTCTCCAATGTCTTTTGATTGAGAATTTCTTATAGTATATTTTATCAAAATATTTCAACATTATATTCTTATGATAAGTGATAACATATTTCACGTTAGAAATCTAAGGGTAGTATTTTTGTATAATAGAACATTCTATATGTCGAGAAACTAATGGTCAAAAATTTTAAAGTTTGATTGATGTGTAGATTAAGGTGCCTGTAAATATAGAAGAAAGGGAGTATGTTGAATGTCCATCAATATTTGATCAGAAAAAATGGAGGATAAGAGGTGTAGTTAGGGTTTGAGGACATGATAACTCATCTTCAACCTAAAATGTAGTCGAAGTTTGTTTCTCCAATTGTTTAGTTCAAGCAACATAAGGAAACAAGGCCTTAGAAAATTATCTCTTAACTAAGTGTACATAATTTCAATTATTTTATAGTATTCTTATTATTAGGTTCTTTCAAAATGCATTCTCTGATATGGTGTTATTGTTTTTGTTGCCAGTGTTATGATGAGACCACCAAATACTCATGGAAAGGCTACTTCGAATTCAAAATATACCAAATAAGCTGGGATATGGCAATTCAGGGTGAACAAGTACTTATCTTCCAAGTGGACTTCCTGCTCTTGCCAAATCCATTTTTGGATATGGCAATATTGCTGGGCCCTTTTTCTTCCTAGTTTAAATCCCTATGCCTTTGTGTATATTTTATATCATACGCCTGGGGCTGTTTTATGTTGTATGTTCAATATATATTGAAAATGTTATCCCTTTTCCATGAAATAAATAACCATTTTGGTATCCTTAAGCTTTTGAGGTTAATAACAGCTATTCATGCTTTGTGAATGACAAAGCTGACAAGTTTGAAAGATTAATTACCGAGAAAGGTGCAGGAGATTCTTGTTAGAGGTGGAGTAAGACATCGGTACTCAGGTTGGGTTCACTATTTTTTTTTTCGGGAACACAATTTACACAATAACAGAAAATTTGGACGACTTAAATATATGTATGGCCTAGTTTCTTAAAAAATATATTTGTAGCAGTTTTGCACCGCGAAAAAGCTATATAAGCTATATTTGAAGGTGGAGTGTGGTGTTGTGAGAGGATGACAAGATATAATCCTTACTTGAGCAGGAGGTTAATGATGGACGATAATAATTCTTGATTGAAGAAAGAAAATAATCACAACTCCAAAGGAAAGATAAACCCGATCTTGAAACACTAATGATTTGGCTAAAGGAAAATTCACCTGTATGAACTAATAATCCACCATGAATTCGATAAAGGAAGGAAATCTACAACAAATTTAATAAAGGAAAGGATTGCAACACCACCATTAATAAATGGATAAAATAAACAAGATTTAAGAGAGGGTAGAAAGTTTCAAGTCTTTCCAATATATTCATAATCATGATTAACAAAAAGTCCCTTCCAAAAGATAACCTTGAGGTATATATATAGGGAAGGGGTAAATAACAAAAACTAGGGTCGGATCAGGCGCATCATGGGCACAACATAGGGCTTCATAGCTTGCGCATGGGCCCCGAAGGTGGTCTTGGTCGTGACCTAGGTGCCTGTCAAAAACTGGGACAGGGGAGGTCGCCGGCGTGATCTTCGACGTCACGCCCGTTGCTGCCTTTTGGATAGATTTTCTCCCGAACTTCCAACGCACATAACTTCTTCGTTCGGACTCCGTTTTAGGCCCATAATTTATCGATGGAAAGTCTTGGGGTCTACTTTAAGCTCTTAAAAGTTAAAGTCCATCGGAGTTGTATTGAAGGAGTTATGATCGAAAGAGTAAAGGCATGTCCTTTTCAACTTTCCAAGTTGACCTTTCTCCCTTATTATTGCCGAAAGATTCCGAGCCCCTTCAAAGGCTTGGAGTAAGTCCTGATGAGGACTCATAGCTCCACACCCATGGGCCAGGGTCCCACTCGTATTGGACTCCGCACCCAATGCCGATCAAGTCATACCTCCAAGGTCTAGGGTCCAACTTAAAATAGACACCACACCAAACTCAGAAGTGAGTTTGATCGGGATTTTCAGAAAAAGCTTGAGAGGGTTGGATGACGGTAGATTTTGAAGCTCGGACGCTACCTCGATACGGTTAAGAAGGGTTGGACTATTTGATTTATTTTCTGAAATAAGTGTTTTTATTATATTATAATTACTTGGCCCAACTTTTTAAAACTATTCTATGGTTTATGTAAATTTTACTTTGGAAACCTGGACTAAAATAATAAAAATTTTAGGAGCATCAGATGATAATAGTATAAATAGTTTTATAGGATGTGAGCAGTATGAGCTTTTCGGGTATTTTGTGTTCGTAGTATCTTACCGAGTCCATGAGTCGAGAACTCGTGTTGACTATAACATGGAGGATGGTTATAAACACAAATTTCGAGTTAATAAAGACAAGAAATTGAGAAACAAAATATTATTTATATTAATTGTTGAACTTGAGTGGATTCAATCTCTATATTAAAATAGAAATATGTTGATCCTTTGATTCGATTCCATAAACTTAGATGAGTCCAGGACACTGGTGCTTGATTTCGATCCCAAGTGTATGTCTTGCTAATGAACTCTTCTAGTAATTCTTGAGTTGAAGCTCATGAGCGTTGATTCCCATGGCGTGTGATAGCTAGAGGCTGCTTGTAGTTTAACCGTTTGAATGTTGACTGTTGGTTGCAGTTCTTTAGGTTTCTAGATGTGAGTGCTTGAATGCTGGATCTTGATCGATGAAGCAAGTGGAGAACATGATTGCACTCTTTGATCTAAAGAAGACAAGTTGTTGAACTAGCTGAGATTGATCCTTGTCACTTATAGTTGGGAAGCGTTTGTAGACTTGTAGTTCAATCTTCTAGTGGCTCTAAATGTCTACCGATGGTGAAGAACTCTGTAATAGTTCTTGATCTTGATGCGCTTTGATCTTGAGCTTCTTAGACTTTGATCCATGACACTTGATAGCGAGAGACCGCTTTTAGTTTGATATTTTGAAGCCTCCAGATGTAGAATGTGCTGAAAATGAGAGAGATGACTCCTATTTATAGACTTTGAAGGTGTGGTATTTGTGTTAGGCTTTGGGCCTGGTCCCAAGCTAAATAATTATTTTTATTTTTTCAAATAAGGAAATAATTACTATTTTCCCATCATCTTGACACATGTCGGGACTTTATTGGCTAGAATATTGTAATGCCCCGGAAATTCAATTTTAAACTTAATGGTCAAAGTCAAACGTTGACTAACTTTAATAGCGGAAGACTCATCATTTTTTTTTCTTTTTACTCATTTTATTTACTTGGGCGTTACTGCCGTATCTCCGAAGAGATACAAGGCAAGAAAGGAAAACTAACAACAAGCGATAACTGTTTACTTGAATTTAACAACGAAAAGAACTTCGAATTCTAGAACAACATAAACTCAACATTACTAAACTTCAAGTCTAAACATAAATTAAACTTTATTCTCAAAACATCCAACTCCAACGTCCTCACTTCTATTGCCCGTCCCCATCACATAATTGATCTTCACCTGAAAACAAAACATTCACAACATGAGGGGGGAAACCTCAATAATGTCTACCCCTAATTGTCAAAACAGTTCAAAGATCATTTCAAACCATTTAGGGGAGGGGAACAAGTCAAACCTTTTCGCAACTCATTTGAAACCCAACCCAGAAATATCCAGAGATCAGAAATAACTAGAGTTTCAGAAATAACAAAACTTATAAACCAACAGTACCAACTTCCAACTCAGAAAAACACAATGTTCCAAAAACCACAATTACCCTTTTTAAACTCAGAATCAGAAATCAGAAGTCAGAAACCATAGTAATCAGAAATCAGGAACAGAGTAATCATAAATCAGAAACAGAGTAATCAAAAATCAGAACAGAGTAAACTTTTCCTCAGAAAACATATCAGAATTTTATTATGCGGGCGGGATTTGCCTATCCCCAGAATATCAGAATCAGAATCAGAATCAGAACAGGATCTCAGATCCTCAGAATCAGAATGGATGGCCAGTCCCAGAAACAGAATCAGATGTGTGCACAATCTCAGAAATAATATCGGGACTCCCCGATCTCTTGATAACTCCCTTGCAGGAGCAGATCCTGGTCTAAGGGTCGTTACCCGCAACTCGCTTATGGTTTCACTTTGATTATTAGTATCTTATGAATTATCAGACGTCAAACTTCAACAAAACCCAACCCAGTTTCCAAAACCGACAGAATAAAACTCAGAGTTTAAAAGACTGCCACGTTTTACTCAACTTAGAAAAGAACTCACAGTCATCCAAATCAGACAGTCTAACTTTACAGAAAGTCCCCGTGCGGGATGCAAGCTTCATAAATCAGATTAAAATCACAAAACAGATAAAAGGGCATCCCAAAGGGGATTAGGACATAGACATTACCTAAACAACTTCTCTTTACTGCAATCACTTACACACGGGAGCTAACTATCGCGTCGTTTCGCTTGGACCTAGAATTCGAATATATTTCTAAAATTAATACCGAACTCTACGACAATTAGTTACACACGAATCCTACCATATCCCAACCTTAGCCTTTTCTTATAAGTTAGTTAACCATGTATCGAGCGTAATTATTAAGAAAACATGGACATCACAACACACATTTTCTAAAGGTAAAATAATAAGATCGGAACAACACATTTACAATCATAATTCGATACTAATACTTTAATAATAATACTATTAACGTAGGGTTTTTGAACATAATATTCATATTACCACATAACAACATGAAAACTTTATAAAAACTTTAATACCAAAATATATGAAACTTTACTACTAAGACATATGAAACTTTGATACTAATAATATTAAACTTTTAATACTAATCATTGAACTTTAAAACAATTGCATGGAACTCCATAGTAGTAATAATAATAATAATAATAATAATAATAATAATAATAATAATAATAATAATAAGAAACTTTATAATAATAACACGAAACCTTATAATAATAACATGAAACCAATAACATGAACTTTATAATAATAACATGAAACTAATAATAATAATATTAATAATAATAATAATAATAATAGTAATACAATGAAAACTAACTGTGCGTTTCTTTTTAAAATCTCAACACCAAATGTACAACCATTTCTAACTCAACCTAAACAAAGCTTTAGGCTACTAAACATACTTTTAGGTCATCTAGTCATCTGGAACTAGCCTTTACTGATCATAAACATTCAACAGCACCTCAACACATCCCCAAACATCGCCTAAAAACTAAAGAATCGAACCATATAAAATAAAGAGGGAGAGGGAGAGTTAGAAGGACACAAGGGAAGCAACGAGAGGGTGGCGGCGCTGGTGGTGGTGACGGTCGACGACAGGCGGCAGCAGCAGTACGGAACGGTCGGAAAAAGGGCGGCAACGACGACGGCTAGCAGCGCACAACAGCAGCAGCTCGAAGAACAAACAGGGAGGGTCGGAGCTTCGCCTCGTCGGAATTAGGTGCCGGATTGCCTCGTCGGAACTTAGAGGGAGTTCGCCGGAGTCGGGGAGGTCTGACGGGGTGCATCGGTCGTCGGAAGAACGCGGTGTTGAGCTGGGTGGCGGAAGGGTTTTGGGTGGTCAAAACAAAAGCTCGAGGTGGCTTTTGGTGGTGTTCTAGGCAGCGGAAAAAGGACAGCAGTGGTACCGCGGCGGTGGGGGGTGACGGTCGGTGATGGACTGATGGAGGAAGGAGGTGGTTCGGTGGTGGTTTGATGATGGTCGGTGATGGTGCGGGGTGGTGGCTCGGGTCTGGAAAGAGAAGAATATGGGGGTTTTGGGAGGTGTTCTAGGCAGCGGAAGAGAGCGGAGTTGGTGCTATGGTGGTCGGGGCTCGGTGATGTGGTGGCCGGCGTCGAAGTGAGGGTGGAAGGAGGGAGGTTGAGGGTGGTTGGTGATGGTGTGTGGAGGTGGTGTAGCTCGGGGTTGCAAGCAGCAAAGAGAAGAAGAAGAATAAAGAGAATGGAGGTGTTGGTGGGTTGAGGTTGTCGAGCAGCAGTATGTAGCAACAATACTATATTAGGGTAAGAAATAGGAGGGGGGGGGAGAGAGAGAGAGAGAGAGAGAGAGAGAGAGAGAGAGAGAGAGACAAAATGGGGCACGTGTCAGGTGAGGATAGGCAAGGGTGAGAGTAAAAATAGTGGGGTTTGCATTTTGCAGTATCAAAACCGTTACAACTATTACTTGGGGAGGGGTTTTTGATAAATTAGGAGGAAATTAGGAAGAAAAGGTGAGGTCATCAAGATGATGTCATCACAAAATTACTACCAAAAATACCCCTAATGTTAATACTATATTCCTCAACAATTTTTACCCGAAAACATAACCAAAGCCAGATAAAATTTCCACAACTGATCCAATAAAATTATACCCAAAACCCGAAAATTCCTAACTGATATTTTTAAAACTCTAAAAATTACAACGAACTCACTCGCGGTCCTAAAAGCTCCGTGTGAAAACAGATAGATAAATAACAGGATAAAACGCTCGATAGGAAAATTTAACGGTAAACGCAATCGAATTTTTCGGGGTCTTACATCATTACCCCCTTAAAAGAAGTTTCGTCCTCGAAACTTAAACTCTTACTTAGCGATTCTTCAGACAAAACTCACGGTTACCTTAACCAAAAAACTCGGGGTTTTACATCATTACCTTCTTCAAAAGAGTTTCGTCATCGAAACTTGACGTGCCTTATGCAATGTATAGGTGTGGATACCTCAATCCAATCTCCTCCTTAGCTTCATAAATGGTTTCGATTGTGGCATGGTTCTCCCATCACACTTTTACTAGAGGGACGTTATTTCTTTAAAGCAACTTTTCTTCATATTCTAGAATTCCTAACAGCTACACCTCATAGGTCGGGTCATCTCTCCACGTCCGACTCCTCGTCGGGGTCTTCTTCTGGTTCCAAGCCCTCCTCGGGGCTATATTCCTTTCCCTCCTAAGGGTTTAGATCTTCCAGAGAGGCTAGAGTCGGGTGCTTATAGCAATGACAGCTGTATGTCGTCCAACAAATGTAAAAAACGATCAAGCATGCACTTACAACACAAAAGATAACCAGGAAAGAGACACACATCCCATTCCCCCATCCTACACTTATCACTCCGTACGTAGCATCCTAAGCTCTAACTAAAAACCTAATAGACCTTAGGAGCTACCAGGTCGTAACCCAGAGCTCTGATACCATTCTGTAACGCCCCAGAAATTCAATTCTAAACTTAACGGTCAAAGTCAAACGTTTGACTAACTTTAACAGCGGAAGACTCATCATTTTTTTTCTTTTTCGTCATTTTATTTACTTGGGCGTTACTGCCGTATCTCCGAAGAGATACAAACCAGGAGATTTAGTGTGGATTCATCTAAGGAAGGATAGATTTCCAAGCAAGAGGAAAGGAAAGTTGACACCAAGAGCAGATGGACCTTTTGAAGTGCTAGAGAGGATTGGAGACAATGCTTACAAGTTAGACCTTTCTGAAGACTATGGAGGCAGTGCTACATTCAACGTTGCAGATTTGAGGCCTTATTTTCCAGAGCATGAAGACCTTCCAAGTTTGAGGACAAACTTTCCTCAACCTGGGGAGGATGATGGAGGTCCTCCATCAAACGTACAAAGTCCAGAACCAAGTGATTAGGAGCCAGCATCAAGAGCAGCAACGACCTCACCATCATCAGCATCAAACACTGACATCCAGGAGTGTTTCATGATGGTTCAGCAGGTCATGAGGTCATCCAAAGAAGAACAACATCAAGATCAAAAACAAAGAATACCCGGTGAGGTTATTTCTCAATTCTATATCTTTGGATTGAGGTCCTCACTTTGAGGTCCTCACCCATGTTTGAAGACTTCACTTTAGAGCTGTTGAGGACATTCCAGCTCAGTGGAGATATCTGCCAGTTTTGAGGTCCTCTTTGAAGACATCACTTCTGGACTGTTGAGGATATTCCAGTTCTATGAGGTGTTCCTGCATTGAGGTCCTCCATGAAGACTCACTTTCGAGCTGTTGAGGCCACTTCCAGCTTGTGAGGTGATATAACCGTTTGTAATAAAGAAAACGCTTTTGTTAGATTTTATTTCATTTTATTTTGATGTTATCCGGTTTGTAATGAGGTTTAATTAGCTTACTAAGTTAGTAAGTAGCTTAATGCTTAATTAGTGAGTTTCTTGAGCAAGGGGAAACCCTTAATCATCTAGCTCTACCTAGCTTTATATACTTTGTAATCGGCCGCTTGTGAGGATCATCTATTAGTGAATTTAATAGCATTTTGAGTGCCTTGATTGAGCCTCTTGTTTGTGAGTGACGTTAAACTCTCATTCTTGGTTAATTCTACTACAGTATCAAGGATTTGGAAATCCTTGTGGTGGGTGTAGAGCTTGGTAATCTCGATGGTGGTGTGCCTGTATCCATTGAGGTTATCTAGTCCATTGCCCTTGAAGTTCTAGCTGTGGTGGGTCTGTATCAGCTCGAGCCTCAAGTCTATCTTCAGTTACTGTTGATTGTAAGTTTGTTCATCCGATCATCATTTCAACATCATCCATTTCATACATTTATTCATTGGTGTTTGTGCTCTGTTTTGAGGAAGTTGTAGTTGATTTTCTGTGTGAGGTCTGTTTTAGGTGTGATTGTGCTTGATTCTCTGTTTTGAGGCCAGAATCTGTGTTGTGTATTAATGTGGTGTACTGTGAGGCCAATTGATGTATAATGAGACCAAAGATGATCAAATTATACAAAAGCTAAGGATCTTTAAAAACCAAGATAAGAATCTTGCTTCTCAAAGTTCTTAAGGTTCGAAAATTGGAATGAAAATGGATAGAAAAGATGGAAAGAACTATGGGAAATGGTTACCAAAATGTTGATGATGGACGCAATGGATGAACGAACGTTTGGATGAATGAACAACAATGGCGACTTGAAGCTTCTTGGAAGGATAAAGGCACACCACCTTCAAGAGATCTTCAATTCCTTCCTATCACCACCAAGGATGCCAACCTTGGATAGAAGAAGGGAGATAGTTTCGTTCTCCCTCAAGAGAAACGAGAATGACTAGCACAAAACTAGAGAGAAAAACATCATGTGTTTACTTGTATTTGATTTTATGAATGAATGAATTACAAGGCACCCTAAGGGGTCTATTTATACTACTAGAGGCCCCCCTTAGGCGTGTACAAAACAAGAAATGAGCCACTTAGGGCTTACATCATCTACTCTAATGATTACATCATAAAGAAAACAATGAACTAAGCTAGATTACAAATGATGATAACTTGCTCTATACTTAACCAAATTTAAAGATTCTTGAACCATTAGAAAGCTCTTGGAATGTAGAATATTTCACTCTAAGACCATTCGAATGTAGACCAAATGTGATAGTTTCAAGCTCTTTGTCAATGTAGCTAAGTATTTGACTTCCATGATGTAGTTTTGGAACCAAATCTACATCATTCCCCCCCAGTTGAAAAGAGTTTGTCCTCAAACTAGGAAGTTCTCCAATATCTCCATAAAAGGGCTTGAGATCACTCACATTAAAAGTGCAACTCCCTTCATAGTCTTCTCCAAGTTGCAATTTATAAGCGTTATCACCAATCTTCTCCAAAACTTTATAAGGACCATCTCCTCTTGGTGCAAGCTTACCTTTCCTTTTAGAAGGAAATCTTTCTTTCTTCAAGTGAATCCAAACAAGGTCTCCCGGCTCAAATACAACCTTCTTCCTTGATTTATTAACCCTACTTGATACACTTGAGGTATACTTCTCAATTTTAGCTCGAACCTCCTCATGTAGCTTCTTAATCTCTTCCACCCTTTTGTTAGCTTCAAAGCTAAACTTTGTTGATGTAGAGATGGGCTTGAGATCCATAGGTTGGAGAGGGTTCCTTCCATAAACAACTTGAAAAGGTGACAACCCTGTGGCTTTACTTGGACTTCGATTGAAGGCAAATTCATCATGACATAGAAGAGTATCCCAACCCTTCTTGTCTTTACTCACCAATATCCGAAGAAGAGCTCCCAAAGTTCGATTAGTCACTTCGGTTTGTCCATCCGTTTGTGGATGACATGCGGTGCTAAACTTCAAGGTTGTACCAAGCTTCTTCCATAAAGTAAGCCAAAAATGACTAAGGAACTTGGAATCTCGATCACTTACCATGGTCTTTGGAATGCCATGTAGCTTCACTATTTCTTCAAAATAAAGATTTGCAACCTTAGTAGCATCATAAGTAGTATGGCATGGAATAAAATGAGCCATCTTGGAAAATCTATCAACGACCACCATAATAGAATCCTTGCCTCTTTGTGTTCGTGGTAGACCAACAACAAAGTCTAAGCTCACGTCTTCCCATGGATGATGTGGAATGGGAAAAGGAGTATACAACCCTTGTGGCAAAGCATGTGCCTTTGAAATATTGCAAGTATTACATCTCTTTACCATATGCTCAACATCTTTAATCATGCTTGGCGAAAAATAATGCTCCTTCATCATAAGGTAGGTCTTTTCAATTCCAAAGTGACCCGCCAAGGATCCTCCATGGACCTCCATGATCAACAACTCTCGAATGCTACTTTTAGGAATACAAAGTTGATTCCCTTTGAAGAGAAACCCGTTTTCAATATGGAAAAGTTGATGAGGGTGCTTCTTACAAAGCTCATAAACCTCCTTGAAATCCTCATCATTTTCATACAACTCTTTAATATGCTCTAAACCAAGGACTCTTGAATCTAAAACATGAGTAAGTAAGTACCTTCTTGACAAAGCATCCGCTCCTTTGTTAAGATGTCCCGCTTTATGTTTGATCACAAAGTGGAATGCTTGCATATACTCCACCCATTTAGCATGCCTTGGGTTTAACTTGTGTTGCCCTTGGATGAACTTAAGAGCCTCATGATCACTATGTAAGATGAATTCTCCACTTAGAAGATAATGTCTCCAATGTTCATGAGCTCTTATGATGGCATAGAACTCTTTATCATAGGTGCTATACTTCCTCTTAGCTTCATTCAACTTCTCACTAAAGTAAGAAATGGGGCGGCCTTCTTGGGTTAGGACGGCTCCAATTCCTACTCCACTTGCATCCATTTCAACTTCAAACACTTTGTCAAAACATAGTAAAGCAAGAATAGGTGCATGACACAATTTCTCCTTAATCACTTCAAACGCTTCATTAGCACCTCTAGTCCATGTAAACTCCTTTCCTTTCAACAATTCGGTCATAGGTGCAAGAATGGAGCTAAAGTTCTTTATAAACCTTCTATAGAAAGATGCTAAACCATGAAAGCTTCGTACCTCATGAATGGACTTTGGTGTAGGCCACTCTTGAATAGCTTTCACCTTCTCCTTGTCGACTTGTATTCCTTCTTGTGAAAGAACATATCCAAGGAACACAATCTTGGATGAGAAGAAATGGCATTTCTCCAAATTGGCGTATAGCTTCTCCTTCTCCAAGATGTACATGACCAACTCTAGATGCTTCACATGTTCTCTTTCACTTCTACTATATACAAGAATATCATCAAAGTAAACTACAACACATTTACCAATAAGAGGCTTCAATACATGATTCATTAAGCGCATAAAGGTAGATGGTGCATTTGTAAGACCAAATGGCATCACAAGCCACTCATATAAACCTTCCTTGGTCTTGAATGCCGTTTTCCACTCATCTCCTTCATGAATCCTTATTTGATGATATCCACTCCTCAAATCAACTTTAGAGAACACAACACTTCCACGTAGCTCATCAAGTAGATCCTCAAGGCGTGGGATTGGGAATCTATACTTGATTGTGATTTTGTTTATGGCTCGACAATCCATACACATTCTTTGAGAGCCATCTTTCTTGGGCACAAGTAAGACCGGAACGGCACATGGACTCATGCTTTCACGTACCAAGCCTTTGGATAAAAGCTCATCTACTTGCCTTTGTACTTCTTGAGCTTCTTTTGGATTCATTCGGTAGACTGGTTTGTTGGGGAGCATAGAACCCGGAACTAGATCAATCTTGTGCTCCATTTCTCTTCTTGGAGGTAACCTTTGGGCACCTCTTTTGGGAACAAGTGTTTGAAACGTTCCAACAGAGGGTGAAGTCGTGCATTCTCAATAGTTGGGGTCGCTTCTTCCTCCTCCAAGTTTGCTAGAATAAGATCTTTATGCTCTTGAAATTCATGATGTTCGGCCTTCATAAATGTCACAATGTTAGTCTCCTCCTTTTGTGGTTGTTGTTGGGGATGTATGATCGATGATGGTGAGAGAGGAGCCAAAGTGATCTTCTTTATGTTGAGAATAAACGAATAGGTGTTCATTCTCCCATCATGCGTGACATTCCTATCAAAAAGCCAAGGTCTCCCAAGCAAAATATGACAAGCATCCATTGGAATTACATCACACCAAATAGAGTCTTTGTAGTTTCTACCAATAGAAAGACTTACAAGAACACGATGAACCACTCGAATTCCCTTCTCATGACTTAGCCATTGAATGGTGTAAGGGGATGGGTGTGGACTAACCTCCAATTGTAATTTGCTCACCATGGTTGTAGAAGCGGCATTAGTGCAACTTCCTCCATCAATGATTAGAGAACACACCTTGCCTTGAATAGTACACCTTGTGTGAAAGATGTTTTCCCTTTGTTCTAGCTCGTTTGGGACACTAGCAACACTTAAGGCCCTTCTTACTACTAGCATTTCTCCTTCATCGGCCTCTTCTACCTCCTCTTCCTCATTTACGTCATTTTCTTCTTCTTTCTCATGTTCATCCTCATGATACTCCGGTTCTACACTCCGAGGCATAATGTCCTAAGCCTTGACAACGAAAACACCTTCTTGGGGCTAGGGGTTTTGGTTCTTGGACGTGGGGTTTGGGAATGGATGGGGGTTGATTTTGTGGTGCTCTTGTGTTTGGTTGTTTTGTGGGGAATGTGGATTTTTGTGATGGATTGTATGGGCGTGTGTTTTGTGGGGGTTTGTATGAGGTTTGGTATTTGGTCACATTTTCTTTTCCTCTTTCCTTTCTTTGCCTTTCTACCTTTAAGGCCAAAGAACTCAATTCGTCCAAAGATTTATAAGGATGTAATTCAATAATGTTACGAATCCAATCATTTAGACCATATAGAAAACGTACCAAAGTTTGAGGTTCATCCTCTTGGAGATCACAACGCCAAAGAATATGCTCGAATTCCTTTGTGTACTCCTCAACACTTTTGCTCCCTTGGACCAAACGTTGCAATTTGTAATAGTTATCTTGGAGATAACTTGGTGGTAGGAACTTTTGTTGCAACTTCTTCTTCATTTTGATCCATGCTTTGATCTTGTCCTTCCCTTGTAGTTGCCTCTTCTTTTGCAAATTGGTCCACCAAATGGACGCATGTTTTCGCAATTTAAGAGCCACATATTTGACCTTCTTTTCATCTTGGACCTCCTTAATATCAAAAACACGTTCTACGGTTTGCATCCAATCTAAAAAGTTTTCAGGATCAAGATTACCGTCAAATTCTGGGATCTCCACTTTGAAGTCGAAATGTTCCTCCATTGGGGGATGTCTTTGAGGCACTTCTTCATCACTTTCATTAATCTCACTATCTCCACGGTTCACCCTATGTTGTAGATGCATGTATCTCTTAAGTTGATCGTTGAGATAGGTGATTCTTTTCTTCAAAGCTTCAACATCTTCTTGTGGTTCCATTGGTGTAGGTGTGGACGTGCTAGAATCGTCCATCATGATCAATCTTTGGTGCAAAAGATTGCAAGATTCACGGTTTAGGGGATTTGGATGGGTAAAGGACGAGATAGGTTTGTGTTTGGACGGATTGTGTTTGGGCTATGGGGTTTTTTGTGGAGTTGATGGTTCTTTATGAGTTCTTGATGGGTTCTTGTTGAGTTCTTGATGAGTTCTTAGAAGAACTTTGGTGGCGTGATGATGGTGGGATGGTGGGGATGGATTTTTGATGGAAAGATGGTGAAAAGATGGATCAAGAACTAAGAGAATCAATCTCCCAAGCTCTGATACCAATTTTGATGTATAATGAGACCAAAGATGATCAAATTATACAAAAGCTAAGGATCTTTAAAAACCAAGATAAGAATCTTGCTTCTCAAAGTTCTTAAGGTTCGAAAATTGGAATGAAAATGGATAGAAAAGATGGACGAAATGGATGAACGAACGTTTGGATGAATGAACAACAATGGCGACTTGAAGCTTCTTGGAAGGATAAAGGCACACCACCTTCAAGAGATCTTCAATTCCTTCCTATCACCACCAAGGATGCCAACCTTGGATAGAAGAAGGGAGATAGTTTCGTTCTCCCTCAAGAGAAACGAGAATGACTAGCACAAAACTAGAGAGAAAAACATCATGTGTTTACTTGTATTTGATTTTATGAATGAATGAATTACAAGGCACCCTAAGGGGTCTATTTATACTACTAGAGGCCCCCCTTAGGCGTGTGCAAAACAAGAAATGAGCCACTTAGGGCTTACATCATCTACTCTAATGATTACATCATAAAGAAAACAATGAACTAAGCTAGATTACAAATGATGATAACTTGCTCTATACTTAACCAAATTTAAAGATTCTTGAACCATTAGAAAGCTCTTGGAATGTAGAATATTTCACTCTAGGACACTTTCCTTGGTAGCTTCATGGTTCTTGAGTTAGAGAGCAAATCATCACTCCTTCATGGTTAAGACCATTCGAATGTAGACCAAATGTGATAGTTTCAAGCTCTTTGTCAATGTAGCTAAGTATTTGACTTCCATGATGTAGTTTTGGAACCAAATCTACATCATGAATACTCTGATCATCGTGACCTTGCATACATCAATATACATTGTTAGTCGAGTGGTTTGTAAGACCACGGTTTTATCGTTCTTCCACAGGGAGCTAGGGGCCTTAGCTGCAGCTAGTTGACTCTAGGTATGGTTTACGATCATGAAAGGATGATAGAATTTAGGGTAAAAACAGCACAAACACACTATGTTCAGTTAAAAAGGTGAAACAATGGGTGTCGGGAAACTTTCGGGATGCAAACGAGAATGAGGAAATGGGTTTCGCAACAAGAAAGTAACGAGAAAGGGAAATCAAATGGTAATTCCGTTAGAAAATACCCACCGGGCTTCCTCTTTCAAGGATAGTCCGGATTAACTTCCCCAAAATCCATCGACAGACCAGGAAAGTTAATAGAACGGAATTTCCTAGTTAGTTTCTATTCGCTTTCGCGAACTAGAATACTAACTATCCTAATTCCTACCGTTCAACAAGCGTTGGATGTATTCGGGATGCTTTCGCACCCAAATACATCCCATTCGAGGGAAGGATAGGATTGGGAAATTAATTTCCTAACTAGTTACTCACTAATATTGCTAACCCAAACCTAATCACCCATTCACACCCTTAATATCTCCCTAACCCATTAAAGTTCTAGCCACTGAACATCCTAATTATCATGATAATAACATCAACAACTTCATTCATGCTTAATCGAGTAAACAAGATGACAATAAACATTCAACAACAACAACAATATCAAAAACAGAGATTAATAGATAAGCAATAAATTAGAGAGAGAGAGAGATTAAGAAATGCTTATGGATTGTGATGACAAGGGAGAAAACTTCAGAATAATAAAGCTCCAATGCTCCAAAGTTGAGAATAATCTTCAAACTTCCAATAATAATCAAGAGAATCCAATACAAGAACCAATAATCTCAGCAAAGATCTTTCTTAATCTCCCTAATCTAAGACTTAAAAATGTTATAAAGAGTACTAAAGTATCATAAAAGATAGATAAAAAATGTTGTCTCCTCTTTTTCTTAATCTAAAATGATCTAAATCCATTAAATAGTAATCAAGGTTGTTTCTCAAAACTCATCATTTTACACAACAGACAAAACTGGCCCGCAGGAGAGGGTGACCGTGGCCACGGTCCTGCGTAAGGCAGGCGATTTCTCCTCTTCGCTTCACACCGCTGTGGGTACGGTCCCCAAGCACCGTGGTCACGGTCTAGGCGATTAGGGCTGACAACTTTTCGCTCCTTCGCACCGCCGTGGCTACGGTCATGGGAGACCGTGGCCACGGTCTAGTTCGGCCAGCTTCTTCCTTGGGCAGGGTAGGATCCCACCGTGGCTACGGTCAGAGTGACCGTGACCACGGTCTATCTCGGGTGCAAGGCTTCTTCCTTAGGTCATGGCTCAATCACACCGTAGCTATGGTCAAGGTGACCGTGGCGCCACGTGTCTCTCGCCTACGCTTTTCTTGAGGCTCTTCAACCATTGCTTCCGCTCACGCTTTCTACACCACCCTTCTAATCCGCTGCCTTTACACGTCCAGGGCTCGTGGAATCTTAGGGAATCTCAGGATTCCCAAGATTGGTGCAAAATTGGCCCATTTAGAATCGTTTTGAGTTAAACCCTTCGGAAACTACAAAAGTAACTAAAACGCATTAAAAGTTATTAAAGCAACTACGAAACAAGTCAAAAGCCTAAGGATTTAGGCGGTATTTAGACACGAAATCAGGTCTAAACACCCCCCACACTTAAACCTTTGCTCGTCCCGAGCAAAACGGAACAAAACAAAACAAACTAACACAAACTCCTCTGTCGTGGGAGAGAAATGAGTGCATTTAGCGTATGCACCAAGCCCTTTGAACCCCCCGGCAGCCCGGGTGGACGAGATGGACTCGTGAGGGTTTGTAGCGGCTGTACCCACAAAAGCCAAAGAAAAAGGAGAGAAGGAAAGTGAAAACAAAACCGAAGAAAACAAAAAGAACGACAAAGGGCTATGATTCACAAGATCTCGCAATCCAAACTAAGAAAACGCGATTAAACCTCCCAAAGTAACCGTTAGGAGCATCTCACAAACACCAAACTCAGAAAAAGGTCGATCTTGAAGGTTTTTAACTCCCTAAGCGAAACCCCGCAACAAAAATATAACAAGGGTTTAACGGGAACCAAAAGACTTTAAAAACTTGCGTCCGAATTTGAAAACAACGAACAACCGAGAGGAGTGTTGCACTCCCTCGCATTTGGTCGCCCTTGGCTTTGTGAGGGCCGTAGATGATGCAAGGGGAGGCCCCGCTTTTTTTAGAAGCAAAATTTTTCTTTTCTTTCTTCCTTTTTCTCATTTTTCTTTCTTTTTGGTTTTTAAAAATCAGTATTAGCCTTACTTTCGGGAATTGGACGGCCCATATAAGAGGTATACCCTCCCAACACGGTCTTTTCCATACGCCTCTCCGTCGCAAAACGATATAGGAGGAGGGTTAAGGGGTATCCAGTGCCGTACCACGAATACCGGGCCCGTGTAGGTTGGCTAAGTGTATGGTGGTTAATGTCTTCAGCGACACGCTCCACTTATTCAGGTTATTATCTCTTATGAAAGCTTTCTTCTTTTATTCTTTTCTTTTTTTCTTTTCTTTTCTTTTCTTTTGCACTTTTTGCTTTTGCTAAACGAGAAACAAAAACAAACTCAGACACAAGCCCTTAGAATCTCCGGGTTCCCAACAAAGTGAGAAAGGAACGGGAGTCTCACAAGACACTTAATGAACGGAGTCTATTTAGGATAAGTCTCGACTAGAACCCGAGTTAGGGTTGAAAATGCTCCAACCGATTAATTTTAGAAAGAAATTTAAGAACGACTTCTCAACTTCGATAACGAGATCCAGGAAACAAAGCAAAACAAAACGAAAAGAAAAACGAAAAGGTTTTCACTCCCTTTTTTCTCCATTTTCACACAAAAATTTTAAAATTTAAGCAAAAACTAGTAAAACTAGGAAACAAAGAACGAAACGACTAGGTGATCTACCCTTAAAATAGAATATCTCCCCCCCCCCACACTTAAAACTCCACAATGTCCTCATTGTGGGAAGGTGTCACATTAAAAGGGTAGAGAACCTACAAAACACAAACAAACAAAAAACAACTAGCAGGTAGAAATGGTGGCGACCCGAGCCCACACGACTCCAACAACAATATATCCCAACATAAACACTCAAAGGGGTTCGCCACCCAAAAGAAAATCAAGCATGCAACGGATCATGATAAGGATTCAGATACAAAGAGTAAGGTGGAAAGATATTACCTCAATCTCTTCATAAGCGTTGAAAATAGCGATCCGAAGTCGTCGTTCAAGAGAGTCAGGTCAACGTTAGAGTAAAAGACGACTTTTCAATTATAGAATTCGCATGCGAGACCAAAAGCAAAAGAAAGGAAAAACTATCTTAAGCGATTATGAAAAGAAATTAAAAAGATGAAACTGAAAATATGAACAATATATACATTGCCAGTGACTTACCTTATCCCCGAATCTCACTCATTGAGGCGGGAAATAAGGGTGAAACTCGATACGCACTAACCGAAATAACTAAATCATTGCATTCATCACAAAATAACATTCGAATACATCCATCCATGACTAGAATACAAGCGAGAAATGCTTAAACACAGTCCAGCCCACCAAAAACAACCGACAAACAACCATAAGACAACCATCAAACAACCATCCAACAACCTGACAAATATGAAATGATAAACAAGACAAGGAAAAGAAAAAAAAAGAAAAAAAAAACCGAGCAACCCAGCCGAACAATCCCCAAAATATGTGAGCTTATGCCTAAAGAAATTGAGAGACCAACAATCCAAAACCACTAGACATCGCAACTCCAAAACCCCGAAGAAGCACTCCCCCACACTTATACTTCATAAAATAAAGTAAATAGACAATGATAAAGGTCGGGTGGGGGTGGGGTGCTTACAAACGGTCCTCAAGCGGACCCTCCTGGCGGAGGACGGGGTTGGAGCTGCGACTGGATGCCAGCTAACGTCTCCTGTTGGATCTCAAGCAATCCTTGTAAGTTTTCGATCAATAGTTGCTGGTTTTGGATGAGCTCCCGTTGGATCTGAAACTCATCATGAAGCTCCTGGAGTTGCTCGCTGATACGCTCAAGAGCGGTGTCCCGTTGTTGACTCGACTCGGCTTCATCCCTTTGTGCTTGTTCTTCTTCCTCCTCATTCTCTTCTTCCTCCTCTTCTTCGTCTTCATCCTCACCTTCCTCCGCTCGATCCCCAGGACAACCCACCACAAATCGATCCCCAAAAGTTTGGCCACACGACCAATTGCGTCGGTCGGAGACATCTAGACGTTGTTCGGCATTGTCGTCGCCCAAATGGATTACGACGCTGTGGGGTTCGTTCCCGTGACGGTATAATGTTCGCGTCCTGTGTTTCTCCAGGAATTCCATCTTTCGTAGGCGAACACCGTCGATAGGATCGGGGAAATAGCGGGGAGTCCACTTCCTTAGATAGGACTCGAACCCTTGCTTTCTTAGGAAATGGGTAATGATGTGACCCATACCAATAGTCATGTTCTAGGTTTCGAGGCTTATTTCCCGGAGGCAATGGAGGATACATGAGCCGGTGTTGACCCGGCGACCGTTGATCGCATTATAGAGGACGAAGAGGTCGTCTTTCCGGATGCTTGAACGTCCCGCGTCACGGCCAAAAACAGAGTTTGAAATGAGGCGGTGGAAGATGCGGACGCTCAAATTACAGAAATCCCTAGCCTTAGAGTTGCTTGGGCAATAGTACTTTGCTCGTTGCGATCGAACCCTCGGGTAACGTCTCCTCCAGTAAGTGAGCTCTTTCATAGCTTCTTGTTCATCGAATTTGACGCACTCGCCGTAGGGTATGCCGTCCTCCGGAAGGCCTAGAGCGTTGCATAAGTCATTGAGCGTACACTCAACTTCCTTTTTGTTCACGATGTATGAAAAGGAGGCGTTGGATGTGCCGTCTTCCTTTACCACCAAAGAGCTGAGGAATTCGAGCACCGGTTGCTCGAGGATCGGTTCGTTGATTATGGCGAAGACTTCCCATCCCATGACTTTGATGAAGAAGTCCATGCTTGGTTTACAGAAAACATCCTTTGCCATCTCCTCATGATAGAGATCCGAAGCACAAATTTTACGCTTCTTTAGCCTCTCATACCGGGCCTTGTGCATATCGTCCCAAAAATTGACCTTAATTTTCGGGTCGCATTGAATAATCGAGGCCGGTTGATCCTTGTACTGAGTTTTATCGGGCTCAGCCGAGGTTGATGGGGCGGGGGTTGATTCCGGTTCGGTCCGGGAACGTTTCACTCGACCCATTGGATACTCTGTAAGAAAACTCAACCACCACACACCGAAACACAACACAACCAATACCCAAAAATCCCGAGCAACACTAATTCACAATCAACAACAAGATTCTATCCCAAAAACAAGCAATACACTCCCAATCTCGGCAATATCAACCAAAAACTCAAACTCCAAACTCAATCAATTCATCCAACCAAACCCACAAGCAATTTACATAAGATTTAACCAAAAGTTCACCAAAAAACACTCCCAACAATCAATTTCAATCCAAAATTCCAACCCCAAACTCCACTTACTCGCCCAACCCAAGATCCAACAAGCAATTTCACCATATTCAACCCAAATAAACAAGAAATCTAGTGTTTAATCATCAATAAATCAAGGAATACCTGGATTGAAAACTTTGAAAGCTTCCCTTGAGAGAGTCGAGCCCCACAAGGAACAAGAGGCCTGAAATTTTCTTGAAGAGAACCGGAAAAGGCGAACTTCAGCAGCTAGGGCACGAATTAGAGAAGAAAGTTGGGAGAAATGGAGTAATTGGAGGGGGGTTTGTCGAATTTTGGAAGAGAATTCGAGTTTTAGGGTTTGGTGAGGGTTTTCGAAAGTGAGAGTGAGGAAGAAAGTGAGAGAGAAATGAGGGGGAAATGATATGAAACCACCGAAATATCGCAGGTTTTCGCCAGACCGTGGCCACGGTCCATTTGACCGTGGGCACGGTGTGATTCGGTGAGGGAAAAAAAAGAAGGTAAAAAGCAGGGCAGAGACCGTGGCTGCGGTAAACCTTACCGTGGTCACGGTAATGTTCGGGACCAAAATTTCCAAGAATCATGCTGCGATGAGACCGTGGCTGCGGTGACTCCCACCATGGGCACGGTGATCTTCGGCTTGGCTAAACTGGGAGCAACTTTGAGTATGCTGGTCGTGGCTGCGGTGACTCCCACCGTGGGCACGGTCCCTTTCGGTTCATCTCCAGCATCTACAAGGCTCAAAAACTTGGAGAAAAGTTGTTAAATCCTAAAATCTACCCTCTTGTCATCCACACTCTCCAATCGCTCAAAAACACTTTCAAACCCCGACTCTCATATAATCACTCACGATTTTTTTTTTCTAATAAGATAAAACAAAGGAAGAAGAAAGGCAATAAAATAAAGGAAATAAAAATGAAAGAACTAAAAATTGAAAGAAAACACTAAAATTGGGGAAGTAGTTCATACCTCTCCCGGGTGCTTATCTTGTAGGTCCTAGCTCGACCTTTTCCAATGCTTTTCAATTTCCAAAATCTGCGAGGTATGTCACAACTGTCCCGACATATTTCTCGCCCATGATGTATGGTTTAAGTTTTGATGAGTTTTCTTTGAAACACTTCCCTTGGGCATCTTTCAACTCAACTACTCCGGCGGAAAGAATTCTCACTATTTCGAATGGTCCGGACCACCGTGATCTTAATTTCCTAGAGAACAACTTCAGCCTTGAATTGAAAATGAGAACCCTATCGCCTACCACAAACTCACGTCGGTTCAACCTCTTGTCATGCCATGCCTTCGTTCTCTCCTTGTAGATCTTGTTGTTCTCATATGCATGACGCCTCAACTCCTCAAGTTCTTCTAATTGAAATAACCGACTACCTCCAGCCGCCTTGAGATCGAAGTTCAACTTCTTGATTGCCAACATAGTTTTGTGCTCAAGTTCTACGAGGAAATGACATGCCTTCCCATAGACAAGACGGTAAGGAGTAGTGCCAATCGGTGTCTTGAAAGCAGTGCGGTATGCCCACAAAACTTCATCCAATTTTTCTGCCCAATCTTTCCTTGAAGAGTTAACCGTCTTCTCTAAGATCTGCTTGATGGCACGGTTAGAGATTTCCACTTGACCTTGTGTTTGTGGATGGTAAGGAAGTCCCTTCTTATGCTTGATGCCGTACTTCTCCAAGAGAGACTCGAATCTCTTTTCGATGAAATGGGAACCGTTGTCACTAATGATGACCCGTGGAACGCCAAATCTTGGGAATAAGGTCTTTTTCAAGAATTTCGAAACGGATTTCCCATCACATCTTACACATGGTATGGCCTCGACCCACTTTGTGACATAGTCTACCGCCACTAGGATGTGTTGGAAACCCCTTGACGACGGGAAAGGACCCATGAAGTCCAATCCCCATACATCGAAAGCTTCCACCTCAAGAATATAGTTCAACGACGCTTCATTCTTCTGGGAGATGTTACCGGACCTTTGACACTTGTCACATTGCTTGACATGCAGATGGGGGCCACGAAAAAGAGTCGGCCACCAATAGCCGGTTTGCAAAACCCTTGCCGCCGTCTTTTGGGGACCACCGTGACCTCCCACCGGAAATTCATGACAATGGGTCAAAATAGATTGCACTTCACTCTCGGGAATACATCGCCGGTACATCCAGTCATTTCCAAGACGGAAGAGGAAAGGATCATCCCAAAAGTAATGCTTCATGTCGTGGAGGAATTTCTTCCTTTGATGATGGTTCAAGTGTTGAGGGATCACTTCGCTCGCCAAATAATTCACAATATCCGCATACCAAGGATACGAGTTGATAGCCAAGAGTTGCTCGTCCAGGAAAGCGTCTACAATCGGTTGGGTGTCTTCCGAGTTGACAAGAATCCTCAAAGGTGATCGGCTACAACATTCTTTGTGCCCGCCTTATCGCGGATTTCCAAATCAAATTCTTGCATAAGCAAGATCCACCGTATAAGTCTTGGTTTTGTCTCCTTCTTTCCCATCAAGTATTTGATAGCGGCATGATCCGTGTAGACTACCACCTTAGAGAACATGAGGTATTGCCGGAATTTGTTGAGCGCAAAAACGATCGCCAAAAGCTCCTTTTCCGTGGTAGTGTAGTTCCTTTGGGCGCTATCAAGCGCATGGCTTGCGTAATAGATGACCCTTGGCTTCTTGTCTACTGTTTGGGTCAAGCACGCTCCTACGGTCGCTCGCGTCGGCCATAATCTCAAAGGGTAGCGTCCAATCCGGAGGTTGAACTACCGGAGCGGAAATCAAAGCCTGCTTCAACCTATAAAACGACTCAAGGCACTCATCAGTGAAAATGAAAGGGGCATCTTTGCACAAGAGGTCAGTTAGAGGTCGAGCAATTTTTGAAAAACCTTTAACGAGCCGGCGATAAAAGCCGGCATGGCCAAGGAAACTACGCACCCCTTAGCAGGCGGGGTGGTAGGCGCTCTATAACCTCAACTTTGGCCTTATCTACTTCGATGCCCTTAGAAGAAATTAAATGACCCAGAATGATACCTTGTTCCACCATAAAGTGGCATTTCTCCCAATTCAGAACTAGATCCACTTCCTCACAACGAGTTAACACTTTCTCCAAATTTAACAAACAGTCATCGAAAGAATTACCGTACACAGAAAAATCATCCATAAAGACTTCCATGCATTTTTCAATAAAATCACTAAAAATAGCCATCATACAACGTTGAAAAGTCCCAGGGGCATTACATAAACCAAATGGCATGCGACGATAAGCAAATGTCCCATATGGGTAAGTGAAGGTGGTTTTTTCTTGATGTGAGGGGTGGATTGGAATTTGAAAGAAACCCGAGTACCCATTAAAAAAGCAAAAATGTGAATGACCCGCCAACCGTTCTAACATCTGGTCAATAAAGGGAAGGGGGAAATGGTCCTTCTTTGTTACTTTGTTTAATTGGCGGTAATCAATACACATGCGCCAACCGGTGACGGTCCGGGTACTAACTAGTTCTTTCTTGTCATTTTCAATTACGGTCAATCCACCCTTCTTGGGCACACACTGAACCGGGCTTACCCATTCGCTATTTGTGATGGGGAAGATGATCCCAGCAGCTAGCAACTTTACTACCTCCTTTTTAACCACTTCTTGCATGTTGGGATTTAAGCGACGTTGGGGTTTCCTGGTAGGCTTGGCATCTTCTAGCAAATCAATCGAATGCATGCATATGGAAGGGGATAAACCTTTCAGGTCTTCTATCCTATAACCCAATGCACCCCTATGTTTCCTAAGCAAATCAAGCAACTTAGACAATTCAAAATCATTCAAATTCGCATTCACAATGACAGGATAAGATTTCTCATCATCCAAGAAAGCATATTGGAGGGAAGGGGGTAAGGCTTTAAGCTCTAAAGGAGTAGAAGGTTGAATTTGAGGAGAAGAAGACATACCTTTAAAGATCGCATCTTGAATCTCCATACACTCCATATAAGGCTCATCAATAATAATCTCCTTATGCATGGGTGAAGAGTCAAGAAGGTTGGTGAAGAAAGTAATATCGGTGCCGTCGGTCTCAAATTGGAAAGATTCCAATAAGCAAGCTCCCAAGGGATCATCGCAAATAAATTCAAGAAGATGGGAGTCCTCAATATACTCATCAACAAGGAACTCCATCATATCAATGGCATAGCATGAATCCCCATACGAAGGACCCTTCAATGACCCCTCAAGTTGAAAAATTATGCTTTCATTCCCGACATTCAACGACATGCTTCCATTCTTCACATCGATAATGGCTCCCGCCGTAGCAAGGAATGGCCTTCCCAAAATAATAGGGATGTTGTTATCTTCCTCTATCTCCAAAATCACAAAATCACAAGGAATTAAAAATCGCCCCACTTGGACCGGGATGTCTTCCAATATTCCCAACGGTCTTCGCAGCAGTCACCATTGAAGATTAATTGTTATAGGAGCAAGATCGTCGAGATTTAACTTCTTGCAAATCGAATAAGGCATGACGCTTACACTTGCTCCTAGATCACAAAGGGCACGACCAATCCGCATATCACCAATGGTGCATGGAATAGAAAAACTTCCGGGGTCGGCTAATTTCTCCGGTGATTTGTTATCGATAATTGCACTATAATCCGCCGTCAAATGGATCGTAGATTTCTCTTGAATTCTTCTCTTGCTCGTGAGAAGCTCCTTCAAATGCTTCTTGAAGGACGGAACTTCAGAGATGGCATCAAGAACTGGAATGTTCACTTCAAGCTTCTTGAGCATCTCAATGAATTTTGAAAACTTTGCATCAGATTTTGGTTTTGCTAACCGATCGGGAAAGGGACCAGTGGTAGCTTTGGCTTCTCAATAGTCTGGATTGGTTCTTCTTCCACCATTTTTCCTTTCCTTTCCCTTTCCTTAACTTCTCTATCTCTTCTTGTTCTTTACTAGACTCTCCCAATTCATCCTCATGTGCTCTCTCAACTTCCTCACCTAATACTAACTCACTTTCCCGCTTCTCCAACAAATCTCCCTCGTCCGAGATATCCACCACGTCACCTTCTTTGTCACCCAAAACCTCCTCTCCCACCATTCTAGGTCCAGCAATCTCCTTGCCACTCCTCAAAGTAATCGCATTAAGTTGCCCTTTTGGGTTTGGTTGGGATTGGCTATGCAAAGATTGGATAGGTTGAGATTGTTGTGCCAATTGGGCCAATAGTAACTCGAGGTTCTTAATGCGAGTTTGGTCTTTTTCTCGGTCTAAGGCCATCTTTTCTTGAGATAAGGCTATCTTCTCTTGAGTTAAGGCCAACTTTTGGAGGGTTTGGTCAAGGGTTTCTTGTTGTGATGGTTTGGGAATTTGGGAAGATTGACCTTGGTGAGGATTTTGGTGGTTTTGGCGGCGATTTTGAATTGGGAAACCGGGGGGTGGGTTTTGGTTTAGGGGAGCTTGTTGGTTGTAGGCGTAATTCCCACGGGGACGAATGGGGGTTTGATTGGTATAGGAGAGGTTATTGTTGGGATAGATGGCTTGAACTTGCTCGGTTTGATACTCTTCACATCGCTTCGAAGAATGTGACCCTCCACAAAAATCACATACCAAGACTCGGACATCCGGAATAAGCATAGGTACTTCTTGGGCCGCCTTTACTTGCCTTGTGGTTTCCTCCAAAGCTTCCTTTTGTTGCATCTCAAGAACGACATTCATGAGAAATTTAATGGTAGGGTTGCTTTCTAGAGGAGGACCATCTCTTGGACTACGGCCGCCTCCCCAATGAGGAGAGTTTTGAGATAGCTCGTGAAGAAATACGTTTGCTTCCTCCGCCGTCTTCTTGAGGAACATGCCCCCCGAGGCATAATCGATGGATTCTCGCAAAGAGCTACTGAATCCTCAAGATTATGATGAGGACACCTCCGTTGGAGACCTTTGAATCTCGCCCATGCTTCGAATAACGACTCATCGGGCTCTTGCTTGAAGCTCAAAATGGCTTGCCTCAACCGACACGTCTCATCATTGGGAAAAAACCTTTGAAGAAAGTCGCGGCTAAGGGCATCCCATGTTGAATAAGTTCCGGGCGGACACGTGTTGAGCCATAATAATGCTTTCCCCTTCAAGGTAAGAGGGAAAAACTTCAGCTTCATGTATTCGGCGGAAACTCCATTCATTTGTATGAAGCCGATGCGTTGCTCGAATCTGTTGATGTGGTCAATAGGATTTTCATGCTCTCCTCCATGGTACAGGGTGTCCTCAAATATTTCCAATAAATATGGCTTGAACTTGAACGATGCATTCGGTGGTAATTCTGGTAATGTGATGGGATCGCCTCCCGTACCCGACGATGGTAAGGAATATGATGCTAAGGTACGGGGTGGAATTTGCTCTCCGTCAACCATTGGAATTTCGATCGTCCCTCACTCCCTTTGTTGTCTAGCTCGTCTCGAACCGGCGTTAGCTTGTCGAATAATACTCTCCGGATTCGGGTTCGGTGGAGTTACAGGAGTTTGGCCTTGTCGAGAGCGAGTCCGCATGCACAAAAGGAACAAACAGAAGAATCAAATTTCCAGTAACCAAGGATAACAAAATCTCTAGCAGTGAAATGATCTTAAACAACCTAAAGACAAAGAGCTAAGCTAGGTGCGCTTGCTCCCCGGCAACGGCGCCATTTTGTTAGTCGAGTGGTTTGTAAGACCACGGTTTTATCGTTCTTCCACAGGGAGCTAGGGGCCTTAGCTGCAGCTAGTTGACTCTAGGTATGGTTTACGATCATGAAAGGATGATAGAATTTAGGGTAAAAATAGCACAAACACACTATGTTCAGTCAAAAAGGTGAAACAATGGGTGTCGGGAGACTTTCGGGATGCAAACGGGAATGAGAAAATGAGTTTCGCAACAAGAGAGTAACGAGAAAGGGAAATCAAATGGTAATTCCGTTAGAAAATACCCACCGGGCTTCCTCTTTCAAGGATAGTCCGGATTAACTTCCCCAAAATCCATCGACAGACCAGGAAAGTTAATAGAACGGAATTTCCTAGTTAGTTTCTATTCGCTTTCGCGAACTAGAATACTAACTATCCTAATTCCTACCGTCCAACAAGCGTTGGATGTATTCGGTATGCTTTCGCACCCAAATACATCCCATTCGAGGGAAGGATAGGATTGGGAAATTGATTTCCTAACTAGTTACTCACTAATATTGCTAACCCAAACCTAATCACCCATTCACACCCTTAATATCTCCCTAACCCATTAAAGTTCTAGCCACTAAACATCCTAACTATCATGATAATAACATCAACAACTTCATTCATGCTTAATCGAGTAAACAAGATGACAATAAACATTCAACAACAACAACAATATCAAAAACAGAGATTAATAGATAAGCAATAAATTAGAGAGAGAGAGAGAGAGATTAAGAAATGCTCATGGATTGTGATGACAAGGGAGAAAACTTCAGAATAATAAAGCTCCAATGCTCCAAAGTTGAGAATAATCTTCAAACTTCCAATAATAATCAAGAGAATCCAATACAAGAACCAATAATCTCAGCAAAGATCTTTCTTAATCTCCCTAATCTAAGACTTAAAAATGTGATAAAGAGTACTAAAGTATCATAAAAGATAGATAAAAACTGCTGTCTCCTCTTCTTCTTAATCTAAAATGACCTAAATCCATTAAATAGTAATCAAGGTTGTTACTCAAAACTCATCATTTTACACAACAGACAAAACTGGCCCGCAGGGGACCGTGGGCACGGTCAGGGTGACCGTGGGCACGGTCCTACGTAAGGCAGGCGATTTCTCCTCTTCGCTTCGCACCGCCGTGGGTACAGTCCCTAAGCACCATGGTCACGGTCTAGGCGATTAGGGCTGACAACTTTTCGCTCCTTCGCACCGCCGTGGCTACGGTCATGGGAGACCGTGGCCACGGTCTAGTTTGGTCAGCTTCTTCCTTGGGCAGGGTAGGATCCCACCGTGGCTACGGTCAGAGTGACCGTGACCACGGTCTATCTCGGGTGCAAGGCTTCTTCCTTAGGTCATGGCTCAATCACACCGTGGCTATGGTCAAGGTGACCGTGGCCACGGTGTCTCTCGGCCACAGTTTTCTTCAGGAGGCTCTTCAACCATTGCTTCCGCTTCCGCTGCCTTTCTACATGATCGACCCTTCTAATCCGCTGCCTTTGTGATGTAGATTTGGTTCCAAACCTACATCATGGAAGTCAAGTACTTAGCTACATTGACCAAGAGCTTGAAACTATCACATTTGGTCTACATTCGAATGGTCTTAACCATGAAGGAGTGATGATTTGCTCTCTAACTCAAGAACCATGAAGCAACCAAGGAAAGTGTCCTAGAGTGAAATGTTCTACATTCCAAGAGCTTTCTAATGGTTCAAGAATCTTTAAATTTGGTTAAGTATAGAGCAAGTTATCATCATTTGTAATCTAGCTTAGTTCATTGTTTTCTTTATGATGTAATCATTAGAGTAGATGATGTAAGCCCTAAGTGGCTCATTTCTTGTTATGTACACGCCTAAGGGGGGCCTCTAGTAGTATAAATAGACCCCTTAGGGTGCCTTGTAATTCATTCATTCATAAATCAAATACAAGTAAACACATGATGTTTTTCTTTCTAGTTTTGTGCTAGTCTTCTCGTTTCTCTTGAGGGAGAACGAAACTATCTCCCTTCTTCTATCCAAGGTTGGCATCCTTGGTGGTGATAGGAAGGAATTGAAGATCTCTTGAAGGTGGTGTGCCTTTATCCTTCCAAGAAGCTTCAAGTCGCCATTGTTGTTCATCCAAGCATTCGTTCGTTCATCCATTCGTCCATCAACAACATTTTGGTAACCATTTCCCTTAGTTCTTTCCATCTTTTCTATCCATTTTCTTTCCAATTTTCGAACCTTAAGAACTTTGAGAAGCAAGATTCTTATCTTGGTTTTTAAAGATCCTTAGCTTTTGTATAATTTGATCATCTTTGGTCTCATTATACATTAAAATTAATGATGTAGATTTGGTTCCAAACCTACATCATGGAAGTCAAGTACTTAGCTACATTGACAAAGAGCTTGAAACTATCACATTTGGTCTAAATTCGAATGGTCTTAATCATGAAGGAGTGATGATTTGCTCTCTAACTCAAGAACCGTGAAGCTACCAAGGAAAGTGTCCTAGAGTGAAATGTTCTACATTCCAAGAGCTTTCTAATGGTTCAAGAATCTTTAAATTTGGTCAAGTATAGAGCAAGTTATCATCATTTGTAATCTAGCTTAGTTCATTGTTTTCTTTATGATGTAATCATTAGAGTAGATGATGTAAGCCCTAAGTGGCTCATTTCTTGTTTTGTACACGCCTAAGGGGGGCCTCTAGTAGTATAAATAGACCCCTTAGGGTGCCTTGTAATTCATTCATTCATAAATCAAATACAAGTAAACACATGATGTTTTTCTCTCTAGTTTTGTGCTAGTCTTCTCGTTTCTCTTGAGGGAGAACGAAACTATCTTCCTTCTTCTATCCAAGGTTGGCATCCTTGGTGGTGATAGGAAGGAATTGAAGATCTCTTGAAGGTGGTGTGCCTTTAACCTTCCAAGAAGCTTCAAGTCGCCATTGTTGTTCATCCAAGCATTCGTTCGTTCATCCATTCGTCCATCATCAACATTTTGGTAACCATTTCCCTTAGTTCTTTCCATCTTTTCTTTCCATTTTCTTTCCAATTTTCGAACCTTAAGAACTTTGAGAAGCTAGATTCTTATCTTGGTTTTTAAAGATCCTTAGCTTTTGTATAATTTGATCATCTTTGGTCTCATTATACATCACTTTGACACGTCCAGGGCTCGTGGAATCTTAGGGAATCTCGGGATTCCCAAGATTGGTGCAAAATTGGCCCATTTAGAATCGTTTTGAGTGGAACCCTTCGGAAACTACAAAAGTAACTAAAACGCATTAAAAGTTATTAAAGCAACTACGAAACAAGTCAAAAGCCCAAGGATTTAGGCGGTATTTAGACACGAAATCGGGTCTAAACATACATCATTCTCCCCCGGTTGAAAAAGTTTGTCTTCAAACTTGGACAAAACTTCTTGTAAATCGTTACATAGCACTTCTTCTTCTAAGCTCATCCTTCTTCTTATAAGAAATCTTTCCAAAAGTATTGTACACGTCAACTTGCTTCTTCCTCTTGCATTCCTTGAAGAGATTACAAACTCTCTTTTTAAATGCTTTGAAATCATTATAGATCCCTTTGATGAACTTCCACTTTCTTCCAAGTTTTCTCATGAATAATCCAATGACATCATGGTGTTTCAAATCTCGTTTATTCATGGAGAATGTAGAAATCTCATATAACTTCTCAACTTCAAAGTATAGATTCACAAGCTTGTAACTCATGATGAAGACAATAGTAATATGACGTTACATCTTTAAAGAATGACCTTCAACGATCATAATATCATCTTCATACAACTCCTTGATATATTCAAGCCCAAGTACTCTTGAATCAAACATATATCTTCTCGTTAGAAAAGTTCCTTTAGTCAAAGGACTTACTTCCTCCAAGTGACTTGGTTTTGATGAATGAATCAAGTACTTCATCTCAAACCATAATGATGGCTTGATCTCCTTATCATATGAAACATACTCCAATACTTTGTAAGAATCACGAAGCTTAAGCATGAATCCTCCAAGATAATATTCCTTTTGCTCAAATACCCTCATGATAGCAACAAGTATGAATGCTAAGCCATAAGCATGTAGCTTCTTCTTTTCTCCACTTAGTATTTCACCAAAATAATCCAGGGGACAACTTCCTTGAGATAGGATTTCACCTTTCTCAACTCCATTTGTAATGAACAAATATGATGCAAGAATAGGGAATAAAAGAATATGGTGATCTTTAGCATCCTTTAAGAGACATAGTACCTCAAGGATGGATGCAAGTATGGACCCTTTGATGTATAATCGCCCAGCTATATACATCAAGGTTAGCTAAGAGGACCTTAATCCAGCTTGAAGCTACAAATGACATCTAAGGCAACCTTAACTACGATGGTTTATTCAGCTCAAGGTAGAAAGCGTGAAGGACCTTGATGGTATTCTAGTTTACAAGGAGTTACTCTTATATATATATGAGGACATTGACGAGCTTAAATCACTCTTGGAGATAAAAGTCCTTTATTGAGTAATCGTCACTCACGGTAGTAGAGGACCTTATCAAGTGCAGTTCAATATTTTGCTCTATAACTCTAGATTCATACGTCTATTGAGGAAGTCATCCTAGAATCAAAGGTAGACCATTCAAAGAGCTTTCCAATGGTTTTTGAATCTTGGAATTTGGAGAAGAAACGAGCAAGTTATTCAAGTTTTAATCTAGCTTAGTTCATTTTGATTCTTTATGATGTCATACTTGTATTAGATGATGTAAGCTAGGAATCCCTTGTATTCTTGAAATAGGCACGCCTAGGGGGTCCTCTTATACTATAAATAGACCCCTTGGGAGGCCCTTGTATTCATTCATTCATATATCAAATACAAAGTAAACACATGGTGTTTATTTCTCTCTAGCTTTTGTGCTAGTTTTTGAATCTCTTGAGGGAGTTTCGAATATCCCTACTTCTAGCCTTGGGTTGGCATCCCTTGGTGGTGAAAGGTAGAATTGGAGAGTTCTTTGAGGTGGTGTGCATATATCCTCATTGGAGTCTTCAAAGCCATTATCGTTCATATCAATCGTGAGTTTCATTTCTAGTTCTTTTGATCTTGTTTTTGTTTCTACATTGTTTCAAATTCAAGATTCATTTGAATATCATTCTATCATTCAAGAAACTTACATTCCATTCATTCCTACATTCATTCCATTCATTTACGCATTCGTTTCATTCATCCAATCGTTCATTACCATTCGTCCATCATCAATCACCCATTTGGTAATCATCTTTCATGGTTCTTTCTATCTTTCCATTCGTTTTCCATCCCATTTTCGATTCTTAAGAACTTTGAGAAAGGAGATTTTCATCTTCGCTCTTAAAGATCCTAAACCCTTTTGTGTAATGAGATCTTGTGATCCCATTATACATCAAAATTTGTATCAGAGCTTAGGAGTTGATTCTCTTAGTTCTTGATCTATCTTTTACTATCTTTTCACCATCTTTCCATCACAAATCCATCCCCCACCATCCCTCCATAACACGTCCACCAAGAACTCCACAAAAAAACCTTAAACCAAACACAATCCCACCTAAACACATTCCCCATTTCATCCTCCACATCCCCACACCAAAACCGTGAGTCTTGTTTGAATCTTTCTTCATCAATATTCATTTTCTATGGCTTGCAAAAGATCTCGCATGAATTCACAAAGTGATTTACAACGTTTGGAGCAACAAATTCATGATCTCACCACACAAATGAAAGAGCTTGGGATCCTTCAAAAAGGAGGACCAAGAAATGCATGTTCACGTGAGGTACATCCCTATGAGGTTGAATATGAAGCACCTTATGAAAGGAGTAAACGTTCCAGCAAGAAGAATGGAAATAAAGTTCAAGAAGAGTTCTTGCCATTCAATTACAAAGGAGACTATATCGACAAACTTGAAAGAACGGAGCAAGGGAGCAAGGATGTGGTTGAATACACAATAGAATCAGGTGGCAACTATGGAAGTATGCCCTTAAGGAGGATGATCCACAAGTTTTGGTATGTTACTTTCTTGGTCTTAATGATTACATTAGGCATGTTGTTGTAAATCAACCTTACACAAACTTGGAAGAGTTGAACTCTTTAGCTCTTGATGTTGAAATACAAGCAAAGAGTAAAGAACTTTGGGATGAAACCCATATACAACAAAGACCCTCATTTCCCACAAAACAACCAAACACAAAAGCTCCATAAAATCAGCCCCCATCCCATCCTAAACATCTAATCCAAAGCTCTTCAAAACAGCCTATAAACCTTCCCACTCCCATTGTCCCAAGTACATGTCTATATTGCAAAAGTTTTGATCATGTTGAAAGTGCATGTCCTAAGGAGAAAGAAATATCTTTGGTTGATTGTCAAACATCATTAAGCATGCAACCAGAAATTGAAAGTGTGGTATTTGATGTATTTGGCGAGCATGAGGATGTTCATGAAACGTGTAATAACCTTGGCATGAATGAGGTATGTAGCGTGCCTTATGAAGTACACGAGGAAGAAAAAGAGGAGGATATTGTATTAGAAAAGATGTATGAAGAAGAATTAAATGGAGAAGAGTTGCTTGTTGTAAGTAGAGTCTTGAAAGAGGCTAGTGTACCGCAAGATCAACAACAAAGAGAACTTATTTCTTACTCTCATTATACCATCCAAGAAGAAGTATGTTCATTGATCCAAGAAGGAGAAAGTTGTGCCATCTATAAGGACCATGGCAATGATATTGGCCTTGCTACAACAAGGGTCCAAACATTACAAACAGAGAGCTATTCACACGGTCATTCATTTCATGATAAGGACATTCATTTTGATCCAAGAAGTTTAGTAAGTCTTTGTTTTTACAATATTTGCAAAAATTCATTATATTGTAATATTACTTCTATGGATTCTTGTTATACTTTGTTGGAAGAATCAAAGTTGTATGATAGGAGTATCATGCTCCAAGAGGCGTCCTTATTACCACCTTGTGTCTCACGGCTCAAGGAGGATCAAAGTACTCTTATGGCACTTATGGAGAATAAGTATCATGAATTTGAATAACCAAGGAGTCTTATTCTTACACCAATAGAGGTTGGAATCCGTGAGCTTACAAAGGATCAAGATCCTATGCCATCATTTGTTCTCATTTGTGCATATTTGGATGAAAGACAAGCACCATCAACAAGAAACCACTCTCTCTTATCTCTTTGGAAATGTTTCTCTCCTATGAGTATCATCATACAAAGTAGAAGTAGAAAGGAGTGTGTAAATCCTTTGGAGTTAGCCTTATCGAAGCATGAGAAGCCGCATGGAGAATTAGAGAAGTACTTGGAGAAATGTCCTTACCTCTCGTCCAAGAATATGCTATCTCAACATATTCCATCAAATGGAGTAACTCAATTGGACAAAAGGAAGAATGGAATTATTCAAGAAGGGTCCATATTTGCATCTATATATGAGGTACTATGTCTCTTAAAGGATGCTAAAGATCATCATATTCTTTTATTCCCTATTCTTGCATCATATTTGTTCATTACAAATAGAGTTGAGAAAGGTGAAGTCCTATGATGTAGATTTGGTTCCAAACCTACATCATGGAAGCCAAGTACTTAGCTACATTAAAAAGGAGCTTGAAATTATCACATTTGGTTCACATTCGAATGGTCTTAACCATGAAGGAGTGATGATTTGCTCTCTAACTCAAGAACCATGAAGCTACCAAGGAAAGTGTCCCAAAGTGAAATGATCTACATTCCAAGAGCTTTCCAATGGTTCAAGAATCTTTAAATTTGGATAAGAATTGAGAGAGTTATCATCAAATGTAATCTAGCTTAGTTCATTTGTTTCTTTATGATGTCATTCTTGTATTAGATGATGTAAGCTAGTTTACACCTCTTTTCTTGAATTGTACACGCCAAGGGGGTTCTCTATTAGTATAAATAGACCCCTTGGGTGCCTTGTAATCTCATTCAAATCAATCAAATATCAACTACAAAACAAACACATGATGTTGTTGTTTTCTCTCTAGCTTTGCTAGTTTTCGATCTCTTGAGGGAGTTTTGATATTTCCCTTCTTCTATCCAAGGTTGGCATCCTTGGTGGTGAAAGGAAGGAATTGAAGAGTCTTGAAGGTGGTGTGCCTTTATCCTTCCAAGAAGCTTGAAGTCGCCATTATCATTCATTCATCCAAGCATTCATTCGTTCATCCAATTCGTCCATCATCAACATTTTTGGTAACCATCTTTCATAGTTCTTTCCATCTTTTCTATCCATTTCCATCCCATTTTCGAATCCTAAGAACTTTGAGAAACAAGATTCTTATCTTGGTTTTTAAAGATCCTTATATTGTTGTGTAATTTGATCATCCTTGATCTCATTATACATCAAAATTGGTATCAGAGCTTAGGAGATTGATTCTCTTAGTTCTTGATCCATCTTTTCACCATCTTTCCATCAAAAATCCATCCCCACCATCCCACCATCATCATGCCACCAAAGTTCTTCCAAGAACTCATCAAGAACTCAACAAGAACCCATCAAGAACTCATAAAGAACCATAAACTCCACAAAGAACCCCAAATCCAACACAAATCCGCCCCAAACACAAACCTCTCTCGCCCTTTACCCATCCAAAGCCCCTAAACCGTGAATCTTGCAATCTTTTCGCACCAAAGATTGATCAAGATGGACGATTCTAGCACTTCCGCACCTACACCAACGGAACCCCAAGAAGATGTTGAAGCTTTGAAGAAAAGAATCACCTATCTCAACGATCAACTTAAGAGATACATGCATCTACAACATAGGGTGAACCGTGGAGATAGTGAAATTAATGAAAGTGATGAAGAAGTACCTCAAAGACGTCCCCCAAGGGAGGAACGTTTCGACTTCAAAGCGGAGATCCCCGAATTTGATGGTAATCTTGATCCTGAAAACTTTTTAGATTGGATGCAAACCGCTGAACGTGTATTTGATCTTAAGGAGGTCCTAGACGAAAAGAAGGTCAAATATGTGGCTCTTAAATTGCGAAAACATGCGTCCATTTGGTTGACTAATTTGCAAAAGAAGAGGCAAATACAAGGGAAGGACAAGATCAAAGCATGGATCAAAATGAAGAAGAAGTTGCAAGAAAAGTTCCTACCACCAAGTTATCTCCAAGATAACTATTACAAATTGCAACGTTTGGTCCAAGGGAGCAAAAGTGTTGAGGAGTACACAAAGGAATTCGAGCATATTCTTTGGCGTTGTGATCTCCAAGAGGATGAACCTCAAACTTTGGTACGTTTTCTATATGGTCTAAATGATTGGATTCGTAACATTGCTGAATTACATCCTTACTAATCTTTGGACGAATTGAGTTCTTTGTCCTTAAAGGTAGAAAGGCAAAGAAAGGAAAGAGGAAAAGAAAATGTGACCAAGTACCAAACCACATACAAACCCCCACAAAACACATGCCCGTACAATCCACCACAAAAACTCACATTCCCCACAAAACAACCAAACACAAGAGCACCACAAAATCAACCCCCATCCATTCCCAAACCCCACGTCCAAGAACCAAAACCCCTAGCCCCAAGAAGGTGTTTTCGTTGTCAAGGCTTAGGACATTTTGCTTCGGAGTGTCCTAACAAAAGGGTAGTATCTTTGGTGGAATATCAAAGTGCTTTGTATGTAGAACCGGAGTATCATGAGAATGAACATGAGAAAGAAGAAGAAGATGACGTGAATGAGGAAGAGGAAGTAGAGGAGGCCGATGAAGGTGAAATGCTAGTAGTAAGAAGGGCCTTAAGTGTTGCTAGTGTCCCAAACGAGCTAGAACAAAGGGAAAACATCTTTCACACAAGATGTACTATTCAAAGCAAGGTGTGTTCTCTAATCATTGATGGAGGAAGTTGCACTAATGCAGCTTCTACAACCACGGTGAACAAACTACAATTGGAGGTTAGTCCACACCCATCCCCTTACACCATTCAATGGCTAAGTCATAGAAAGGGAATTCGAGTGGTTCATCGTGTTCTTGTAAGTCTTTCCATTGGTAGATACTACAAAGATTCTATTTGGTGTGATGTAATTCCAATGGATGCTTGTCATATTTTGCTTGGGAGACCTTGGCTTTTTGATAGGCATGTCACGCAAGATGGGAGAATGAACACCTACTCGTTTATTCTCAAGAAAAAGAAGATCACTTTGGCTCCTCTCTCACCATCATCGATCATACGTCCTCAACAACAACCACAAAAGGAGGAGACTAACATTGTGACATTCATGAAGGCCGAACATCATGAATTTCAAGAGCATAAAGATCTTATTCTAGCAAACTTGGAGGAGGAAGAAGCGACCCCAACTATTGAGCATGCACGACTTCACCCTCTTTTGGAACGTTCAAACACTTGTTTCCAAAAGAGATGCCTAAGGGATTACCTCCAAGAAGAGAAATTGAGCACAAGATTGATCTAGTTCCGGGTTCTATGCTCCCAACAAACCGGCCTATCGAATGAATCCAAAGGATGCTCAAGAAGTACAAAGGCAAGTAGATGAGCTTTTATCCAAAGGCTTGGTCCGTGAAAGCATGAGTCCATGTGCCGTTCCGGTCTTACTTGTGCCTAAGAAAGATGGATCTCAAAGAATGTGTATGGATTGTCGAGCCATAAACAAAATCACAATCAAGTATAGATTCCCAATCCCACGCCTTGAGGATCTACTTGATGAGCTACATGGAAGTGTTGTGTTCTCTAAAGTTGATTTGAGGAGTGGATATCATCAAATATGGATTCATGAAGGAGATGAGTGGAAAACGGCATTCAAGACCAAGGAAGGTTTATATGAGTGGCTTGTGATGCCATTTGGTCTTACAAATGCGCCATCTACCTTTATGCGCTTAATGAATCATGTATTGAAACCTCTTATTGGCAAGTGTGTTGTAGTTTACTTTGATGATATTCTTGTATATAGCAGAAATGAAAGAGAACATGTAAAGCATCTTGATGCATAATTGATGGCCTTATGCATCCAGGAGAATTCCGTACTCACCTAGAAGAAAGAAGAGCTCAAGTCTCACATATCTCTCTACCTGGAAGGGATCAACTAATGTGATCGAATACTTTTGCTCCTTAATTCAAGGACCATGAAGCTACTAAGAAAGACGTCCAAAGGTGGATTAATCTACATTCCAAGAGCTTTCATATGGTTCAAGAATCTTTAGATTTGGTTGAGAATCAAAGGAGTTATCAATATTTGTAATATAGTTTAGTTCATTGTTTTCTGTATGATGTAATCATTAGAGTAGATGATGTAAGCCCTAAGTGGCCCATTTCTTGTTTTGTACACGCCATAAGGAGGGCTTGTAACTATAAATACCCCCCTTAGTGTGCCTTGTAATCTCATGAATTCATATTAGAAATACAATCAAACACTTGGTGTTTTCTCTCTAGCTTTTGTGCTAGTCTTTTCGTTTCTCTTGAGGGAGTTTCGAAGTTATCCCCTTCTTCTATTCAAGGGTGGCATCCTTGATGGTGAAAGGAAGGAATTGAAGAGTTCTTTGAGGTGGTGTGGCTGTATCCTCATCGATCCTTCAAAAGCCAAATCTATCCAACTATCCATTCCCTTCGTTCATTCAACTACATTCATCCAACCTCACGTCATTCATCAAGAATTGTTTATCCATCCAACGATTCTTCATCCGTTCATCAAGAATTCAACAAGAATTCATCAAGCACCCAAGAAGAAGCATTCGTTCTTCTTCAACACGTCCAAGCTTCAACAAACGCGCATCCATTCAAACGCTTCATTCGTTCATTATCATTCATCATTCGTTCATTTCTTTCTTTGGTAAACGATTTCACTATCTTTCGTTTATCATTTATCCTTTTTCCATTCATTCTTTTGGACTAAGAGTTGGGATTATTATTTCGTTCTTAAAGATCCTGAATTCTTGTGTAATGTGATCATCCCTTGGTCTCATTATACATCACATCTAGAGTTGGTCATGTACATCATGGAGAAGGAGAAGCTCTACGCCAATTTGGAGAAATGCCATTTCTTCTCATCCAAGAATGTGTTCCTTGGATATGTTCTTCCACAAGAGGGTATACAAGTCGACAAGGAGAAGGTGAAAGCTATTCAAGAGTGGCCTACACCAAAGTCCATTCATGAGGTACGGAGCTTTCATGGTTTAGCATCTTTCTATAGAAGGTTTAAAAAAAACTTTAGCTCCATTCTTGCACCTATGACCGAATTGTTGAAAGGAAAGGAGTTTACATGGACTAGAGGTGCTAATGAAGTGTTTGAAGTGATTAAGGAGAAATTGTGTCATGCACCTATTCTTGCTTTACCATGTTTTGACAAAGTGTTTGAAGTTGAAGTGGATGCAAGTGGAGTAGGAATTGGAGCCGTCCTAACACAAGAAGGCCGCCCCATTTCTTACTTTAGTGAGAAGTTGAATGAAGCTAAGAGGAAGTATAGCACCTATGATAAAGAGTTCTATACCATCATAAGAGCTCTTGAACATTGGAGGCATTATCTTCTAAGTGGTGAATTCACCTTACATAGTGATCATGAGGCTCTTAAGTTCATCCAAGGGCAACACAAGTTAAACCCAAGGCATGCTAAATGGGTGGAGTATATGCAAGCATTCCACTTTGTGATCAAACATAAGGCGGGACATCTTAACAAAGGAGCGGATGCTTTGTCAAGAAGGTACTTACTTACCCATGTTTTATATTCAAGAGTCCTTGGTTTTGAGCATATCAAAGAGTTGTATGAAAATGATGAGGATTTCAAGGAGGTTTATGAGCTTTGTAAGAAGCACCCTCATCAACTTTTTCATATTGAAAATGGGTTTCTCTTCAAAGGGAACCAACTTTGTATCCCTAAAAGTAGCATTCGAGAGTTGTTAATCATGGAGGTCCATGGAGGATCCTTGGCGGGTCACTTTAGAATTGAAAAGACCTACCTTATGATGAAGGAGCATTATTTTTGGCCAAGCATGATTAAAGATGTTGAGCATATGATAAAAAGATGTAATACTTGCAATATCGCCAAGGCACATGCTTTGCCACAAGGGTTGTATACTCCTTTGCCCATTCCACATCATCCATGGGAAGATGTGAGTTTAGACTTCGTTGTTGGTCTACCAAGAACACAAAGAGGCAAGGATTCTATTATGGTGGTCGTTGATAGATTTTCCAAGATGGCTCATTTTATTCCATGCCATACTACTTATGATGCTACTAAAGTTGCAAGTCTTTATTTTGAAGAAATAGTGAAGCTACATGGCATTCCAAAGACCATGGTGAGTGATCGAGATTCCAAATTCCTTAGTCATTTTTGGCTTACTTTATGGAAGAAGCTTGGTAAAACATTAAAGTTTAGCCGGCTTTCCTGATTGCCTCTACGTCGGGCAAGTTTGGTTATCGCATGTCATCCACAAACGGATGGACAAACCGAAGTGACTAATCGAACTATGGGAGCTCTTCTTCGGATATTGGTGAGTAAAGACAAGAAGGGTTGGGATACTCTTCTATGTCATGCTGAATTTGCCTTCAATCAAAGTCCAAGTAAAGGCACAGGGTTGTCACCTTTTCAAGTTGTTGATGGAAGGAACCCTCTCCAACCTATGGATCTCACGCCCATCTCTACATCAATAAAGTTTAATTTTGAAGCTAACAAAAGGGTGGAAGAGATTAAGAAGCTACATGAGGAGGTACGTGCCAAAATTGAGAAGTATACCTCAAGTATATCAAGTAGGGTGAATAAATCAAGGAAGAAGGTTGTATTTGAACCGGGAGACCTTGTTTGGATTCACTTGAAGAAAGAAAGATTTCCTTCTAAGAGGAAAGGTAAGCTTGCACCAAGGGGAGATGGTCCTTATAATGTTTTGGAAAAGATTGGTGATAACGCTTATAAATTGCAACTTGGAGAAGATTATGAAGGGAGTTGCACTTTTAATGTGAGTGATCTCAAGTTCTTTTATGGAGATATTGGAGAACTTCCTAGTTTGAGGACAAACTCTTTTCAACTAGGGGGGAATGATGTAGATTTGGTTCCAAACCTACATCATGGAAGCCAAGTACTTAGCTACATTGAAAAGGAGCTTGAAATTATCACATTTGGTTCACATTCGAATGGTCTTAACCATGAAGGAGTGATGATTTGCTCTCTAACTCAAGAACCATGAAGCTACCAAGGAAAGTGTCCTAGAGTGAAATGATCTACATTTCAAGAGCTTTCCAATGGTTCAAGAATCTTTAAATTTGGATAAGAATTGAGAGAGTTATCATCAAATGTAATCTAGCTTAGTTCATTTGTTTCTTTATGATGTCATTCGTGTATTAGATGATGTAAGCCAGTTTACACCTCTTTTCTTAAATTGTACACGCCAAGGGGGTTCTCTATTAGTATAAATAGACCCCTTGGGTGCCTTGTAATCTCATTCAAATTCAATCAAATACAAAATTCCAAAACAAACACATGATGTTGTTGTTTTCTCTCTAGCTTTGCTAGTTTTCGATCTCTTGAGGGAGTTTCGATATTTCCCTTCTTCTATCCAAGGTTGGAATCCTTGGTGGTGAAAGGAAGGAATTGAAGAGTCTTGAAGGTGGTGTGCCTTTATCCTTCCAAGAAGCTTCAAGTCGCCATTATCATTCATTCATCCAAGCATTCATTCGTTCATCCAATTCGTCCATCATCAACATTTTTGGTAACCATCTGATGGAAATCAGCCCTCGCAACCTCATTTGGTGCCAACTTGCATAAAGGTCATTCGTGAATCCCATATGGACCTTGATGATACCGAAGGTCATTCACCATATGCGAGGCCATCTTTACAGTCTCAATCCCTCATATCTGAGACCTCATCTTATTGTGCCCTCCATGATTGTCGAAGAGTCGTTCATAATGTGCAAGCTTACATGGTCCGAAGGTCATTTAGGTTCCATAGAGCTATTTCAATCTGGGCATGGGTTGAGGACGTTTATCTGGAGCTGGTTGTTCTTTTCAACTTGGTTTATGATTCCCTTCTCTTTGGATGTCAAGGACGTTTATTATTGAGCTTTCCTAAATGCCAATGGTTGATCCAGCTGGAGGTCATTAGCCTTATATGCAATCAGAATATACGCATGAGGACCTCCATCTTGAGTCTGCTGAGAATTTGGACGTCCAAGGACGTTCCCTACTGGAGGAAGACTATTTGCACATTTTTTACTTCACTTCCTGAGTTGTTGAGGTCTTTCCAATTCAGTGAGGTGTTTGCCATTGAGGTCCTTTATGAAGACGTCACTTTCGAGCTGTTGAGGTCCTTACAACTTGTGAGGAGAATATTTAGCCTTGCCCACGTGAGGAATGATGCTACAATAAGAAAGCGCCATGTGTGATGTTTCTAGAGCCTTCCAATTCTTCTAGAAGCTTCATGAAGATGCCATGTGTGACGCTTTTATTGGTTCTCATGATTATTGTTCTAGAAGCTTCATAAGTTAGTTACATATTATCTTATTCTGATGTAATTAGTTTAATTAAGCATAATTAGAAAGTTTTCTTATTGCTCAAGAAACTCTTAACTAGAGTTCAGCTGGGTTTTAAATACCCCCTCTGTAATGTCCTTCGGGGAACAGTGAATTGAAGAAATAGTAGAGCCTTGAGCTTGCTTTGTTTGTGAGTATCTAACAACTCTCAAATTCTACCTCAGTATGTTGATTTGGCAATCAAGTGGTGAATAGGTAGGACTTGATTTGATCCTTAGAAGGTGTGTCTGTAACTAAGGATTGGATTAAGGTTGCCCTTGTGAGAATCGGTCATGGTGTGTCTGTAGTGATCGGTAATCGCTTGTTTCTATCCTTCATTTTTCCTTTGTTTTTGTTCCTTGGTGTCGATTAAGCATTCTGGGCTGTGTTGTTGCTGGATTTGAGTAGATAAACCTCCTTGATGTTCTAGCTAAATCGAAATTCATTCGATTCTAGTTGGGATTCATCTATTTGCTGCTGCTTGAACCTCATTTACCCTGCTGTTCTGGTTCAAATGCGTGTCCTCTGTTCTACTTGATGTTTCTCAGCCTGCTGAGCCGAGGTCTTCTGGCTGGGATACATCATAAATTTGGTATCAGAGCTAGCTACCATCTTTGGTGATTCGTTTCTGATTTCTTTGAGCCTAAACACATCCCAAATCATCCCAAACACATAGCCACAAAAAAAAGAAAAACCAGCAGCCATGATTTTCAACAAGCCTTCATCTCGAAAGAGTGATCAAATTTTGAAGGAGGAAAGGAGATTAAGGAGATTGAAGCATGAGTTACAACTCCTTGACCTCAATATGCTACAATTGGAGATAGATTGGTATGAATTTATTTACAATTCCAGGAAATCACGTGAACCACCTTTGGTTCAAGAGGATGAACATCAAATTCAAGATGAACCAGATATTCATGATACGACAAAAGTTGTTGAGGCCCTTTTTGTCTGTTGAGATGGAACACGAGGATGAACACGAGGTTAATTTTAATCACCCTCCTATTTTTGATGTGTATAAATATGAAGAAGATTATAAGGACTTGGAGGAGAAAGAAGAAGTCAATCTAGATCTTCTTCCAATGTATGATGAGGAAGTAGAGGATCTTGATGAAGAAGAGTGTCTAAATGAACCTTTGGAGGATCCTGTCTATGATGAGGAGGTTGAGGACTGTCTGTCCTTGACACAGTTAACGACCTTAGGCTTCTGTCAGCCAATGACATTGTCAGAATCAGAACCTCAGTTCGTGATGAAAATGGAGAATGAGACTTCCAGTGGCTTCAACGTTGAGTTGGTTTATTTCCAACCAAGGTCATTTCTATGGGTGAACTTGGAGGTGACAAGAAGACCGAAGAGGAAGAGGTTGAAGCAAAGGAGGTCCAAGTATGAGGAATGGAGTATCAAGCCCTCACACTCAATGGAGGAGCTCATTGTTTTTATTGATGATGTTGACTTTCCGTCCTTGATCCTTTTGAAGTCAATTGGTGTCCAATATTTTGGTCAAGGTATGGGATCTCAAGAATTTCTTTACTACATTATTTTGTTGGGCATGAATGAAGCATACTTGCGAATATTTTGGAGTTTCATGAATGCATGTTTTGTGAAATTTCATGTGCTTTGGTGTTGTGTTGAGAAGGGTATCATGACTATACAACTTTGAATGAGTCAAGATAGTGGAAAAGAAGTGGAGTCGTATTATCTTGATTTTGTGAGCTTTGATGATGCTTGTTGTGGATTAGTGTGGAATGTTGTTAAGGCCTTGATCATATGCTCTATATTGGAGTTTCATGAATGCATGTTTGTGAAATTTCATGTGCTTTGGTGTTGTGTTGAGAAGGGTATCATGACTATACAACTTTGGATGAGTCAAGATAGTGGAAAAGAAGTGGAGTCGTATTATCTTGATTTTGTGAGCTTTGATGATTCTTGTTGTGGATTAGTGTCGAATGTTGTTAAGGCCTTGATCATATGCTCTATATTGGGAAGTATGCCTTGGATGTTTACTGTGGAAGTTGTGCTAGGAGGCACATTGTCATGTCATACCTTCACCATGCTTAGCAAGAGAAACATCTATGTCGCATATCCTTTTGCTCAAATTGTCAGTTGTTCTGCCCCAAGGTCCTTGAGACAACCAAGCACTGATTTGCACATTCCTTACCAACCTTGGTTTGTCATTAATCCTACCATCAACCCACCACTGAAACCCCCTCTGTCCTTATCCCACAAAACAACCCCAAAAGCCCCACAAAAACCCCTCATATCAAATAACTTCCTATTTAAGAAGGGGAGTCTCGAAACCTACTTTCCATACCCCTTTATCTCCACATTACTACCCTCCACAAAAGAGCCAACCCTAAAAACCCACAAACGTAGGTTTCCATCCTCGAACCTATGGTTTCTAAAGGTCCTTGACAAGGTTGAGGACCTTATTCTCCTAAATCAAAACACAAACCCAAACTCCTCAAATAGCCATCCCATCCTCACCCCTCCTCTGGAACACTGTCCTTATGTGTTTCCGGAAGAAAAACCCCTTGGTTTGCCTCCTGAATATGAGTTTCAACATGAACGGAAGAAGGTAGCTAAGTTTCATGATTTTGCTCACAAGAGAAAGAAGAAGATGAGCTACCTACCGGGTGAACTTGTTTGGATCTACCTAAAGAAAGACGATTTGATCCAAAAGAAAAGGGAAGTTGAATCCAAGAGCTGAAGGTTCCTTTGAGGTCCTTGAGAAGGTGGGAGACAATGCTTATAAATTGGATTTCTTGGATAATCTTGGTGGAAGTGCAACCTTCCACGTGGTTGATTTGAAGCCATACCATTCTAGGGCAAAGGACCTTCCAAGTTTGAGGTCAAACTTTTCTCAACTTGAGGGGAATGATGGAAATTAGCCCTCGCAACCTCATTTGGTGCCAACTTGCATAAAGGTCATTCGTGAATCCCATATGGACCTTGATGATACCGAAGGTCATTCACCATATGCGAGGCCATCTTCTGATCTCAATCCTCATATCGAGACCTCATCTTATTGTGCCCTCCATGATTGTCGAAGAGTCGTTCATAATGTGCAAGCTTACATGGTCCAAGGTCATTTAGGTTCCATAGAGCTATTTCAATCTGGCATGCGTTGAGGACGTTTATCTGGAGCTGGTTGTTCTTTTCAACTTGGTTTATGATTCTCTTCTCTTTGGATGTCAAGGACGTTTATTATTGAGCTTTCCAAAATGCCAATGGTTGATCCAGCTGGAGGTCATTATCCTTCTATGCAATCAGAATATACGCATGAGGACCTCCATCTTGAGTCTACTGATAATTTTGAAGTCCAAGGATGTTCCCTACTGGAGGAAGACTATTTGCACATTTTTTACTTCACTTCCTGAGTTGTTGAGTCTTTCCAATTCAGTGAGGTGTTTTCCATTGAGGTCCTTTATGAAGACGTCACTTTCGAGCTGTTGAGGTCCTTACAACTTGTCAGGAGAATATCCAGCCTTGCCCACGTGATGAATGATGCTACAATAAGAAAGCGCCATGTGTGATGTTTCTAGAGCCTTTTAATTCTTCTAGAAGCTTCATGAAGATGCCATGTGTGACGCTTTTATTGGTTCTCATTATTATTGTTCTAGAAGCTTCATAAGTTAGTTACATATTATCTTATTCTGATGTAATTAGTTTAATTAAGCATATTTAGAACGTTTTCTTTTTGCTCAAGAAACTCTTAACTAGAGTTCAGCTTGGTTTTAAATACCCCCTGAATGTCCTTGAGAACAGTGAATCAAGAAATAGTAGAGCCTTGAGCTTGCTTTGTTTGTAAGTATCTAACAACTCTCAAATTCTACCTCGATCTTGATTTGGCAATCAAGTGGTGAATAGGTAGGACTTGATTTTATCCTTAGAAGGTGTGTCTGTAACTAATGATTGGATTAAGGTTGCCCTTGTGAGAATCGGTCATGGTGTGTCTGTAGTGATCGGTAATCGCTTGTTTCTATCCTTCATTTTCCCTTTGTTTTGTTCCTTGGTGTCGATTGAGCATTCTTGGTTGTGTTATTCTTGGATTCGAGCGGATAAACCTCCTTGATGTTCTAGCTAAATCGAAATTCATTCGATTCTAGTTGGGATTCATCTATTTCTTTGCTTGAACCTCATTTACCCCATTGCTCGTTCAAATGCGTGTCCTCTGTTCTACTTGATGTTTCTCAGCCTGCTGAGCCGAGGTCTTCTGGGATACATCATAAATTTGGTATCAGAGCTAGCTACCATCTTTGGTGATTCGTTTCTGATTTCTTTGAGCCTAAACACATCCCAAATCATCCCAAACACATAGCCACAAAAAAAAGAAAAACCAGCAGCCATGATTTTCAACAAGCCTTCATCTCGAAAGAGTGATCAAATTTTGAAGGAGGAAAGGAGATTAAGGAGATTGAAGCATGAGTTACAACTCCTTGACCTCAATATGCTACAATTGGAGATAGATTGGTATGAATTTATTTACAATTCCAGGAAATCACGTGAACCACCTTTGGTTCAAGAGGATGAACATCAAATTCAAGATGAACCAGATATTCATGATACGACAAAAGTTGTTGAGGCCCTTTTTGTCTGTTGAGATGGAACACGAGGATGAACACGAGGTTAATTTTAATCACCCTCCTATTTTTGATGTGTATAAATATGAAGAAGATTATAAGGACTTGGAGGAGAAAGAAGAAGTCAATCTAGATCTTCTTCCAATGTATGATGAGGAAGTAGAGGATCTTGATGAAGAAGAGTGTCTAAATGAACCTTTGGAGGATCCTGTCTATGATGAGGAGGTTGAGGACTGTCTGTCCTTGACACAGTTAACGACCTTAGGCTTCTGTCAGCCAATGACATTGTCAGAATCAGAACCTCAGTTCGTGATGAAAATGGAGAATGAGACTTCCAGTGGCTTCAACGTTGAGTTGGTTTATTTCCAACCAAGGTCATTTCTATGGGTGAACTTGGAGGTGACAAGAAGACCGAAGAGGAAGAGGTTGAAGCAAAGGAGGTCCAAGTATGAGGAATGGAGTATCAAGCCCTCACACTCAATGGAGGAGCTCATTGTTTTTATTGATGATGTTGACTTTCCGTCCTTGATCCTTTTCAAGTCAATTGGTGTCCAATATTTTGGTCAAGGTATGGGATCTCAAGAATTTCTTTACTACATTATTTTGTTGGGCATGAATGAAGCATACTTGCGAATATTTTGGAGTTTCATGAATGCATGTTTTGTGAAATTTCATGTGCTTTGGTGTTGTGTTGAGAAGGGTATCATGACTATACAACTTTGAATGAGTCAAGATAGTGGAAAAGAAGTGGAGTCGTATTATCTTGATTTTGTGAGCTTTGATGATGCTTGTTGTGGATTAGTGTGGAATGTTGTTAAGGCCTTGATCATATGCTCTATATTGGAGTTTCATGAATGCATGTTTTGTGAAATTTCATGTGCTTTGGTGTTGTGTTGAGAAGGGTATCATGACTATACAACTTTGGATGAGTCAAGATAGTGGAAAAGAAGTGGAGTCGTATTATCTTGATTTTGTGAGCTTTGATGATTCTTGTTGTGGATTAGTGTCGAATGTTGTTAAGGCCTTGATCATATGCTCTATATTGGGAAGTATGCCTTGGATGTTTACTGTGGAAGTTGTGCTAGGAGGCACATTGTCATGTCATACCTTCACCATGCTTAGCAAGAGAAACATCTATGTCGCATATCCTTTTGCTCAAATTGTCAGTTGTTCTGCCCCAAGGTCCTTGAGACAACCAAGCCGATTTGCACATTCCTTACCAACCTTGGTTTGTCATTAATCCTACCATCAACCCACCACCAAAACCCTCTGTCCCTTATCCCACAAACAACCCCAAAGCCCCACAAAAACCCCTCATATCAAATAACTTCCTATTTAAGAAGGGGAGTCTCGAAACCTACTTTCCATACCCCTTTATCTCCACATTACTACCCTCCACAAAAGAGCCAACCCTAAAAACCCACAAACGTAGGTTTCCATCCTCGAACCTATGGTTTCTAAAGGTCCTTGACAAGGTTGAGGACCTTATTCTCCTAAATCAAAACACAAACCCAAACTCCTCAAATAGCCATCCCATCCTCACCCCTCCTCTGGAACACTGTCCTTATGTGTTTCCGGAAGAAAAACCCCTTGGTTTGCCTCCTGAATATGAGTTTCAACATGAACGGAAGAAGGTAGCTAAGTTTCATGATTTTGCTCACAAGAGAAAGAAGAAGATGAGCTACCGGGTGAACTTGTTTGGATCTACCTAAAGAAAGACAGATTTCGATCCAAAAGAAAAGGGAAGTTGAATCCAAGAGCTGAAGGTTCCTTTGAGGTCCTTGAGAAGGTGGGAGACAATGCTTATAAATTGGATTTCTTGGATAATCTTGGTGGAAGTGCAACCTTCCACGTGGTTGATTTGAAGCCATACCATTCTAGGGCAAAGGACCTTCCAAGTTTGAGGTCAAACTTTTCTCAACTTGAGGGGAATGATGGAAATTAGCCCTCGCAACCTCATTTGGTGCCAACTTGCATAAAGGTCATTCGTGAATCCCATATGGACCTTGATGATACCGAAGGTCATTCACCATATGCGAGGCCATCTTTACAGTCTCAATCCCTCATATCTGAGACCTCATCTTATTGTGCCCTCCATGATTGTCGAAGAGTCGTTCATAATGTGCAAGCTTACATGGTCCGAAGGTCATTTAGGTTCCATAGAGCTATTTCAATCTGGGCATGCGTTGAGGACGTTTATCTGGAGCTGGTTGTTCTTTTCAACTTGGTTTATGATTCTCTTCTCTTTGGATGTCAAGGACGTTTATTGAGCTTTCCAAAATGCCAATGGTTGATCCAGCTGGAGGTCATTATCCTTCTATGCAATCAGAATATACGCATGAGGACCTCCATCTTGAGTCTACTGATAATTTTGAAGTCCAAGGATGTTCCCTACTGGAGGAAGACTATTTGCACATTTTTTACTTCACTTCCTGAGTTGTTGAGTCTTTCCAATTCAGTGAGGTGTTTTCCATTGAGGTCCTTTATGAAGACGTCACTTTCGAGCTGTTGAGGTCCTTACAACTTGTCAGGAGAATATCCAGCCTTGCCCACGTGATGAATGATGCTACAATAAGAAAGCGCCATGTGTGATGTTTCTAGAGCCTTTTAATTCTTCTAGAAGCTTCATGAAGATGCCATGTGTGACGCTTTTATTGGTTCTCATTATTATTGTTCTAGAAGCTTCATAAGTTAGTTACATATTATCTTATTCTGATGTAATTAGTTTAATTAAGCATATTTAGAACGTTTTCTTTTTGCTCGAAACTCTTAACTAGAGTTCAATTTGGGTTTTAAATACCCCTCTGTAATGTCCTTGAGGCAGTGAATTGAAGAAATAGTAGAGCCTTGAGCTTGCTTTGTTTGTAAGTATCTAACAACTATCAAATTCTACCTCAGTATCTTGATTTGGCAATCAAGTGGTGAATAGGTAGGACTTGATTTTATCCTTAGAAGGTGTGTCTGTAACTAATGATTGGATTAAGGTTGCCCTTGTGAGAATCGGTCATGGTGTGTCTGTAGTGATCGGTAATCGCTTGTTTCTATCCTTCATTTTCCCTTTGTTTTTGTTCCTTGGTGTCGATTGAGCATTCTTGGCTGTGTTATTGCTGGATTCGAGCAGATAAACCTCCTTGATGTTCTAGCTAAATCGAAATTCATTCGATTCTAGTTGGGATTCATCTATTTGCTGCTGCTTGAACCTCATTTACCTGCATTGCGTTCAAATGCGTGTCCTCTGTTCTACTTGATGTTTCTCAGCCTGCTGAGCCGAGGTCTTCTGGCTGGGATACATCATAAATTTGGTATCAGAGCTAGCTACCATCTTTGGTGATTCGTTTCTGATTTCTTTGAGCCTAAACACATCCCAAATCATCCCAAACACATAGCCACAAAAAAAAGAAAAACCAGCAGCCATGATTTTCAACAAGCCTTCATCTCGAAAGAGTGATCAAATTTTGAAGGAGGAAAGGAGATTAAGGAGATTGAAGCATGAGTTACAACTCCTTGACCTCAATATGCTACAATTGGAGATAGATTGGTATGAATTTATTTACAATTCCAGGAAATCACGTGAACCACCTTTGGTTCAAGAGGATGAACATCAAATTCAAGATGAACCAGATATTCATGATCGACAAAAGTTGTTGAGGCCCTTTTATGCATTGAGATGGAACACGAGGATGAACACGAGGTTAATTTTAATCACCCTCCTATTTTTGATGTGTATAAATATGAAGAAGATTATAAGGACTTGGAGGAGAAAGAAGAAGTCAATCTAGATCTTCTTCCTATGTATGATGAGGAAGTAGAGGATCTTGATGAAGAAGAGTGTCTAAATGAACCTTTGGAGGATCCTGTCTATGATGAGGAGGTTGAGGACTGTCTGTCCTTGACACAGTTAACGACCTTAGGCTTCTGTCAGCCAATGACATTGTCAGAATCAGAACCTCAGTTCGTGATGAAAATGGAGAATGAGACTTCCAGTGGCTTCAACGTTGAGTTGGTTTATTTCCAACCAAGGTCATTTCTATGGGTGAACTTGGAGGTGACAAGAAGACCGAAGAGGAAGAGGTTGAAACAAAGGAGGTCCAAGTATGAGGAATGGAGTATCAAGCCCCCACACTCAATGGAGGAGCTCATTGTTTTTATTGATGATGTTGACTTTCCGTCCTTGATCCTTTTCAAGTCAATTGGTGTCCAATATTTTGGTCAAGGTATGGGATCTCAAGAATTTCTTTACTACATTATTTTGTTGGGCATGAATGAAGCATACTTGCGAATATTTTGGAGTTTCATGAATGCATGTTTTGTGAAATTTCATGTGCTTTGGTGTTGTGTTGAGAAGGGTATCATGACTATACAACTTTGAATGAGTCAAGATAGTGGAAAAGAAGTGGAGTCGTATTATCTTGATTTTGTGAGCTTTGATGATGCTTGTTGTGGATTAGTGTGGAATGTTGTTAAGGCCTTGATCATATGCTCTATATTGGAGTTTCATGAATGCATGTTTTGTGAAATTTCATGTGCTTTGGTGTTGTGTTGAGAAGGGTATCATGACTATACAACTTTGGATGAGTCAAGATAGTGGAAAAGAAGTGGAGTCGTATTATCTTGATTTTGTGAGCTTTGATGATTCTTGTTGTGGATTAGTGTCGAATGTTGTTAAGGCCTTGATCATATGCTCTATATTGGGAAGTATGCCTTGGATGTTTACTGTGGAAGTTGTGCTAGGAGGCACATTGTCATGTCATACCTTCACCATGCTTAGCAAGAGAAACATCTATGTCGCATATCCTTTTGCTCAAATTGTAAGTTGTTCTGCCCCAAGGTCCTTGAGACAACCAAGCACTGATTTGCACATTCCTTACCAACCTTGGTTTGTCATTAATCCTACCATCAACCCACCACTGAAACCCCCTCTGTCCTTATCCCACAAAACAACCCCAAAAGCCCCACAAAAACCCCTCATATCAAATAACTTCCTATTTAAGAAGGGGAGTCTCGAAACCTACTTTCCATACCCCTTTATCTCCACATTACTACCCTCCACAAAAGAGCCAACCCTAAAAACCCACAAACGTAGGTTTCCATCCTCGAACCTATGGTTTCTAAAGGTCCTTGACAAGGTTGAGGACCTTATTCTCCTAAATCAAAACACAAACCCAAACTCCTCAAATAGCCATCCCATCCTTACCCCTCCTCTGGAACACTGTCCTTATGTGTTTCCGGAAGAAAAACCCCTTGGTTTGCCTCCTGAATATGAGTTTCAACATGAACGGAAGAAGGTAGCTAAGTTTCATGATTTTGCTCACAAGAGAAAGAAGAAGATGAGCTACCTACCGGGTGAACTTGTTTGGATCTACCTAAAGAAAGACAGATTTCGATCCAAAAGAAAAGGGAAGTTGAATCCAAGAGCTGAAGGTTCCTTTGAGGTCCTTGAGAAGGTGGGAGACAATGCTTATAAATTGGATTTCTTGGATAATCTTGGTGGAAGTGCAACCTTCCACGTGGTTGATTTGAAGCCATACCATTCTAGGGCAAAGGACCTTCCAAGTTTGAGGTCAAACTTTTCTCAACTTGAGGGGAATGATGGAAATTAGCCCTCGCAACCTCATTTGGTGCCAACTTGCATAAAGGTCATTCGTGAATCCCATATGGACCTTGATGATACCGAAGGTCATTCACCATATGCGAGGCCATCTTTACAGTCTCAATCCCTCATATCTGAGACCTCATCTTATTGTGCCCTCCATGATTGTCGAAGAGTCGTTCATAATGTGCAAGCTTACATGGTCCGAAGGTCATTTAGGTTCCATAGAGCTATTTCAATCTGGGCATGCGTTGAGGACGTTTATCTGGAGCTGGTTGTTCTTTTCAACTTGGTTTATGATTCTCTTCTCTTTGGATGTCAAGGACGTTTATTATTGAGCTTTCCAAAATGCCAATGGTTGATCCAGCTGGAGGTCATTATCCTTCTATGCAATCAGAATATACGCATGAGGACCTCCATCTTGAGTCTACTGAGAATTTTGAAGTCCAAGGATGTTCCCTACTGGAGGAAGACTATTTGCACATTTTTTACTTCACTTCCTGAGTTGTTGAGTCTTTCCAATTCAGTGAGGTGTTTTCCATTGAGGTCCTTTATGAAGACGTCACTTTCGAGCTGTTGAGGTCCTTACAACTTGTCAGGAGAATATCCAGCCTTGCCCACGTGATGAATGATGCTACAATAAGAAAGCGCCATGTGTGATGTTTCTAGAGCCTTTTAATTCTTCTAGAAGCTTCATGAAGATGCCATGTGTGACGCTTTTATTGGTTCTCATTATTATTGTTCTAGAAGCTTCATAAGTTAGTTACATATTATCTTATTCTGATGTAATTAGTTTAATTAAGCATATTTAGAACGTTTTCTTTTTGCTCAAGAAACTCTTAACTAGAGTTCAGCTGGGTTTTAAATACCCCCTCTGTAATGTCCTTCGGGGAACAGTGAATTGAAGAAATAGTAGAGCCTTGAGCTTGCTTTGTTTGTAAGTATCTAACAACTCTCAAATTCTACCTCAGTATCTTGATTTGGCAATCAAGTGGTGAATAGGTAGGACTTGATTTTATCCTTAGAAGGTGTGTCTGTAACTAATGATTGGATTAAGGTTGCCCTTGTGAGAATCGGTCATGGTGTGTCTGTAGTGATCGGTAATCGCTTGTTTCTATCCTTCATTTTCCCTTTGTTTTTGTTCCTTGGTGTCGATTGAGCATTCTTGGCTGTGTTATTGCTGGATTCGAGCAGATAAACCTCCTTGATGTTCTAGCTAAATCGAAATTCATTCGATTCTAGTTGGGATTCATCTATTTGCTGCTGCTTGAACCTCATTTACCCTGCTGTTCTGGTTCAAATGCGTGTCCTCTGTTCTACTTGATGTTTCTCAGCCTGCTGAGCAGAGGTCTTATGGCTGGGATACATCATAAATTTGGTATCAGAGCTAGCTACCATCTTTGGTGATTCGTTTCTGATTTCTTTGAGCCTAAACACATCCCAAATCATCCCAAACACATAGCCACAAAAAAAAAAAACCAGCAGCCATGATTTTCAACAAGCCTTCATCTCGAAAGAGTGATCAAATTTTGAAGGAGGAACGGAGATTAAGGAGATTGAAGCATGAGTTACAACTCCTTGACCTCAATATGCTACAATTGGAGATAGATTGGTATGAATTTATTTACAATTACAGGAAATCACGTGAACCACCTTTGGTTCAAGAGGATAAACATCAAATTCAAGATGAACCAGATATTCATGATACGACAAAAGTTGTTGAGGCCCTTTTTTTCTGTTGAGATGGAACACGAGGATGAACACGAGGTTAATTTTAATCACCCTCCTATTTTTGATGTGTATAAATATGAAGAAGATTATAAGGACTTGGAGGAGAAAGAAGAAGTCAATCTAGATCTTCTTCCTATGTATGATGAGGAAGTAGAGGATCTTGATGAAGAAGAGTGTCTAAATGAACCTTTGGAGGATCCTGTCTATGATGAGGAGGTTGAGGACTGTCTGTCCTTGACACAGTTAACGACCTTAGGGTTCTGTCAGCCAATGACATTGTCAGAATCAGAACCTCAGTTCGTGATGAAAATGGAGAATGAGACTTCCAGTGGCTTCAACGTTGAGTTGGTTTATTTCCAACCAAGGTCATTTCTATGGGTGAACTTGGAGGTGACAAGAAGACCGAAGAGGAAGAGGTTGAAACAAAGGAGGTCCAAGTATGAGGAATGGAGTATCAAGCCCCACTCAATGGAGGAGCTCATTGTTTTATTGATGATGTTGACTTTCCGTCCTTGATGCTTTTCATGTCAATTGGTGTACAATATTTTGGTCAAGGTATGGGATCTCAAGAATTTCTTTACTACATTATTTTGTTGGGCATGAATGAAGCATACTTGCGAATATTTTGGAGTTTCATGAATGCATGTTTTGTGAAATTTCATGTGCTTTGGTGTTGTGTTGAGAAGGGTATCATGACTATACAACTTTGAATGAGTCAAGATAGTGGAAAAGAAGTGGAGTCGTATTATCTTGATTTTGTGAGCTTTGATGATGCTTGTTGTGGATTAGTGTGGAATGTTGTTAAGGCCTTGATCATATGCTCTATATTGGAGTTTCAGGAATGCATGTTTTGTGAAATTTCATATGCTTTGGTGTTGTGTTGAGAAGGGTATCATGACTATACAACTTTGGATGAGTCAAGATAGTGGAAAAGAAGTGGAGTCGTATTATCTTGATTTTGTGAGCTTTGATGATGCTTGTTGTGGATTAGTGTCGAATGTTGTTAAGGCCTTGATCATATGCTCTATATTGGGAAGTATGCCTTGGATGTTTACTGTGGAAGTTGTGCTAGGAGGCACATTGTCATGTCATACCTTCACCATGCTTAGCAGGAGAAACATCTATGTCGCATATCCTTTTGCTCAAATTGTCAGTTGTTCTGCCCCAAGGTCCTTGAGACAACCAAGCACTGATTTGCACATTCCTTACCAACCTTGGTTTGTCATTAATCCTACCATCAACCCACCACTGAAACCCCCACTGTCCTTATCCCACAAAACAGCCCCAAAAGCCCCACAAAAACCCCTCATATCAAATAACTTCCTATTTAAGAAGGGGAGTCTCGAAACCTACTTTCCATACCCCTTTATCTCCACATTACTACCCTCCACAAAAGAGCCAACCCTCAAAACCCACAAACGTAGGTTTCCATCCTTGAACCTATGGTTTCTAAAGGTCCTTGACAAGCTTGAGGACCTTATTCTCCTAAATAAAAACACAAACCCAAACTCCTCAAATAGCCATCCCATCCTTACCCCTCCTCTGGAACACTGTCCTTATGTGTTTCCGGAAGAAAAACCCCTTGGTTTGCCTCCTGAATATGAGTTTCAACATGAACGGAAGAAGGTAGCTAAGTTTCATGATTTTGCTCACAAGAGAAAGAAGAAGATGAGCTACCTACTGGGTGAACTTTTTTGGATCTACCTAAAGAAAGACAGATTTCGATCCAAAAGGAAAGGGAAGTTGAATCCAAGAGCTGAAGGTTCCTTTGAGGTCCTTGAGAAGGCGGGAGACAATGCTTATAAATTGGATTTCTTGGATAACCTTGGGTGAAGTGCAACCTTCCACGTGGTTGATTTGAAGCCATACCATTCTAGGGTAAAGGACCTTCCAAGTTTGAGGTCAAACTTTTCTCAACTTGAGGGGAATGATGGAAATCAGCCCTCGCAACCTCATTTGGTGCCAACTTGCATAAAGGTCATTCGTGAATCCCATATGGACCTTGATGATACCGAAGGTCATTCACCATATGCGAGGCCATCTTTACAGTCTCAATCCCTCATATCTGAGACCTCATCTTATTGTGCCCTCCATGATTGTCTAAGAGTCGTTCATAATGTGCAAGCTTACATGGTCCGAAGGTCATTTAGGTTCCATAGAGCTATTTCAATCTGGGCATGCGTTGAGGACGTTTATCTGGAGCTGGTTGTTCTTTTCAACTTGGTTTATGATTCTCTTCTCTTTGGATGTCAAGGACGTTTATTATTGAGCTTTCCTAAATGCCAATGGTTGATCCAGCTGGAGGTCATTAGCCTTCTATGTGATGTATAATGGGATCACAAGATCACATTACACAAAAAGATTAAGGATCTTTAAAAACGAAGATGAAAATCTCCCTTCTCAAAGTTCTTAAGGGGCGAAAATAGATTGGAAATGGATGGAAAGAACTATGAAAAGATGATTACCAAATGAAGGTATGATGATGAACGAATGATGGATGCACGATTGTAGAAGCTTAGACGTGTTGATGAAGAACGAATGCTTCTTGTTGGGTGCTTGATGAATTCTTGATGAATTCTTGATGAATGACGTGAGGTTGGATGAATGTAGTTGAATGAACGATGGAATGGATGAGATTACACAAAAAGATTAAGGATCTTTACACCATGTGTTTACTTTGTATTTGATATATGAATGAATGAGATTACAAGAGGCCTAAGGGGGTATTTATAGTAATCCTAGCCCTCCCTAGAGGTGCACAAATCAAGAAATAGGCCCCTTGAGGCTTACATCATCTATTCTAATGATTACATCATAAAGAAAACAATGAACTAAACTAGATTTCAAATGATGATAACTTGCTCTATACTTGACCAAATTTAAAGATTCTTGAACCAATAGAAAGCTCTTGGAATGTAGAACATTTCATTCTAGGTACTTTCCTTGGTAGCTTCATGTTCCTTGAGTTAGAGAGCAAATTACTTGAGTACCCTTGTAGAATTCTTCCAAAGTAGAGAGATATGTAAGAGATGTGAGCTCTTCTTCCATGTAGGTGAGTATTCGGCTTCTATGGTGTGTATGGGTTGTCTCCCTTGATGACCTTGATGTATATGGCAATCAAATATACATCACTATGCAATCAGAATATACGCATGAGGACCTCCATCTTGAGTCTGCTGAGAATTTGGACGTCCAAGGACGTTCCCTACTGGAGGAAGACTATTTGCACATTTTTTACTTCACTTCCTGAGTTGTTGAGGTCTTTCCAATTCAGTGAGGTGTTTTCCATTGAGGTCCTTTATGAAGACGTCACTTTCGAGCTGTTGAGGTTCTTATAACTTGTTAGGAGAATATCTAGCCTTGCCCACGTGATGAATGATGCTACAATAAGAAAGCGCCATGTGTGATGTTTCTAGAGCCTTCTAATTCTTCTAGAAGCTTCATGAAGATGCCATGTGTGACGCATTTATTGGTTCTCATTAATATTGTTCTAGAAGCTTCATAAGTAAGTTACATATTATCTTATTCTGATGTAATTAGTTTAATTAAGCATAATTAGAACGTTTTCTTTTTGCTCAAGAAACTCTTAACTAGAGTTCAGCTGGGTTTTAAATACCCCCTCTGTAATGTCCTTCGGGGAACAGTGAATTGAAGAAATAGTAGAGCCTTGAGCTTGCTTTATTTGTGAGTATCTAACAACTCTCAAATTCTACCTCAGTATCTTGATTTGGCAATCTAGTGGTGAATAGGTAGGACTTGATTTTATCCTTAGAAGGTGTGTCTGTAACTAAGGATTGGCTTAAGGTTGCCCTTGTGAGAATCGGTCATGGTGTGTCTGTAGTGATCGGTAATCGCTTGTTTCTATCCTTCATTTTTCCTTTGTTTTTGTTCCTTGGTGTCAATTGAGCATTCTGGGCTTTGTTGTTGCTGGATTCGAGCAGATAAACCTCCTTGATGTTCTAGCTAAATCGAAATTCATTCGATTCTAGTTGGGATTCATCTATTTGCTACTGCTTGAACCTCATTTACCCTGCTGTTCTGGTTCAAATGCGTGTCCTCTGTTCTACTTGATGTTTCTCAGCCTGCTGAGCAGAGGTCTTCTGGCTGGGATACATCATAAATTCCTATTCACCACTTGATTGCCAAATCAAGATACTGAGGTAGAATTTGAGAGTTGTTAGATACTCACAAACAAAGCAAGGTCAAGGCTCTACTATTTCATCAATTCACTGTTCCCTGAAGGACATTATAGAGGGGGTATTTAAAACCCAGCTGAACTCTAGTTAAGAGTTTCTTGAGCAAAAAGAAAACGTTCTAATTATGCTTAATTAAACTAATTACATCAGAATAAGATAATATGTAACTAACTTATGAAGCTTCTAGAACAATAATAATGAGAACCAATAAAAGCGTCACACATGGCATCTTCATGAAGCTTCTAGAAGAATTGGAAGGCTCTAGAAACATCACACATGGCGCTTTCTTATTGTAGCATCATTCCTCACGTGGGCAAGGCTAGATATTCTCCTGACATGTTCTAAGGACCTCAACAGCTCGAAAGTGACGTCTTCATAAAGGACCTCAATGGCAAACACCTCACTGAATTGGAAAGACCTCAACAACTCAGGAAGTGAAGTAAAAAATGTGCAAATAGTCTTCCTCCAGTAGGGAACGTCCCTGGATGTCCAAATTCTCAGCAGACTCAAGATGGAGGTCCTCATGCGTATATTCTGATTGCATAGAAAGCTAATGACGTCCAGCTGGATCAACCATTGGCATTTAGGAAAGCTCAAAAATAAACGTCCTTGACATCCAAAGAGAAGAGAATCATAAACCAAGTTGAAAAGAACAACCAACTCCAGATAAACGTCCTCAACGCATGCCCAGATTGAAATAGCTCTATGGAACCTAAATGACCTTCGGACCATGTAAGCTTGCACATTATGAACGACTCTTCGACAATCATGGAGGGCACAATAAGATGAGGTCTTAGATATGAGGGATTGAGACTGTAAAGATGGCCTCGCATATGGTGAATGATCTTCGGTATCATCAAGGTCCATATGGGATTCACGAATGACCTTTATGCAAGTTGGCACCAAATGAGGTTGCGAGGGCTGATTTCCATCACCATCTTCCATAGTTCTTTCCATCTTTTCTATCCATTTCCATCCCATTTTCGAATCCTAAGAACTTTGAGAAACAAGATTCTTATCTTGGTTTTTAAAGATCCTTATATTGTTGTGTAATGTGATCATCCTTGATCTCATTATACATCATCCTATCTCAAGGAAGTTGTCCCATGGATTATTTTGGTGACATACTAAGTGGAGAAAAGAAGAAGCTTCACGCTTATGGCTTAGCATTCATACTTGTTGCTATCATGAGGGTATTTGAGCAAAAAGAATATTATCTTGGAGGAATCATGCTTAAGCTTCGTGAATCATACAAAGTATTGGAGTATGTTTCATATGAAGAGGTGATCACGCCATCATCATGTTTTGAGATGAAGTACTTGATTCATTCATCAAAATCAAGTCACTTGGAGGAAGAAAGTCCTTTGACTAAAGGAAGTTTTCTAACAAGAAGATACATATTTGATTCAAGAGTACTTAGGCTTGAATATATCAAGGAGTTGTATGAAGATGATGATGATTTTAAAGAAGTATACAAGGTATGTGAGAAGCATCCTCAACAATCCTTTTATATTGATCATGGATTTCTCTTCAAAGGGAATCAAGTGTGCATTACAAGGAGTGGAATTCGTGAAATCTTGATCATGGAAGTACATGGAAGTTCTTTTGATCATTTGGGTCTACTCAATACGTATCTCAAGATGGAGTATTATTTCTGGCCTAGCATGATCGTTGATATTGAGTATAAGCTGCAATATTGTGACATTTGCAATCGTTCTATACCATATGGAGATGAAAGCTTGAATTCTATGGTTGAAGTGCCATGGATTCAAGGAAGTCAAGATGATATTAAGATCGTAGAAGGTCATCCTTCAAAGATGGAACACCATATTACTATTGTCTTCATCATGAGTTACAAGCTTGTGAATCTATACTTTGAAGTTGAGAAGTTATATGAGATTTCTACATTCTCCATGAATAAACGAGATTTGAAGCACCATGTTGTCATTGGATTATTCATGAGCAAACTTGGAAGAAAGTGGAAGTTAATCAAAGGGATCTGTGATGATTTCAAAGCCTTTAAAAAGAGAGTTTGTAATCTCTTCAAGGAACGCAAGCGGAAGAAGCAAGTTGATGTGAACAATACTTTTGGAAAGATCTCTTATAAGAAGAAGGATGAGCTTAGAAGAAGTGCTATGTAACGGTTTAGAAGAAGTTTTACCTAAGTTTGACGACAAACTTTTTCAACCGGGGGAGTATGATGTATATTTGATAGCCATATACATCAAGGTCATCAAGGGAGACATCAAATACACACCAAAGGAGCCAAATACTTGATTACATGGAAAAGGAGCCCCATTCACTCATGTCTCTTACACAAACGAATGGCTTCAACAAGGGCAGCTTGGTAATTTGCTCCATATCTCAAGAACCATAAAGCTTTTGAGAAAGTCATCCTATAATCAAAGGTAGACCATTCAAAGAGCTTTCCAATGGTTTTTGAATCTTGGAATTAAGAGAAGAAACGAGCAAGTTATTCAAGTTTTAATCTAGCTTAGTTCATTTTGATTTTTTATGATGTCATACTTGTATTAGATGATGTAAGCTATGAATCCCTTGTATTCTTGAAATAGGCACGCCTAGTGGGTCCTCTTCTACTATAAATAGACCCCTTGGGAGGCGCTTGTATTCATTCATTCATATATCAAATACAAAGTAAACACATGATGTTGTTTTCTCTCTAGCTTTTGTGCTAGTTTTTGAATCTCTTGAGGGAGTTTCGAATATCCCTACTTCTAGCCTTGGGTTAGCATCCCTTGGTGGTGAAAGGTAGAATTGGAGAGTTCTTTGATGTGGTGTGCCTATAAACTCATTGGAGTCTTCAAAGCCATTATCATTCATATCATTCGTGAGTTTCATTTCTAGTTCTTTTGATCTTGTTTTTGTTTCTACATTGTTTCAAATTCAAGATTCATTTGAATATCATTCTATCATTCAAGAAACTTACATTCCATTCATTCCTACATTCGTTACATTCATTTACGCATTCGTTTCATTCATCCAATCGTTCATTACCATTCGTCCATCATCAATCACCCATTTGGTAATCATCTTTCATAGTTCTTTCTATCTTTCCATTCGTTTTCCATCCCATTTTCGATTCTTAAGAACTTTGAGAAAGGAGATTTTCATCTTCGCTCTTAAAGATCCTAATGATGTAAATTTGGTTCCAAACCTACATCATGGAAGTCTACTTAGATACATTGAAAAGGAGCTTGAAACTATCACATTTGGTTCACATTCGAATGGTCTTAACCATGAAGCAGTGATGATTTGCTCTCTAACTCAAGAACCATGAAGCTACCAAAGAAAGTGTCCTAGAGTGAAATGATCTACATTTCAAGAGCTTTCCAATGGTTCAAGAATCTTTAAATTTGGATAAGAATTGAGAGAGTTATCATCAAATGTAATCTGCCTCAGTTCATTTGTTTCTTTATGATGTCATTCTTGTATTAGATGATGTAAGCTAGTTTACACCTCTTTTCTTAAATTGTACACGCCAAGGGGGTTCTCTATTAGTATAAATAGACCCCTTGGGTGCCTTGTAATCTCATTCAAATTCAATCAAATACAAAATTCCAAAACAAACACATGATGTTGTTGTTTTCTCTCTAGCTTTGTGCTAGCTTTCTCGTTTCTCTTGAGGGAGAACGAAACTACCTCCCTTCTTCTATCCAAGGTTGGCATCCTTGGTGGTGACAGGAAGGAATTGAAGATCTCTTGAAGGTGGTGTGCCTTTATCCTTTCAAGAAGCTTCAAGTCGCCATTATCATTCATTCATCCAAGCATTCATTCGTTCATCCAATTCGTCCATCATCAACATTTTTGGTAACCATCTTTCATAGTTCTTTCCATCTTTTCTATCCATTTCCATCACATTTTCGAATCCTAAGAACTTTGAGAAACAAGATTCTTATCTTGGTTTTTAAAGATCCTTATATTGTTGTGTAATGTGATCATCCTTGATCTCATTATATATCAAAATTGGTATCAGAGCTTAGGAGATTGATTCTCTTAGTTCTTGATCCATCTTTTCACCATCTTTCCATCAAAAATCCATCCCCATCATCCCACCATCATCACGCCTCCAAATTTCTTCCAAGAATTCATCAAGAACTCAACAAGAACTCATCAAGAACTCATAAAGAACCATAAACTCCGTAAAAAAGCCCATAGCCCAAACACAATCCGCCCAAACACAAAACCTCTCTCGTCCTTTACCCATCCAAAACCCCTAAATCGTGAATCTTGCAATCTTTTTGCACCTAGATTGATCAAGATGGACGATTCTAGCACGTCCACACCTACACCAATGGAACCCCAAGAAGATGTTGAAGCTTTGAAGAAAAGAATCACCTATCTCAACGACCAACTTAAGAGATACATGCCTCTACAACATAGGGTGAACCGTGGAGATAGTGAGATTAATGAAAGTGATGAAGAAGTGCCTCAAAGACGTCCCCCAAGGGAGGAACGTTTCGACTTCAAAGTGGAGATCCCCGAATTTGACGGTAATCTTGATCCTGAAAACTTTTTAGATTGGATGCAAACCGTTGAACGTGTATTTGATCTTAAGGAGGTCCAAGACGAAAAGAAGGTCAAATATGTGGCTCTTAAATTGCGAAAACATGCGTCCATTTGGTGGACTAATTTGCAAAAGAAGAGGCAACTACAAGGGAAGGACAAGATCAAAGCATGGATCAAAATGAAGAAGAAGTTGCAAGAAAAGTTCCTTTCACCAAGTTATCTCCAAGATAACTATTACAAATTGCAATGTTTGGTCCAAGGGAGCAAAAGTGTTGAGGAGTACACAAAGGAATTTGAGCATATTCTTTGGCGCTGTGATCTCCAAGAGGATGAACCTCAAACTTTGGTACGTTTTCTATATGGTCTAAATGATTGGATTCGTAACATTGTTGAATTACATCCTTACCAATCTTTGGACGAATTGAGTTCTTTAGCCTTAAAGGTAGAAAGGCAAAGAAAGGCAAAGAAAAGAAAATGTCATACCAAGTACCAAACCACAAAACAACCAAACACAAGAGCACCACAAAATCAACCCCCATCCATTCCCAAACCCCACGTCCAAGAACCAAAACCCCTAGCCCCAAGAAGGTGTTTTCGTTGTCAAGGCTTATGACATTATGCTTCGGAGTGTCCTAACAAAAGAGTAGTATCTTTGGTGGAGTATCAAAGTGCTTTGTATGTAGAACCGGAGTATCATGAGGATGAACATGAGAAAGAAGAAGATGACGTGAATGAGGAAGAGGAAGTAGAGGAGGCCGATGAAGGTGAAATGCTAGTAGTAAGAAGGGCCTTAACTGTTGCTAGTGTTCCAAACGAGCTAGAACAAAGGGAAAACATCTTTCACACAAGATGTACTATTCAAAGCAAGGTGTGTTCTCTAATCATTGATGGAGGAAGTTGCACTAATGCCGCTTCTACAACCATGATGAACAAACTACAATTGGAGGTTAGTCCACATCCATCCCCTTACACCATTCAATGGCTAAGTCATGGGAAGGGAATTCGAGTGGTTCATCGTGTTCTTATAAGTCTTTCCATTGGTAGAAACTACAAAGATTCTATTTGGTGTGATGTAATTCCTATGGATGCTTGTCATATTTTGCTTGGGAGACCTTGGCTTTTTGATAGGCATGTCACACATGATGGGAGAATGAACACCTACTCGTTTATTCTCAACAAAAAGAAGATCACTTTGGCTCCTCTCTCACCATCATCGATTATACGTCCCCAACAACAACCACAAAAGGAGGAGACTAACATTGTGACATTCATGAAGGCCGAACATCATGAATTTCAAGAGCATAAAGATCTTATTCTAGCAAACTTGGAGGAGGAAGAAGCGACCCCAACTATTGAGAATGCACGACTTCACCCTCTTTCAGAACGTTTCAAACACTTGTTCCCAAAAGAGATGCCCAAGGGATTACCTCCAAGAAGAGAAATTGAGCACAAGATTGATCTAGTTCCGGGTTCTATGCTCCCCAACAAACCGGCCTACCGAATGAATCCAAAAGAAGCTCAAGAAGTACAAAGGCAAGTAGATGAGCTTTTATCCAAAGGCTTGGTGCGTGAAAGCATGAGTCCATGTGCCGTTCCGGTCTTACTTGTGCCTAAGAAAGATGGGTATCAAAGAATGTGTATGGATTGTCGAGCCATAAACAAAATCACAATCAAGTATAGATTCCCAATCCCACGCCTTGAGGATCTACTTGATGAGCTACATGGAAGTGTTGTGTTCTCTAAAGTTGATTTGAGGAGTGGATATCATCAAATAAGGATTCATGAAGGAGATGAGTGGAAAACGGAATTCAAGACCAAGGAGGGTTTATATGAGTGGCTTGTGATGCCATTTGGTCTTACAAATGCACCATCTACCTTTATGCGCTTAATGAATCATGTATTGAAGCCTCTTATTGGCAAATGTGTTGTAGTTTACTTTGATGATATTCTTATATATAGTAGAAGTGAAAGAGAACATGTAAAGCATCTAGAGTTGGTCATGTACATCTTGGAGAAGGAGAAGCTCTATGCCAATTTGGAGAAATGCCATTTCTTCTCATCCAAGATTGTGTTCCTTGGATATGTTCTTTCACAAGAGGGTATACAAGTCGACAAGGAGAAGGTGAAAGCTATTCAAGAGTGGCCTACACCAAAGTCCATTCATGAGGTACGAAGCTTTCATGGTTTAGCATCTTTCTATAGAAGGTTTATAAAGAACTTTAGCTCCATTCTTGCACCTATGACCAAATTATTGAAAGCAAAGGAGTTTACATGGACTAGAGGTGCTAATGAAGCGTTTGAAGTGATTAAGGAGAAATTGTGTCATGCACCTATTCTTGCTTTACCATGTTTTGACAAAGTATTTGAAGTTGAAGTGGATGCAAGTGGAGTAGGAATTGGAGCCGTCTAACATAAGAAGGCCGCCCCATTTCTTACTTTAGTGAGAAGTTGAATGAAGCTAAGAGGAAGTATAGCACCTATGATAAAGAGTTCTATGCCATCATAAGAGCTCTTGAACATTGGAGACATTATCTTCTAAGTGGTCAATTCATCTTACATAGTGATCATGAGACTCTTAAGTTCATCCAAGGGCAACACAAGTTAAACCCAAGGCATGCTAAATGGGTGGAGTATATGCAAGCATTCCACTTTGTGATCAAACATAAGGCGGGACATCTTAACAAAGGAGCGGATGCTTTGTCAAGAAGGTACTTACTTACTCATGTTTTAGATTCAAGAGTCCTTGCTTTTGAGCATGTTAAAGAGTTGTATGAAAACGATGAGGATTTCAAGGAGGTTTATGAGCTTTGTAAGAAGCACGCTCATCAACTTTTTCATATTGAAAATGGGTTTCTCTTCAAAAGGAATCAACTTTGTATCCCTAAAAGTAGCATTCGAGAGTTGTTAATCATGGAGGTCCATGGAGGATCCTTGGCGGGTCACTTTGGAATTGAAAAGACCTACCTTATGATGAAGGAGCATTATTTTTGGCCAAGCATGATTAAAGATATTGAGCATATGGTAAAGTGATGTAATACTTGCAATATCGCCAAGGCACATGCTTTGCCACAAGGGTTGTATACTCCTTTGCCCATTCCACATCATCGATGGGAAGACGTGAGTTTAGACTTCGTTGTTGGTCTACCAAGAACACAAAGAGGCAAGGATTCTATTATGGTGGTCGTTGATAGATTTTCCAAGATGGCTCATTTTATTCCATGCCATACTAATGATGCTACTAAGGTTGCAAGTCTTTATTTTGAAGAAATAGTGAAACTACATGGCATTCCAAAGACCATGGTGAGTGATCGAGATTCCAAGTTCCTTAGTCATTTTTGGCTTACTTTATGGAAGAAGCTTGGTACAACATTAAAGTTTAGCACCGCATGTCATCCACAAACGGATGGACAAACCGAAGTGACTAATCGAACTTTGGGAGCTCTTCTTCGGATATTGGTGAGTAAAGACAAGAAGGGTTGGGATACTCTTCTATGTCATGCTGAATTTGCCTTCAATCGAAGTCCAAGTAAAGCCACAGGGTTGTCACCTTTTCAAGTTGTTTATGGAAGGAACTCTCTCCAACCTATGGATCTCACGCCCATCTCTACATCAACAAAGTTTAGTTTTGAACCTAACAAAAGGGTGGAAGAGATTAAGAAGCTACATGAGGAGGTACGAGCCAATATTGAGAAGTATACCTCAAGTGTATCAAGTAGGGTGAATAAATCAAGGAAGAAGGTTGTATTTGAACCGGGAGACCTTGTTTGGATTCACTTGAAGAAAGAAAGATTTCCTTCTAAGAGGAAAGGTAAGCTTGCACCAAGGGGAGATGGTCCTTATAAAGTTTTGGAGAAGATTGGTGATAACGCTTATAAATTACAAGTTGGAGAAGACTATGAAGGGAGTTGCACTTTTTAATGTGAGTGATCTCGAGCCCTTTTATGGAGATATTGGAGAAATTCCTAGTTTGAGGACAAACTCTTTTCAACTAGGGGGGAATGATGTAGATTTGGTTCCAAACCTACATCATGGAAGTCAAGCACTTAGCTACATTGAAAAGGAGCTTGAAACTATCACATTTGGTTGACATTCGAATGGTCTTAACCATGAAGGAGTGATGATTTGCTCTCTAACTCAAGAACCATGAAGCTACCAAGGAAAGTGTCCTAGAGTGAAATGATATACATTCCATGAGCTTTCCAATGGTTCAAGAATCTTTAAATTTGGATAAGAATTGAGAGAGTTATCATCAAATGTAATCTAGCTTAGTTCATTTGTTTCTTTATGATGTCATTCTTGTATTAGATGATGTAAGCTAGTTTACACCTCTTTTCTTGAATTGTACACGCCAAGGGGGTTCTCTATTAGTATAAATAGACCCCTTGGGTGCCTTGTAATCTCAGTCAAATTCAATCAAATACAAAATTCTAAAACTAACACATGATGTTGTTTTTTTCTCTCTAGCTTTGTGCTAGCTTTCTCGTTTCTCTTGAGGGAGAACGAAACTACCTCCCTTCTTCTATCCAAGGTTGGCATCCTTGGTGGTGATAGGAAGGAATTGAAGATCTCTTGAAGGTGGTGTGCCTTTATCCTTCCAAGAAGCTTCAAGTCGCCATTATCATTCATTCATCCAAGCATTCATTCATTCATCCAAATTCGTTCATCATCAACATTTTTGGTAACCATCTTTCATAGTTCTTTCCATCTTTTCTATCCATTTCCATCCCAATTTTCGAACCTTATGAACTTTGAGTAGCAAGATTCTTATCTTGGTTTTTAAAGATCCTTAGCTTTTGTATAATTTGATCATCCTTGGTCTCATTATACATCACCTAAACCCTTTTGTGTAATGAGATCTTGTGATCCCATTTTACATCAGGTACATCCCTATGAGGTTGAATATGAAGCACCTTATGAAAGGAGTAAACGTTCCAGCTAGAAGAATGGAAATAAATTTCAAGAAGAGTTCTTGCCTTTCAATTACAAAGGAGACTACATCGACAAACTTGAAAGAATGGAACAAGGGAGCAAGGACGTGGTTCAATATATAATAGAATTCAGGCGGCAACTGATGTATAATGGGATCAAAGATTGTATCTTGATCAATTACACATCAAGGGAGACGTGCAACCAATCTCAACATGGGACGCTTCAAGTGAATTAGGGTAAATGGTAGGGTGTTTCATGAGGGAAAAATGGAGTCTTGGAGAGAATTGAGATGGAGAAAGATGAGATCTTTGTGGAGTTTGAGAGAGGAGAGATGGACGGAAAATAGGGGAGGACTTTGGGATTGACATGAGGTCTTTTGTGAGGGAGGAGAGAGTATGGATGAGAGATTTGAGAGAAGGATGTTTGAGAGAGTAAGAGTGACGGAGAGATTAGGGTTTGAGAGAGAAATTGGAGGAGACGTTTTCAGAGATGGAAAGAGAGGATGAATGCATGAGAGAGATTTTGAGAGAGAGTGGTGTGAGATTGAGAGAAAGAGAGAACTAAAATATTTTGGGTTTTTTGGTTTTTATGAAAAGAAAAGACATGTTTTTGGATTTTGATTTAATCAAACCAGAAAGAAAGAAAATGAAGAGAAAGATTTATCTTAACTATATTCATAGAAAGATAAAAGAAGTAATTATCTTAACTGTATTGACAGAAAGATAAGAACGAATAGTTCTAGGTTTCTAACTTGAATCCACAAGAAAGACAACCTAGGGCTAACTTGATCTAGACCGCAATCTAGGATCAAGCTCGTCCTAACCACTTGGGTGCCATACCAAGATACAATAGAAGAAAGGGGGTGAGAGTTTATCCAAACACTCGAGAGAAAGCTAAAAGCTTAACTATTTTCATAATTCAAAGTTGGTTGCCTTTGAGAGGCTACAAGCCTAGCTATTTATACTACTAAAGTCCTAAACCTCCTAGGACTCTCAAGATTGGCTTGCAAGCCATCTTCTCCTACTAGGACTCTATTACTTGGCATGCAAGCCAAGGACTCCTAATACTAGACGTCATCTACTCCATCTCCTCCTTGGATTAGGACTCCTTATCCTAAGGGGAGTTGGTTACAAGAGATAATAATCCTTTTAAGACTTGGCTTTCCTAATCCAAGATAGATTAGTTACAAAATAAGCCAACCTTATCTAGGACTACATAGCTTGGTGCCTAATCTAGCACACCACACGCCTATCACACACACACACACACACATTTCTAGATCATTCTAGAACATTCTACACTATTCTAGATTAATCTAGAATCCTACGACTTGGTGTCCAAGTTTATATGTATTACTTGGCACCTCACACAACTGGAAATGTAAATAAAACCCTAGAAATGTAAAGAAATACATCAAAAGGCCAAAACTGTGAACTTCTTCTTGAAATGGTCAGAAATGTGAAGTTCATCTCAAAATGATCAGAAATGTGAACTTCATCTTGAAATAGTCAGAAATGTGAAATTCATCTCAAAATGATCAGAAATGTGAACTTCATCTTGAAATGGTCCAAACTGTGAAGTTCAACTTGGGCTTTGTACTTGGGCCTTTAGTCGTGGACTTGGAGGAGATGGGATTCCCATCATCCTCTATGAATCTTGGGTCTCCGAAGGTGATCCCAAGGCTATGTGATCCTCCATTTCCTTCCATGAACCTATGGTCCCCAAAGGTGAGACCTAGGTTAAGTAGTTCTCCTTCATGGGCTTCTTCTGATGTTTTTGGCGTGGGCCAAAATACATCAGCAACTATGGAAATATGCTCTTAAGGAGAATGATCAATGAGTTTTGGTATGTTACTCTCTTGGTCTTAATGATTACATTCGGCGTGTTGTTGTATATCAATCTTACACAAACTTGGAAGAGTTGAGTTCTTTAGCTCTTGATGTTGAAATACAAGTAAGGAGTAAAGAACTTTGGGATAAAACCCATATACAACAAAGACCCCCTTTCCCACAAAACAACCAAACACAAAAGCTCCACAAAATCAGCCCCCATCCCATCCTAAACCTCTAATCCAAAGCTCCTCAAAACAGCCTATAAACCTTCCCACTCCCATTGTCCCAAGTACATGTCTATATTGCCAAAGTTTTGATCATGTTGAAACTGCATGTCCTAAGGAGAAAGAAGTATCTTTGGTTGATTGTCAAACATCATTAAGCATGCAACCAGAAATTGAAAGTGTGGTATTTGATGTATTTGACGAGCATGAGGATGTTCATAAACTTGGCATGAATGAGGTATGTAGCGTGCTTCATGAAGTACACGAGGAAGAAAAAGAGGAGGATATTGTATTAGAAAAGATGTATGTAGAAGAATTAAATGGAGAAGAGTTGCTTGTTGTAAGTAGAGTCTTGAAAGAGGCTAGTGTACCACAAGATCAACAACAAAGAGAGCTTATTTCTTACTCTCATTATACCATCCAAGAAGAAGTATGTTCATTGATCTAAGAAGGAGAAAGTAGTTGATGTATTTTGGCCCATGCCAAATACATTCTACGAGGCCCAATTTAATTTCCAAGGAACAAGACAAGCTATAGAGGAAAATATGAGCATAGAGGCCCATAGGCCCATTCATATGATATACTCCTTATGGCAAGAGGACGTCCAAACTTCTTAATTCGTTCAAAGTCACGCCAACTAAACCCAAGATGAGGCCCAAGTCACGTCCAAGAGAAGCTTCATTCTTAGTTTTAATTCTTTTGGACGTAATTTAATCTTTAGTTTTATTTTTTTGGTGTGTTTTAAATTTTAATTAGGAATTAGATAAATCTAGAACATTCTAAATTGTTCTAGAATGTTCTAGAAAGAGTGTTAGGCGTGTGGTAGGAGTAGAGTAGGCGTCAAGTATAACTATTCTAGACTAGGATGGCTTGTTTTGTAACTAATCCATCCAGGATTAGGAAAGCCAGTTCTAATTTGGATAAGGTAGTTGTAACCAACTCCCCTTAGGATAAGGAATCCTAATCCAAGAGGAGATTTGATGTATAATGGGATCACAAGATCTCATTACACAAAAGGGTTTAGGATCTTTAAGAGCGAAGATGAAAATCTCCCTTCTCAAAGTTCTTAGGATTCGAAAATGGAATGGAAATGGATAGAAAAGATGGAAAGCATTTATGAAAGATGATTACCAAACGAATGTAGGTTATGAACGAATGGATGAACGATTGAATGCTTTGATTGAATGAACGATAATGGCGATTGAAGCTCCTTTGAAGGATAAAGACACACCACCTTCAAGACTCTTCAATTCCTTCATTTCACCACTAAGGATGCCAACCTTGGATAGAAGAAGGGGAGAAACTCGAAACTCCCTCAAGAGTTCGAAAACTAGCAAGGCTAAAGAGAAAACAACATCAAGTGTTTGTTTGAATTTTGAATATTGATTGAATTGAATGAGATTACAAGGCACCCAAGGGGTCTATTTATACTAATAGAGGACCCCCCTTGGCATGTACATTTCAAGAAAAAGGAGTAAACTAGCTTACATCATCTAATACAAGAATGACATCATAAAGAAACAAGTGAACTAAGCTAGATTACATTTGATGATAACTCTCTCAATTCTTATCCAAATCTAAAGATTCTTGAACCATTGGAAAGCTCTTGAAAAGTAGATCATTTCACTCTAGAATACTTTCCTTGGTAGCTTCATGGTTCTTGAGTTAGAGAGCAAATCATCACTCCTCCATGTTTAAGACAAGTCGAATGTGTACCACATGTGATAGTTTCAAGCTCCTTTTGAATGTAGCTAAGTACTTGGCTTCCATGATGTAGGTTTAGGACCAAATCTACATCATTCCCCCCTTAGTTGAAAACAGTTTATCCTCAAACTAGGAAGTTCTCCATTATCTCCATAAAAGGGCTTGAGATCACTCACATTAAAAGTGCAACTCCCTTCATAGTCTTCTCCAAGTTGCAATTTATAAGCGTTATCACCAATCTTCTCCAAAACTTTATAAGGAACATCTCCTCTTGGTGCAAGCTTACCTTTCCTCTTGGTAGGAAATCTTTCTTTCTTCAAGTGAATCCAAACAAGATCTCCAGGCTCAAATACAACCTTCTTCCTTGATTTATTCACTCTACTTGATACACTTGAGGTATAATTCTCAATTTTAGCTCGAACCTCCTCATGTAGCTTCTTAATCTCTTCCACCCTTTTGTTAGCTTCAAAACTAAACTTTGTTGATGTAGAGATGGGCGTGAGATCCATTAGTTGGAGAGGGTTCCTTCCATAAACAACTTGAAAAGGTGACAACCCTGTGGCTTTACTTGGACTTCGATTGAAGGCAAATTCAGCATGACATAGAAGAGTATCCCAACCCTTCTTGTCTTTACTCACAAATATCCGAAGAAGAGCTCCCAAAGTTCAATTAGTCACTTCAGTTTGTCCAACCGTTTGTGGATGACATGCGGTGCTAAACTTCAATGTTGTACCAAGCTTCTTCCACAAACTAAGCCAAAAATGACTAAGGAACTTGGAATCTCGATCACTCACCATGGTCTTCGGAATGCCATGTAGCTTCACTATTTCCTCAAAATAAAGGTTTGCAACCTTAGTAGCATCATAAGTAGTATGGCATGGACTAAAATGAGCCATCTTGGAAAATCTATCAACGACCACCATAATAGAATCTTTGCCTCTTTATGTTCTTGGTAGACCAACAACGAAGTCTAAACTCACATCTTCCCATGGATGATGTGGAATGGGCAAAGGAGTATACAACCCTTGTGGTAAAGCATGTGCCTTTGAAATATTGCAAGTATTACATGATGTATATTTGATGGCCATATACATCAAGCACATCAAGGAAGACATCTAATATGCATCATAGGAGCCTAATACTCGGTTATATGGCAAAAGAGCATCATTCACTCAAGCATCCCTTTCGTTTGAATGATTTCAACAAGGGCAGTTTGGTAATTTACTCTATAACTCTAGATACATGCGTCTAATGAGGAAGTCATCCAAAGACATATTGAAGAGCATTGAAAGAGCTTTCCAATGGTTTTTGAATCTTGAAGTTTGGACAAATATTGAAGGAGTTATAGTCTTTTCTTTCTAGAGTTGTATTTTGGAATTTTTATGATGTAATAAATGTGTAGGATGATGTAAGCCTCAAGGGGCCTAATTCTTGATTTGTACACGTCTAGGGAGGGCTAGGATTACTATAAATACCCCCCCCCCTTAGGCCTCTTGTAATCTCATTCATTCAATAAATCAAATACAAACACAAGGTGTTGTTTTCTCTCTAGCTTTTGCTAGTATTTCGTTTCTCTTGAGGGAGATTCGATTCTATCATCTTCTTCTAGCTTAGGGTGGCGTCCTAGGTGGTGATAGGAAGAGATTGAAGCATTCTTGAAGGTGGTCTGGCTATATCCTCCAAGAATCTTCAAGAGCCAAATCTATCATTCATTCATCCAATTCGTTCATTCAAGCATTCGTCCATCTTTGATTGATCTTTCAAGCATCAATCAACATTCAATCTATCAAGAACCATTCGTCCACTCCATATTCGTCCAACAAGTGTTCAAGAAGTCATCGTTCATCATCATTCATCAATCGTTCATCCCCTCAATTCGTCATTCATCCATCATTCATCAAAACTTCAATTGATCTTCAATCTTGGTAAACGAATTTCACCATCTTTTCGTTTATCTTCATTCTTTTTCATTCATTTTGGATCCTTAAGAACTTTGAGAAGCAAGATTCTTATCTTGGTTTTTAAAGATCCTTATATTGTTGAGGAATGTGATCATCCTTGATCTCATTATACATCAAAATTGGTATCAGAGCTTAGGAGTTGATTCTCTTAGTTCTTGATCCATCTTTTTACAATCTTTTCACCATCTTTCCATCACAAATTCATTCCCCCCCCCCCCATCATCCCCATCTCAGTCCACCAAGAACCACAAAAAGAACCCCATAGCCCTAGAAAGAACCCCCAATTCGAACACAAAATCCACCAAAACACAATCCCCTCTCGTCCTTCACCCCCCAAACCCCAAAAACCGTGAATCTTGCAATCTTTTTGCACCAAGATTGTTCAAGATGGAAGATTCAAGCACTCTCACACCTACACCTAGGGAGCCCCAAGAAGATGTTGAAGCATTAAAGAAAAGAATCACCTATCTCAACGATCAACTAAAGAGATACATGCATCTTCAACATAGAGAGATGCGTGATGATTCTTTTGTGAGAAAACCTCAAGAAGATGAGGAGGATGCTCAAAGTAGTGGACGTTCAAGAAGGGAAGAACATTTTGGTTTCAAAGTGGAGATTCCGGAATTTAATGATAATCTTGATCCTGAAAACTTCTTAGATTGGATGCAAACTATTGAACGTGTTTTTGATCTTAAAGAAGTCCTTGATGAGAAGAAAGTAAAGTATGTGGCTCTTAAGTTGCGAAAACATGCGTCCATATGGTGGCCCAATTTGCAAAAGAAGAGGCAAGCAAAGGGCAAGGACAAGATTAGAACATGGGATAAAATGAAGAAGAAGCTCCAAGAGAAGTTTCTACCACCAAGTTATCTCCAAGATAACTACTACAAGTTACAACGATTGGTTCAAGGGAGCAAAAGTGTGGAGGAGTATACGAAGGAGTTTGAACATCTTCTTTGGCGTTGTGATATCAAGGAGAATGAACCACAAACTTTGGTACGTTATCTTTTTGGTCTTAATGATTGGATTAGATACATTGTTGAGTTGCAACCATACAAAACCTTGGATGAGTTGAGTTCTTTATCCCTTAAAGTTGAAAGGCAAAGGAGAAATAAGGGAAAAGAAGCCTTGAACAAGTACCAAACTCTACAAGAATCATCCTACCCTACATTCCCACACACGCCACAACAAAATTCCACATTCCCTACAAAACCCCCAAACACAAAAACTCCAAGCCCCCATCCATCCATAAACCCCACATCCAAGAAACCAAATTCCTAGCATCAAGAAGGTGTTTTCGATGCCAAGGGTTGGGACATTATGCTTCGGAGTGCCCAAACAAGAGAGTAGTATCTTTGGTCGAATATCAAAGTGCTTTGTATGTAGAACCGGAGTGTCATAAAAATGAGAGTGAGGAGGAAAAGAGAGTTGACGTGAATGAGGAAGAAAATGTTGAAGAATGTGTAGAGGAGCCGGATGATGGAGAGTTACTTGTAGAAGGAAGGGTGATGTATTTTGGCCCACGCCCAATACATTCCACGAGGCCCAATTTAATTTCCAAGGATCATCACAAGCTATGGGGAAAAACATGAGCATAGAGGCCCATAGGCCCATACATATTGTGTGCTCCTTATGGCAAGAGGATGTCCAAACATCCTAGGGTCTACAAACAGCACGCCTACCAAGCCCAATAAAGGCCCAAATCACATCCAAGAGAAGCTTCATTCTTAGTTTTAATTCTTTTGGATGTAATTTTATTTTATAGCTTTTATTATTTTGGTGTATTTTAATTAATTAGGAGTAGATAAATCTAGAACATTCTAGATTGTTCTAGAATGTTCTAAGAGGATAAAGTAAACGTATGGTGTGTTAGTTTTAGGCGCCAAAGTGGTTGTTATCCTAGATAAGGTTAGCTTATTTTGTAACTAATCCATATTGGATTAGGAAAGCCTAAGCCTATTAGGATAAGGCTGTTGTAACCAACTCCCCTTTGGATAAGGAGTCCTAATCCAAGAGGAAGTTGGAATAGTTAGGCGTGTAATACTAGGATTTCTTGGCTTGCACGCCAAGTAGGAGTAATCCTAGTCTAATTAGTATGGCTTGTACGCCAAGTAAGGAATCCTAGGGGAGTTAGGACTCTCTTAGTATAAATAGTCTAGTTTGCAATCTTTATAGAACAAGCAGTTGAGAAATATGAATCAAGCTTTAAGCTTACCCCCTTGAGTGTTAGGATTAACTCTCTCCCCTCTTCTATTGTATCTTGGTGTGGTAACCAAGTGGTTTAGGAAGAACTTCATCCTCTCCCAACAACCTCTCAAACTCTCTCTCTCCCAACAACCACACGTCAACTTTCCCCTCTTTCTCCCCACTTTCACGTTAATCTCTCCCTCTCTCCCTTCAAAGAATCAAACCCCTCTCTCTCCCTTCCCATTCAAGATTCAACCCTTTGAATCTTGAAACCACAAAAGCCCTCACGGCAAAACTCCCTCCATCTTCTCCCTTACCTCACGTGAACCACCCTAACCTTAGCCTCAATTTCACATGAAGCTTCCCACTCTTAGATCGTTTGCACGTCTCCCCTATGATGTGTAATTAATCAACCACACTCTTGATCCCATTATACATCAAAGGGCCTTAAATGAAGTTCAAGTGCCAAATGATCAAGTACAAAGGGAGGCTTTCTTTCGCTCTCGTTGTACCATCAAAGGAAAAGTGTGTTCAATGATCATAGATGGAGGAAGTTGCACCAATGCCGCTTCTACAACAATGGTCGAGAAATTGCAAATGGAGATTAGCCCTCATCCCACACCCTACACTATACAATGGCTAAGCCTAGGATAAGGTATTCATGTGGATCAAAGGGTCTTGGTAAGTCTTTCAATTGGGAAGAATTATAAAGATTCATTATGGCGTGATGGGAGAGCCATGGTTGTTTGATAGGAGTGTCATACATGATGGGAGAGCCAATACTTATACTCTCACTCTCAATCAAAAGAAGATCATTTTGATACCTCTAGCACCATCTTCTCGACCCAAGGAGGAAGAAAGCCACATTGTGTCGATTATGAAGGAGGAAGATCATGAGCATGAAGAGCATAAGGATCTTATTCTTAAAAACTTGGAGGAGACCAATTCGGATCCAAGCCACCACCCAATCTTGAGATTTATTATGAGGCGAATCTTTCATGTGCACCCTAGAGATACCCACTTGGATCTCATGGTTGAAAAGCCAAGGCTTCGAAGGAACCAAGAAGCTAAATGATGAAGGTAAAGTTGTGACGCTTGACTTGGAAATTGAGAAGCTACATGGAATCTCTATGTTCATGGAGAAAATTCGAGGATACAAGTCTTATAATGCCCATGGATCACTTGGGAGAAAGATGAAGAAGTTTAGAAAAGGAGTATATGATGATTTCAAGGCCTTTAAGAAGAAAGTTTGTAATTTTTTGTGAAGAAGGCAAGTAAGAGAGTTGATGCTCAAAGTTAGAGGACAAACATTTTTCAACCAGGGGAGTATGATGTATATTTGATGGCCATCTACATCAAGGACATCAAGGAAGACATCCAATATGCATCATAGGAGCCTAATACTCGGTTATATGGCAAAAGAGCATCATTCACTCAAGTATCCCTTTCGTTTGAATGATTTCAACAAGGGCAGTTTGGTAATTTACTCTACAACTCTAGATACATGCGTCTAATGAGGAAGTCATCCAAAGACATATTGAAGAGCATTGAAAGAGCTTTCCAATGGTTTTTTAATCTTGAAGTTTGGACAAGTATTGAAGGAGTTATAGTCTTTTCTTTCTAGAGTTGTATTTTAGAGTTTTTATGATGTAATAAATGTGTAGGATGATGTAAGCCTCAAGGGGCCTAATTCTTGATTTTTACACGTCTAGGGAGGGCTAGGATTACTATCAATAACCCCCCTAGACCTCATGTAATCTCATTCATTCAATAAATCAAATACAAACACAAGGTGTTGTTTTCTCTCTAGCTTTTAATAGTATTTCGTTTCTCTTGAGGGAGATTCGATTCTATCATCTTCTTCTTGCTTAGTAATGTAGATTTGTTTCCAAACCTACATCATGGAAGTCAAGTACTTAGCTACATTAACAAAGAGCTTGAAACTATCACATTTGGTCTACATTCGAATGGTCTTAACCATGAAGGAGTGATGATTTGCTCTCTAACTCAAGAACCATGAAGCTACCAAGGAAAGTGTCCTGAAGTGAAATGTTCTACATTCCAAGAGCTTTCTAATGGTTCAAGAATCTTTAAATTTGGTTAAGTATAGAGCAAGTTATCATCATTTGTAATCTAGCTTAGTTCATTGTTTTCTTTATGATGTAATCATTAGAGTAGATGATGTAAGCCCTAAGTGGCTCATTTCTTGTTTTGTACACGCTTAAGGGGGGCCTCTAGTAGTATAAATAGACCCCTTAGGGTGCCTTGTAATTCATTCATTCATAAATCAAATACAAGTAAACACATGATGTTTTTCTATCTTGTTTTGTGCTAGTCTTCTCGTTTCTCTTGAGGGAGAACGAAACTATCTCCCTTCTTCTATCCAAGGTTGGCATCCTTGGTGGTGATAGGAAGGAATTGAAGATCTCTTGAAGGTGGTGTGCCTTTATCCTTCCAAGAAGCTTCAAGTCGCCATTGTTGTTCATCCAAGCATTCGTTCGTTCATCCATTTGTCTATCATCAACATTTTAGTAACCATTTCCCTTAGTTCTCTCCATCTTTTCTATCCATTTTCTTTCCAATTTTCGAACCTTAAGAACTTTGAGAAGCAAGATTCTTATCTTGGTTTTTAAAGATCCTTAGCTTTTGTATAATTTGATCATCTTTGGTCTCATTATACATCAAAATTGGTATCAGAGCTTAGGAGATTGATTCTCTTAGTTCTTGATCCATCTTTTCACCATCTTTCCATCAAAAATCCATCCCCACCCCACTACTATCATCACGCCACCAAAGTTCTTCCAAGAACTCATCAAGAACTCAATAAGAACCCATCAAGAACTCATAAAGAACCATCAACTCCACAAAAAACCCCATAGCCCAAACACAATCCATCCAAACACAAACCTATCTCGTCCTTTACCCATCCAAATCCCCTAAACCGTGAACCTTGCAATCTTTTGCACCAAAGATTGATCAAGATGGACGATTCTAGCACGTCCACACCTACACCAATGGAACCACAAGAAGATGTTGAAGCTTTGAAGAAAAGAAGCACCTATCTCACCGATCAACTTAAGAGATATATGCATCTACAACATAGGGTGAACCGTGGAGATAGTGAGATTAATGAAAGTGATGAAGAAGTGCCTCAAAGACGTCCCCCAAGGGAGGAATGTTTCGACTTCAAAGTGGAGATCCCCGAATTTGACGGTAATCTTGATCCTGAAAACTTTTTATATTGGATGCAAACCGTAGAACATGTTTTTGATCTTAAGGAGGTCCAAGATGAAAAGAAGGTCAAATATGTGGCTCTTAAATTGCGAAAACATGCGTCCATTTGGTGGACTAATTTGCAAAAGAAGAGGCAACTACAAGGGAAGGACAAGATCAAAGCATGGATCAAAATGAAGAAGAAGTGGCAACAAAAGTTCCTACCACCAAGTTATCTCCAAGATAACTATTACAAATTGCAACTTTTGGTCCAAGGGAGCAAAAGTGTTGAGGAGTACACAAAGGAATTCGAGCATATTCTTTGGCGTTGTGATCTCCAAGAGGATGAACCTCAAACTTTGGTACGTTTTCTATATGGTCTAAATGATTGGATTCGTAACATTATTGAATTACATCCTTATAAATCTTTGGACGAATTGAGTTCTTTGGCCTTAAAGGTAGAAAGGCAAAGAAAGGAAAGAGGAAAAGAAAATGTGACCAAATACCAAACCTCATACAAACCCCCACAAAACACACGCCCATTCAATCCATCACAAAAACCCACATTCCCCACAAAACAACCAAACACAAGAGCACCACAAAATCAACCCCCATCCATTCCCAAACCCCACGTCCAAGAACCAAAACCCCTAGCCCCAAGAAGGTGTTTTCGTTGTCAAGGCTTAGGACATTATGCCTCGGAGTATCCTAACAAAAGAGTAGTATCTTTGGTGGAATATCAAAGTGCTTTGTATGTAGAACCAGAGTATCATGAGGATGAACATGAGAAAGAAGAAGAAAATGACGTGAATGAGGAAGAGGAGGTAGAGGAGGCCGATGAAGGAGAAATGCTAGTAGTAAGAAGGGCATTAAGTGTTGCTAGTGTTCCAAACGAGCTAGAACAAAGGGAAAACATCTTTCACACAAGATGTACTATTCAAGGCAAGGTGTGTTCTCTAATCATTGATGGAGGAAGTTGCACTAATGCCGCTTCTACAACCATGGTGAGCAAACTACAATTCGAGGTTAGTCCACACCCATCCCCTTACACCATTCAATGGCTAAGTCATGGGAAGGGAATTCGAGTGGCTCATCGTGTTCTTGTAAGTCTTTCTATTGGTAGAAACTACAAAGACTCTATTTGGTGTGATGTAATTCCAATGGATGCTTGTCATATTTTGCTTGGGAGACCTTGGCTTTTTGATAGGAATGTCACGCATGATGGGAGAATGAACACCTATTCGTTTATTCTCAACAAAAAGAAGATCACTTTGGCTCCTCTCTCACCATCATCGATCATACGTCCCCAACAACAACCACAAAAGGAGGAGACTAACACTGTGACATTCATGAAGGCCGAACATCATGAATTTCAAGAGCATAAAGATCTTATTCTAGCAAACTTGGAGGAGGAAGAAGTGACCCCAACTATTGAGAATGCACGACTTCACCCTCTTTTGGAACGTTTCAAACACTTGTTCCCAAAAGAGATGCCCAAAGGATACCTCCAAGAAGAGAAATTGAGCACAAGATTGATCTAGTTCCGAGTTCTATGCTCCCCAACAAACCGGCCTACCGAATGAATCCAAAAGAAGCTCAAGAAGTACAAAGGCAAGTAGATGAGCTTTTATCCAAAGGCTTGGTGCGTGAAAGCATGATTCCATGTGCCGTTCCGGTCTTACTTGTGCCCAAGAAAGATGGCTCTCAAAGAATGTGTATGGATTGTCGAGCCATAAACAAAATCACAATCAAGTATAGATTCCCAATCCCACGCCTTGAGGATCTACTTGATGAGCTACATGGAAGTGTTGTGTTCTCTAAAGTTGATTTGAGGAGTGGATATCATCAAATAAGGATTCATGAAGGAGATGAGTGGAAAACGGCATTCAAGACCAAGGAAGGTTTATATAAGTGGCTTGTGATGCCATTTGGTCTTACAAATGCACCATCTACCTTTGTGCGCTTAATGAATCATGTATTTAAGCCTCTTATTGGTAAGAGGAAGTATAGCACCTATGATAAAGAGTTCTATGCCATCATAAGAGCTCTTGAACATTGGAGACATTATCTTCTAAGTGGTCAATTCATCTTACATAGTGATCATGAGACTCTTAAGTTCATCCAAGGGCAACACAAGTTAAACCCAAGGCATGCTAAATGGGTGGAGTATATCCAAGAAGGCCACCCCATTTCTTACTTTAGTGAGAAGTTGAATGAAGCTAAGAGGAAGTATAGCACCTATGATAAAGAGTTCTATGCCATCATAAGAGCTCTTGAACATTGGAGACATTATCTTCTAAGTGGTCAATTCATCTTACATAGTGATCATGAGACTCTTAAGTTCATCCAAGGGCAACACAAGTTAAACCCAAGGCATGCTAAATGGGTGGAGTATATCCAAGCATTCCACTTTGTGATCAAACATAAGGCGGGACATCTTAACAAAGGAGCGGATGCTTTTTCAAGAACGTACTTACTTACTCATGTTTTAGATTCAAGAGTCCTTGGTTTTGAGCATATTAAAGAGTTGTATGAAAACGATGAGGATTTCAAGGAGGTTTATGAGCTTTGTAAGAAGCACCCTCATCAACTTTTTCATATTGAAAATGGGTTTCTCTTCAAAAGGAATCAACTTTGTATCCCTAAAAGTAGCATTCGAGAGTTGTTAATCATGGAGGTCCATGGAGGATCCTTGGCGGGTCACTTTGGAATCTAAAAGACCTACCTTATGATGAAGGAGCATTATTTTTGGCCAAGCATGATTAAAGATATTGAGCATATGGTAAAGAGATGTAATACTTGCAATATCGCCAAGGCACATGCTTTGCCACAAGGGTTGTATACTCCTTTGCCCATTCCACATCATCGATGGGAAGACGTGAGTTTAGACTTCGTTGTTGGTCTACCAAGAACACAAAGAGGCAAGGATTCTATTATGGTGGTCGTTGATAGATTTTCCAAGATGGCTCATTTTATTCCATGCCATACTAATGATGCTACTAAGGTTGCAAGTCTTTATTTTGAAGAAATAGTGAAACTACATGGCATTCCAAAGACCATGGTGAGTGATCGAGATTCCAAGTTCCTTGGTCATTTTTGGCTTACTTTATGGAAGAAGCTTGGTACAACATTAAAGTTTAGCACCGCATGTCATCCACAAACGGATGGACAAACCGAAGTGACTAATCGAACTTTGGGAGCTCTTCTTCGGATATTGGTGAGTAAAGACAAGAAGGGTTGGGATACTCTTCTATGTCATGCTGAATTTGCCTTCAATCGAAGTCCAAGTAAAGCCACAGGGTTGTCACCTTTTCAAGTTGTTTATGGAAGGAACCCTCTCCAACCTATGGATCTCACGCCCATCTCTACATCAAAAAAGTTTAGTTTTGAACCTAACAATAGGGTGGAAGAGATGAAGAAGCTACATGAGGAGGTACGAGCCAAAATTGAGAAGTATACCTCAAGTGTATCAAGTAGGGTGAATAAATCAAGGAAGAAGGTTGTATTTGAACCGGGAGACCTTGTTTGGATTCACTTGAATAAAGAAAGATTTCCTTCTAAGAGGAAAGGTAAGCTTGCACCAAGGGGAGATGGTCCTTATAAAGTTTTGGAGAAGATTGGTGATAACGCTTATAAATTACAACTTGGAGAAGACTATGAAGGGAGTTGCACTTTTTAATGTGAGTGATCTCAAGCCCTTTTATGGAGATATTGGAGAACTTCCTAGTTTGAGGACAAACTCTTTTCAACTAGGGGGGAATGATGTAGATTTGGTTCCAAACCTACATCATGGAAGTCAAGGACTCAGCTACATTGAAAAGGAGCTTGAAACTATCACATTTGGTTGACATTCGAATGGTCTTAACCATGAAGGAGTGATGATTTACTCTCTAACTCAAGAACCATGAAGCTACCAAGGAAAGTGTCCTAGAGTGAAATGTTCTACATTCCAAGAGCTTTCTAATGGTTCAAGAATCTTTAAATTTGGTTAAGTATAGAGCAAGTTATCATCATTTGTAATCTAGCTTAGTTCATTGTTTTCTTTATGATGTAATCATTAGAGTAGATGATGTAAGCCCTAAGTGGCTCATTTCTTGTTTTGTACACGCCTAAGGGGGGCCTCTAGTAGTATAAATAGACCCCTTAGGGTGCCTTGTAATTCATTCATTAGTAAATCAAATACAAGTAAACTCATAATGTTTTTCTCTCTAGTTTTGTGCTAGTCTTCTCGTTTCTCTTGAGGGAGAACGAAACTATCTCCCTTCTTCTATCCAAGGTTGGCATCCTTGGTGGTGATAGGAAGGAATTGAAGATCTCTTGAAGGTGGTGTGCCTTTATCCTTCCAAGAAGCTTCAAGTCGCCATTGTTGTTCATCCAAGCATTCGTTCGTTCATCCATTCGACCATCATCAACATTTTGGTAACCATTTCCCTTAGTTCTCTCCATCTTTTCTATCCATTTTCTTTCCAATTTTCGAACCTTAAGAACTTTGAGAAGCAAGATTCTTATCTTGGTTTTTCAAGATCCTTAGCTTTTGTATAATTTGATCATCTTTGGTCTCATTATACATCACTTAGGGTGGCGTCCTAGGTGGTGATAGGAAGAGATTGAAGCATTCTTGAAGGTGGTGTGGCTGTATCCTCTAAGAATCTTCAAGAGCCAAATCTATCATTCATTCATCCAACTCGTTCATTCAAGCATTCATCCATCTTTGGTTGATCTTTCAAGCATCAATCAACATTCAATCTATCAAGAACCATTCGTCCACTCCATATTCGTCCAACAAGCGTTCAAGAAGTCATCGTTCATCATCATTCATCAATCGCTCATCCCCTCAATTTGTCATTCATCAAAACTTCAATTGATCTTCAATCTTGGTAAACGAATTTCACCATCTTTTCGTTTATCTTCATTCTTTTTCATTCATTTTGGATCCTTAAGAACTTTGAGAAGCAAGATTCTTATCTTGGTTTTTAAAGATCCTTATATTGTTGTGTAATGTGATCATCCTTGATCCCATTATAAATCATTACACCTCTTTACCATGTGCTCAACATCTTTAATCATGCTTGGCCAAAAATTATGTTCCTTCATCATAAGGTAGGTCTTCTCAATTCCTAAGTGACTCGCCAATGATCCACCATGGACCTCCATGATTAATAACTCTCGGATGCTACTTTTAGGGATACAAAGTTGATTCCCTTTCAAGAGAAACCCATTTTCAATGTGAAAAGGTTGATGGGGGTGCTTCTTACAAAGCTCATAAACCTCCTTAAAATCCTCATCATTTTCATACAACTCTTTGATATGCTCAAAACCAAGGACTCTTGAATCTAAAACATGGGTAAGTAAGTACCTTCTTGATAAAGCATCCGCTCCTTTGTTTAGATGACCCGCTTTATGTTTGATCACAAAATGGAATGCTTGCATATACTCCACCCATTTGGCGTGCCTTGGGTTTAACTTGTGTTGTCCTTGGATGAATTTAAGAGCTTCAAGATCACTATGTAAGATGAATTCACCACTTAGAAGATAATGCCTCCAATGTTCAAGAGCTCTTATGATGGCATAGAACTCCTTGTCATAGGTGTTATACTTCCTCTTAGCTTCATTCAACTTCTCACTAAAGTAAGAAATGGGGCGGCCTTCTTGGGTTAGGACGGCTCCAATTCCTACTCCACTTGCATCCACTTCAACTTTAAACACTTTATCAAAACATGGTAAAGCAAGAATAGATGCATGACACAATTTCGCCTTAATCACTTCAAACGCTTCATTAGCACCTCTAGTCCATGTAAACTCCTTCTCTTTCAACAATTCGGTCATAGGTGCAAGAATGGAGCTAAAATTCCTTATAAACCTTCTATAGAAAGATGCTAAACCATGAAAGCTTCGTACCTCATGAATGGACTTTGGTGTAGGCAACTCTTGAATAGCTTTCACCTTCTCCTTGTCGACTTGTATGCCCTCTTGTGAAAGAACATATCCAAGGAACACAAACTTGGATGAGAAGAAATGGCATTTCTCCAAATTGGCGTAGAGCTTCTCCTTCTCCAAGATGTACATGACCAACTCTAGATGCTTTACATGTTCCCTTTCACTTCTACTATATACAAGAATATTATCAAAGTCAACTACTACACATTTGCCAATAAGAGGCTTCAATACATGATTCATTAAACGCATAAAAGTAGATGGTGCATTTGTAAGGCCAAATGGCATCACAAGCCATTCATATAATCCCTCCTTGGTCTTGAATGCCGTTTTCCACTCATCTCCTTCATGAATCCTTAATTGATGATATCCACTCCTTAAATCAACATTAGAGAACACAACACTTCCATGTAGCTCATCAAGTAGATCCTCAAGGCGTGGGATTGGGAATCTATACTTTATTGTGATTTTGTTTTTGGCTCGACAATCCATGCACATTCTTTGAGACCCATCTTTCTTAGGCACAAGTAAGACCGGAACGGCACATGGACTCATGCTTTCACGCACCAAGCCTTTGGATAGGAGCTCATCTACTTGCCTTTGTACTTCTTGAGCTTCCTTTGGGTTCATTCGATAGGCCGGTTTGTTGGGGAGCATAGAACCCGGAACTAGATCAATTTTGTGCTTAATTTCTCTTCTTGGAGGTAATCCTTTGGGCATCTCTTTTGGGAACAAGTGCTTGAATTGTTCCAAAAGAGGGTGAAGACGTGCATGCTCAATAGTTGGGGTCGCTTCTTCCTCCTCCAAGTTTGCTAGAATAAGATCTTTATGCTCCTGGAATTCATGATATTCGGCCTTCATGAATGTCACAATGTTAGTCTCCTCCTTTTGTGATGTATAATGGGATCAAGAGATCTCATTACACATAGAAATTAGGATCTTTAAATACCAAGATAAGAATCTTGCTTCTCAAAGTTCTTAAAGATCAACCAATTTGAATGAAATGATGTATAATAGGATCAAGGATGATCAAATTATACAAGAGATTAGGATCTTTAAGTGTTTCTTTAAGATTGAATGAATGAATGAATGAATGGATGGATAAACGAATGGAATGGACGGAATGGATGAATGAAATGAATGAAATGAGAGTGTAAATGGATAGAATGTAAGTTTCTTGAATGATTGAATCATATTCAAATGAATCTTGAATTTGAAACAATGTAGAAACAAAAACAAGATCAAATGAATACTAGAAAGAAACTCACGATTAGAATGATGAATGATAATGGCTTTGAAGATTCTTGGAGGATACAGCCACACCACCTTCAAGAATGCTTCAATCTCTTCCTATCACCACCTAGGACGCCACCCTAAGCTAGAAGAAGAAGATAGGATCGAATCTCCCTCAAGAGAAACGAAAAACTAGCAAAAGCTAGAGAGAAAACAACACCTTGTGTTTGTATTTGATTTATTGAATGAATGAGATTACAAGAGGCCTAAGGGGGTATTTATAGTAATCCTAAGCCCCCTAGGACGTGCACTATTCAAGAAATTAGGCCCCTTGAGGCTTACTGATGTATAATGGGATCAAGAGTGTTGTTGATCAATTACACATCATAGGGGAGACGTGCAAACGATCTAAGAGTGGGGTATCACACGTGAATTTGAGTCTAAGGAGGGGGTGGTTCACGTGAGATGTGGGAGAATAGGAAAGGGATTTTGCCGTGAGGGCTTTTGTGGTTTCAAGATTCAAGAAGGGTTGAATCTTGAATGGGAAAAAGGGGTTGATTCTTGGATGGTGAGAAGGGAGGGATTGACGTGAAAGAGGGGAGAGAGAGAGTAGAGTTCACGTGAGGAAAGGAGGGAGGAAGAGGGTTGAGAGGTTGTTGGAGGAGAGAGAAAGTTGTTATGAGTTTGTTATGGAGAGAGAGGGAGTTGGTTGAGCTATTTTTTGAGGAGGGAGGAGGGTGGACGATTGAAGGGGAGTATGGGAGGTATAGGGTGGCGTTGGAGTGGAGGATGGGTGAGGGTAGATATTATCTTTCTAAGAAATAGAAAGATAATGGGATAGAACTAGATTTCCTACTTGAATCCACAAGAAGGACAACCTAGGGTTTCTTGATCTAGACCGCAACCTAGGATCAAGTTCTTCCTAAACCACTTGGTTACCACACCAAGATACAATAGAAGAGGGGAGAGAGTTAATCCTAACACTCAAGGGGGTAAGCTTAAAGCTTGATTCATATTTCTCAACTGGATTGTTTTCTAAAGATTGCAAACTAGGCTATTTATACTAGGAGAGTCCTAACTCCCCTAGGATTCTTTACTTGGCGTGCAAGCCATACTAATTAGACTAGGATTACTCCTACTTGGCGTGCAAGCCAAGAAATCCTAGTAGTACACGCCTAACTACTCCAACTTCCTCTTGGATTAGGACTCCTTATCCAAAGGGGAGTTGGTTACAACAACCTTATCCTAATAGGTTTAGGCTTTCCTAATCCAATATGGATTAGTTACAAAATAAGCCAACCTTATCTAGGATAACAACCAATTGGCGCCTACTCTACCTAACACACGCCTAATAGCACACACGCACACTTTCTAGAACATTCTAGAACAATTTAGAATATTCTAGACTTATCTAGACTTCCTATGACTTGATGCTCAAGTTTATAATATACTTGGCATCTTAGATTATTTAAAATAAAACTAAAAGCTAATTAAATCACACCAAAATAATAATAATTTAAATAAAACTAATAAAGATAAGTTACATCCAAAAGATTAAAATCAAAGATGAAGCTCTTCTTGGACGTGGACTTTGAGCCTATTCTTGGGCTGGTTGGCGTGACTTTGTAGGTATTAGGATGTTTGGACATCCTCTTGCCATAAGGAGCATACCATATGAACGGGCCTATGGGCCTCTATGCTCATCTTTTCCTTCATAGCTTGCCTTGTTTCTTTAAAATTGTTTTGGGCCTCTTGGGATGTATTTGGCGTGGGCCAAAATACATCATTTACATCATCCTACACATTTATTACATCATAAAAACTCTAAAATACAACTCTAGAAAGAAAAGACTATAACTCCTTCAATACTTGTCCGTTTTCCAAGATTCAAAAACCATTGGAAAGCTCTTTCAATGCTCTTCAATATGTCTTTGGATGACTTCCTCATTAGACACATGTATCTAGAGTTATAGAGTAAATTACCAAACTGCCCTTGTTGAAATCATTCAAACGAGAGGGATACTTGAGTGAATGATGCTCTTTTGCCATATAACCGAGTATTAGGCTCCTATGATGTATATTGGATGTCTTCCTTGATGTCATTGATGTATATGGCCATCAAATATACATCATTTTGTTGTTGTTGTTGGGGACGTATGATCGATGATGGTGAGAGAGGAGCCAAAGTGATCTTCTTTTTGTTGAGAATAAACGAATAGGTGTTCATTCTCCCATCATGCGTGACATTCCTATCAAAAAGCCAAGGTCTCCCAAGCAAAATATGACCAGCATCCATTGGAATTACATCACACCAAATAGAGTCTTTGTAGTTTCTACCAATAGAAAGACTTACAAGAACACGATGAGCCACTCGAATTCCCTTCCCATGACTTAGCCATTGAATGGTGTAAGGGGATGGGTGTGGACTAACCTCCAATTGTAGCTTGTTCACCATGGTTGTAGAAGCGGCATTAGTGCAACTTCCTCCATCAATGATTAGAGAACCCACCTTGCCTTGAATGGTACATCTTGTGTGAAAGATGTTTTCCCTTTGTTCTAACTCGTTTGGGACACAAGCAACACTTAAGGCCCTTCTTACTACTAGCATTTCTCCTTCATCGGCCTCTTCTACTTCTTCTTCCTCATTCTCGTCATCTTCTTCTTCTTTCTCATGTTCATTTTCAAAATTGGTATCAGAGCTTAGGAGTTGATTCTCTTAGTTCTTGATCCATCGTTTTACAATCTTTTCACCATCTTTCCATCACAAATCAATCCCCCACCTTCCCTCCATTACACGTCCACCAAGAACACCACAAAGAACCCCAAAACCAAACACAATCCCACCTAAACACATTCCCCATTTCGTCCTCCACATCCCCACACCAAAACCGTGAGTCTTGTTTGAGTCTTTCTTCATCAAGATTCATATTCTATGGCTTGCAAAAGGTCTAGCATGAATTCCCAAAGTGATTTGCAACGTTTGGAGCAACAAATTCATGATCTCACCGAACAAATGGAAGAATTTGGGATCCTTCAAAGGGGATCAAGAAGCACAAGCTCGTGTATGGTACATTCTTATGAGGGTGAATATGAAGCACCTTATGAATGGAGTAAAAGTTCCAGCAAGAAGAATGGAAATAAATTTCAAGAAGAGTTCTTGCCATTCAATTACAAAGGAGACTGCATCGACAAACTTGAAAGAATGGAGCAAGGGAGCAAGGATGTGGTTGAATACACAATTAGAATTCAGGTGGCAACTATGGAAGTATGCCCTCAAGGAGGATGATCCACAAGTTTTGGTATGTTACTTTCTTGGTCTTAATGATTACATTCGGCATGTTGTTGTAAATCAACCTTACACAAACTTGGAAGAGTTGAGTTCTTTAGCTCTTGATATTGAAATACAAGTAAGGAGTAGAGAACTTTGGGAAAAAAACCATATACAACAAAGACCCCCATTCCCCACAAAACAACCAAACACAAAAGCTCCACAAAATCAGCCCCTAAACCTCCCCACACCTACTATCCAAAGCTCCTCAAAACAGCCTATAAACCTCCCCACTCCCATTGTCCCAAGTACATGTCTATGTTGCCAAAGTTTTGATCATGTTGAAAGTGCATGCCCTCGACTGAAGGGAAGGTGCGGGCAGAGAAGGAGTTTGAAATGAAAGTTTCAGTCAACACAGTCCTAAACATGAAAGAAGTGTCTTTGGTTGGGTACCAAACGTATGATAATGAATTATTTGAGGAGGAGAATGTAGTAGAAGAGGAGTATGTAGAAGAGTGGCTTGTGACAAGGAGAGCCTTGAAAGAAGTATGTGTGGCGAATGAACATCAACAAAAGAGAGTGCAAGATCTCTCATTGTACCAACAAAGTAGAAGTATGTTCATTGATCACAGAAGGAGAAAGTTGTGCCTCCTATGGTGACATTGACGCCCCTACAACAATGATCCCATTATACATCAGAAACTCCCTCAAGAGTTCGAAAACTAGCAAGGCTAGAGAGAAAACAACAACATCAAGTGTTTGTTCGAATTTTGTATATTGCTTGAATTGAATGAGATTACAAGGCACCCAAGGGGTCTATTTATACTAATAAAGGACCCTCCTTGGCGTGTACATTTCAAGAAAAAGGAGTAAACTAGCTAATGTAGATTTGGTTCCAAACCTACATCATGGAAGTCAAGTACTGATGTATATTTGATGTCCATACACATCAAAGTCATCAAGGGAGACAACCCATACACACCAAAGGAGCCAAATACTTGATTACATGGAAAAGGAGCCCCATTCACTCATGTCTCTTACACAAACGAATGGCTTCAACAAGGGAAACTCGGTCATTTGCTCCATATCTCAAGAACCATAAAGCTTTTGAGAATGTCATCCTAGAATCAAAGATAGACCATTCAAAGAGCTTTCCAATGGTTTTTGAATCTTGGAATTTGGAGAAGAAACGAGCAAGTTATTCAAGTTTTAATCTAGCTTAGTTCATTTTGATTTTTTATGATGTCATACTTGTATTAGATGATGTAAGCTAGGAATCCCTTGTATTCTTGAAATAGGCACGCCTAGGGGGTCCTCTTCTACTATAAATAGACCCCTTGGGAGGCCCTTGTAATCATTCATTCAATAAATCAAATACAAACACAAGGTGTTGTTTTCTCTCTAGCTTTTGCTAGTTTTTCGTTTCTCTTGAGGGAGATTCGATCCTATCATCTTCTTCTAGCTTAGGGTGGCGTCCTTGGTGGTGATAGGAAGAGATTGAAGCATTCTTGAAGGTGGTGTGGTTGTATCCTCCAAGAATCTTCAAAGCCATTATCATTCATCATTCAAATCGTGAGTTTCTTTCTAGTTTTCATTTGATCTTGTTTTTGTTTCTTCATTGTTTCAATCTTAAGATTCATTTGAATATCATTCAGTCATTCAAGAAACTTACATTTCATCCATTCCTACATTCATTTCATTCATCCATTTCGTCCATTCCATTCGTTTATCCATCCATTCATTCATTCAATCTTAAAGAAACACTTAAAGATCCTAATCTTTTGTATAATTTGATCCTATTATACATCATTTCATTCAATTTGGTTGATCTTTAAGAACTTTGAGAAGCAAGATTCTTATGTTGGTTTTTAAAGATCCTGATTTCTATGTGTAATGAGATTCCATTGATCCCATTATACATCAAAATTGGTATCAGAGCTTAGGAGTTTGATTCTCTTAGTTCTTGGACTATCTTTTTACCATCTTTCCATCACAAATCCATCCCCCATCATCCCTCCATTACACGTCCACCAAGAACACCACAAAGTTCCCCGAAACCAAACACAATCCCACCTAAATACATTCCCCATTTCTTCCTCCACATCCCCACACCAAAACCGTGAGTCTTGTTTGAATCTTTCTTCATCAAGATTCATATTCTATGGCTTGCAAAAGATCTAGCATGAATTCACAAAGTGATTTACAACGTTTGGAGCAACAAATTCATGATCTCACCACACAAATGGAAGAGCTTGGGATCCTTCAAAAAGGAGGATCAAGAAATGCATGTTCACGTGAGGTACATCCCTATGAGGTTGAATATGAAGCACCTTATGAAAGGAGTAAACGTTCCAGCAAGAAGAATGGAAATAAAGTTCCAGAAAAGTTCTTGCCATTCAATTACAAAGGAGACTATATCGACAAACATGAAAGAACGGAGCAAGGGAGCAAGGATGTGGTTGAATACACAATAGAATTCAGGTGGCAACTATGGACGTATGCCCTTAAGGAGGATGATCCACAAGTTTTGGTATGTTACTTTCTTGGTCTTAATGATTACATTCGGCATGTTGTTGTAAATCAACCTTACACAAACTTGGAAGAGTTGAGTTCTTTAGCTCTTGTTGTTGAAATACAAGCAAAGAGTAAAGAACTTTGGGATAAAACCCATATACAACAAAGACCCCCATTTCCCACAAAACAACCAAACACAAAAGCTCCATAAAATCAGCCCCTAAACCTCCCCACACCTATTATCCAAAGCTCCTCAAAACAGCCTATAAACCTCCCCACTCCCATTGTCCGAAGTACATGTCTATGTGGCCAAAGTTTTGATCATGTTGAAAGTGCATGTCCTAAGAAGAAAGAAGTATCTTTGGTTGATTGTCAAACATCATTAAGCATGCAACCAGAAATTGAATGTGTGGTATTTGATGTATTTGACGAGCATGAGGATGTTCATAAACTTGGCATGAATGAGGTATGTAGCGTGCCTCATGAAGTACACGAGGAAGAAAAAGAGGAGGATATTGTTTTAGAAAAGATGTATGTAGAAGAATTAAATGGAGAAGAGTTGCTTGTTGTAAGTAGAGTCTTGAAAGAGGCTAGTGTGCCGCAAGATCAACAACAAAGAGAGCTTATTTCTTACTCTCATTATACCATTCAAGAAGAAGTATGTTCATTGATCCAAGGAGGAAAAAGTAGTGCCATCTATGAGGATCTTGACGCTAGCATTGGTGTTGATAAGGATCATGGCAATGGTATTGGCCTCGCTACAACAAGGGTCCAAACAATACAAATGGAGAGCTGTTCACATGGTCATTCATTTCGTGACAAGGACATTCATTTTGATCCAAGAAGTTTAGTAAGTCTTTGTTTTTATAAGATTTGAAAAAATTCATTATATTGTAATATTACTTCTATGGATTCTTGTTATACTTTGTTGGAACAATCAAAGTTGTATGATAGGAGTATCATGCTCCAAGAGGCGTCCTTATTACCACCTTGTGTCTCACGGCTCAAGGAGGATCAAAGTACTCTTATGGCACTTATGGAGACTAAGTATCATGAATTTGAAGAACCAAGGAGTCTCATTCTTACACCAATGGAGGTTGGAAATCGAGAGCCTATAAAGGATCAATGTCCTTTACCAACACTTGTCATTTGTGAATATTTGGATGAAAGACAAGCACCATCAACAAGAAACCACTCTCTCTTATCTCTTTGGAAATGTTTCTCTCCTATGAGTATCATCATACAAAGTAGAAGTACAAAGGAGTGTGTAAATCCTTTGGAGAAATGTCCTTACCTCTCGTCCAAGAATATGCTATCTCAACATATCTCATCAAATGGAGTTATTCATGTGGACAAAAGGAAGAAAGGAATTATTCAAGAAGGGTCCATACTTGCATCTATATATGAGGTACTATGTCTCTTAAAGGATGCTAATGATCATCATATTCTTTTATTCCCTATTCTTGCATCATATTTGTTCATTGCAAATGGAGTTGAGAAAGGTGAAGTCCTATCTCAAGGAAGTTGTCCCATGGATTATTTTGGTGACATACTAAGTGGAGAAAAGAAGAAGCTTCACGCTTATGGCTTAGCATTCATACTTGTTGCTATCATGATGGTATTTGAGCAAAAAGAATATTATCTTGGAGGAATCATGCTTAAGCTTCGTGAATCTTACAAAGTATTGGAGTATGTTTCATATGAAGAGGAGATCACGCCATCATCATGTTTTGAGACGAAGTACTTGATTCATTCATCAAAATCAAGTCACTTGGAGGAAGCAAGTCCTTTGACTAAAGGAAGTTTTCTAACAAGAAGATACATATTTGATTCAAGAGTACTTAGGCTTGAATATATCAAGGAGTTGTATGAAGATGATGATGATTTTAAAGAAGTATACAAGGTATGTGAGAAGCATCCTCAAGAATCCTTTTATATTGATCATGGATTTCTCTTCAAAGGGAATCAAGTGTGCATTCCAAGGAGTGAAATTCGTGAAATCTTGATCATGGAAGTACATGGAAGTTCTTTTGATCATTTGGGTCTACTCAATACGTATCTCAAGATGAAGGAGTATTATTTCTGGCCTAGCATGATCGTTGATATTGAGTATAAGCTGCAATATTGTGACATTTGCAATCCTTCTATACCATATGGAGATGAAAGCTTGAATTCTATGATTGAAGTGCCATGGATTCAAGGAAGTCAAGATGATATTATGATCGTTGAAGGTCATTCTTCAAAGATGGAACACCATATTACCATTGTCTTCATCATGAGTTACAAGCTTCTGAATCTATACTTTGAAGTTGAGAAGTTATATGAGATTTCTACAAACTCCATGAATAAACGAGATTTGAAGCACCATGAGTCATTGGATTATTCATGAGAAAACTTGGAAGAAAGTGGAAGTTCATCAAAGGGATCTGTGATGATTTCAAAGCATTTAAAAAGAGAGTTTGTAATCTCTTCAAGGAACGCAAGAGGAAGAAGCAAGTTGATGTGAACAATACTTTTGGAAAGATCTCTTATAAGAAGAAGGATGAGCTTAGAACAAGTGCTATGCAACGGTTTAGAAGAAGTTTTGTCTAAGTTTGAGGACAAACTTTTTCAACCGGGGGAGTATGATGTATATTTGATGGCCATATACATCAAAGTCATCAAGGGAGACAACCCATACACACCAAAGGAGCCAAATACTTGATTACATGGAAAAGGAGCCCCATTCACTCATGTCTCTTACACAAACGAATGGCTTCAACAAGGGCAACTCGGTCATTTGCTCCATATCTCAAGAACCATAAAGCTTTCCAGAAAGTCATCCTAGAATCAAAGATAGACCATTCAAAGAGCTTTCCAATGGTTTTTGAATCTTGGAATTTGGAGAAGAAACGAGCAAGTTATTCAAGTTTTAATCTAGCTTAGTTCATTTTGATTTTTTATGATGTCATACTTGTATTAGATGATGTAAGTTAGGAATCCCTTGTATTCTTGAAATAGGCACGCCTAGGGGTCCCTCTTCTACTATAAATAGACCCCTTGGGAGGCCCTTGTAATCATTCATTAAATTAATCAAATACAAACACAAGGTGTTGTTTTCTCTCTAGCTTTTGCTAGTTTTTCGTTTCTCTTGAGGGAGATTCGATCCTATCTTCTTCTTCTAGCTTAGGGTGGCGTCCTAGGTGGTGATAGGAAGAGATTGAAGCATTCTTGAAGGAGGTGTGGCTGTATCCTCCAAGAATCTTCAAAGCCATTATCATTCATCATTCAAATCGTGAGTTTCTTTCTAGTTTTCATTTGATCTTGTTTTTGTGTTTTCATTGTTTCAATCTCAAGATTCATTTGAATATCATTCAATCATTCAAGAAACTTACATTTGATCCATTCCTACATTCATTTCATTCATTTCATTCATCCATTTCGTCCATTCCATTCGTTTATCCATCCATTCATTCATTCATTCATTCAATCTTAATGAAACACTTAAAGATCCTAATCTTTTGTATAATTTGATCATCCTTGATCCTATTATACATCATTTAATTCAATTTGGTTGATCTTTAAGAACTTTGAGAAGCAAGATTCTTATCTTGGTTTTTAAAGATCCTGATTTCTATGTGTAATGAGATTCCATTGATCCCATTATACATCAAGTACTTAGCTACATTGAAAATGAGCTTGAAACTATCACATTTGGTTCACATTCAAATGGTCTTAACCATGAAGGAGTGTTGATTTGCTCTCTAACTCAAGAACCATGAAGCTACCAAGGAAAGTGTCCTAGAGTGAAATGATCTACATTCCAAGAGCTTTCCAAAGGTTCGAGAATCTTTAAATTTGGATAAGAATTGAGAGAGTTATCATCAAATGTAATCTAACTTAGTTCATTTGTTTCTCTATGATGTCATTCTTGTATTAGATGATGTAAGCTAGTTTACACCTCTTTTCTTGAATTGTACACGCTAAGGGGGTTCTCTATTAGTATAAATAGACCCCTTGGGTGCCTTGTAATCTCATTCAAATTCAATCAAATACAAAATTCCAAAACAAACACATGATGTTGTTGTTTTCTCTCTAGCTTTGTGCTAGCCTTCTCGTTTCTCTTGAGGGAGAACGAACTATCTCCCTTCTTCTATCCAATGTTGGCATCCTTGGTGGTGATAGGAAGGAATTGAAGGTCTCTTGAAGGTTGTGTGCCTTTATCCTCCAAGAATCTTCAAAGCCATTATCAAGCATTCAACCATTCAATCAAGCAATCGTACGTCCATCATCATCTCGCCCAAAGACCACTTTTCGTTCATCATTTCCATTCATTTGGTAATCATCTTTCATAGTTCTTTCCATTTTTTCTATCCATTTCCATCCTATTTTCGAACCTTAAGAACTTTGAGAAGCAAGGTTCTTATCTTGGTTTTAAAGATCCTTAGATTTTGTATAATTTGATCATCCTTGGTCTCATTATACATCAAAATTGGTATCAGAGCTTAGGAGTTGATTCTCTTAGTTCTTGATCCAACTTTTCACTATCTTTCCATCAAAAATCCATCCCCACCCTCCCACCATCATCACGCCACCAAAGTTCTTCCAAGAACTCATCAAGAACTCAACAAGAACCCATCAAGAACTCATAAAGAACCATAAAACTCCACAAAAAAACCCATAGCCCAAACACAACCCGCCCAAACACAAACCTCTCTCGTCCTTTACCCATCCAAAACCCCTAAATCGTGAATCTTGCAATCTTTTTGCACCAAGATTGATCAAGATTGACGATTCTAGCACGTCCACACCTACACCAATGGAACCCCAAGAAGATGTTGAAGCTTTAAAGAAAAGAATCACCTATCTCAACGACCAACTTAAGAGATACATGCATCTACAACATAGGGTGAACCGTGGAGATAGTGAGATTAATGAAAGTGATGAAGAAGTGCCTCAAAGACGTCCCCCAAGGGAGGAACGTTTCGACTTCAAAGTGGAGATCCCCGAATTTGACGGTAATCTTGATCCTGAAAACTTTTTAGATTGGATGCAAACCGTTGAACGTGTATTTGATCTTAAGGAGGTCCAAGACGAAAAGAAGGTCAAATATGTGGCTCTTAAATTGCGGAAACATGCGTCCATTTGGTGGACTAATTTGCAAAAGAAGAGGCAACTACAAGGGAAGGACAAGATCAAAGCATGGATCAAAATGAAGAAGAAGTTGCAAGAAAAGTTCCTACCACCAAGTTATCTCCAAGATAACTATTACAAATTGCAACGTTTGGTCCAAGGGAGCAAAAGTGTTGAGGAGTACACAAAGGAATTCGAGTATATTCTTTGGCGTTGTGATCTCCAAGAGGATGAACCTCAAACTTTGGTACGTTTTCTATATGGTCTAAACGATTGGATTCGTAACATTGTTGAATTACATCCTTACCAATCTTTGGACGAATTGAGTTCTTTGGCCTTAAAGGTAGAAAGGCAAAGAAAGGAAAGAGGAAAAGAAAATGTGACCAAGTATCCAACCACATACAAACCCCCACAAAACACACGCCCTTACAATCCACCACAAAAACCCACATTCCCCACAAAACAACCAAACACAAGAGCACCACAAAATCAACCCCCATCCATTCCCAAACCCCACGTCCAAGAACCAAAACCCCTAGCCCTAAGAAGGTGTTTTCGTTGTCAAGGCTTAGGACATTATGCTTCAGAGTGTCCTAACAAAAGAGTAGTATCTTTGGTGGAATATCAAAGTGCTTTGTATGTAGAACCGGAGTATCATGAGGATGAACATGAGAAAGAAGAAGAAGATGACGTGAATGAGGAAGAGGAAGTAGAGGAGGCCGATGAAGGTGAAATGCTAGTAGTAAGAAGGGCCTTAAGTATTGCTAGTGTCCCAAACGAGCTAGAACAAAGGGAAAACATCTTTCACACAAGATGTACTATTCAAAGCAAGGTGTGTTCTCTAATCATTGATGGAGGAAGTTACACTAATGCCGCTTCTACAACCATGGTGAACAAACTACAATTGGAGGTTAGTCCACATCCATCCCCTTACACCATTCAATGGCTAAGTCATGGGAAGGGAATTCGAGTGGTTCATCGTGTTCTTGTAAGTCTTTCCATTGGTAGAAACTACAAAGAATCTATTTGGTGTGATGTAATTCCAATGGATTCTTGTCATATTTTGCTTGGGAGACCTTGGCTTTTTGATAGGCATGTCACGCATGATGGGAGAATGAACACATACTCGTTTATTCTCAACAAAAAGAATATCACTTTGGCTCCTCTCTCACCATCATCGATTATACGTCCCCAACAACAACCACAAAAGGAGGAGACTAACATTGTGACATTCATGAAGGCCGAACATCAGGAATTTCAAGAGCATAAAGATCTTATTCTAGCAAACTTGGAGGAGGAAGAAGCGACCCCAACTATTGAGAATGCACGACTTCACTCTCTTTTGGAACCTTTCAAACACTTGTTCCCAAAAGAGATGTCCAAGGGATTACCTCCAAGAAGAGAAATTGAGCACAAGATTGATCTAGTTCCGGGTTCTATGCTCCCCAACAAACCGGCCTACCGAATGAATCCAAAAGAAGCTCAAGAAGTACAAAGGCAAGTAGATGAGCTTTTATCCAAAGGCTTGGTGCGTGAAAGCATGCGTACATGTGTCGTTCCGGTCTTACTTGTGCCTAAGAAAGATGGGTCTCAAAGAATGTGTATGGATTGTCGAGCAATAAACAAAATCACAATCAAGAATAGATTCCCAATCCCACGCCTTGAGGATCTACTTGATGAGCTACATGGAAGTTTGTGTTCTCTAAAGTTGATTTGAGGAGTGGATATCATCAAATAAGGATTCATGAAGGAGATGAGTGGAAAACGGCATTCAAGACCAAGGAGGGTTTATATGAGTGGCTTGTGATGCCATTTGGTCTTACAAATGCACCATCTACCTTTATGCGCTTAATGAATCATGTATTGAAGCCTCTTATTGGCAAATGTGTTGTAGTTTACTTTGATGATATTCTTATATATAGTAGAAGTGAAAGAGAACATGTAAAGCATCTAGAGTTGGGCATGTACATCTTGGAGAAGGAGAAGCTCTACGCCAATTTGGAGAAATGCCATTTCTTCTCATCCAAGATTGTGTTCCTTGGATATGTTCTTTCACAAGAGGGTATACAAGTCGACAAGGAGAAGGTGAAAGCTATTGAAGAGTGGCCTACACCAAAGTCCATTCATGAGGTACGAAGCTTTCATGGTTTAGCATCTTTCTATAGAAGGTTTATAAAGAACTTTAGCTCCATTCTTGCACCTATGACCGAATTATTGAAAGGAAAGGAGTTTACATGGACTAGAGGTGCTAATGAAGCGTTTGAAGTGATTAAGGAGAAATTGTGTCATGCACCTATTCTTGCTTTACCATGTTTTGACAAAGTGTTTGAAGTTGAAGTGGATGCAAGTGGAGTAGGACTTGGAGCCATCCTAACACAAGAAGGCCGCCCCATTTCTTACTTTAGTGAGAAGTTGAATGAAGCTAAGAGGAAGTATATCACCTATGATATAGAATTCTATGCCATCATAAGAGCTCTTGAACATTGGAGGCATTATCTTCTAAGTGGTGAATTCATCTTACATAGTGATCATGAGGCTCTTAAGTTCATCCAAGGGCAACACAAGTTAAACCCAAGGCATGCTAAATGGGTGGAGTATATGCAAGCATTCCACTTTGTGATCAAACATAAGGCGGGACATCTTAACAAAGGAGCGGATGCTTTGTCAAGAAGGTACTTACTTACTCATGTTTTAGATTCAAGAGTCCTTGGTTTTGAGCATATTAAAGAGTTGTATGAAAATGATGAGGATTTCAAGGAGGTTTATGAACTTTGTAAGAAGCACCCTCTGATGTATCCCAGCCAAAACAAATGGATTCTCTATTCAGCTAGGAACATCAATGTGGTTTAGTGTCCCAATTTCAGCTCAATAACAACACAGATGGTTCGATCAACAACAATGAACGAAGATAACAACTAAAACAGAGGATAGAACAAGTGAAAAATCAATCAATAGAGACTCACCATGATCGATTATCACAAGGGCTCCTTAATGTCCTTCTTGGTTACAGATTCACCTTCCGAGAATTCGATTAAGCTCTACCAATCACCTACTTGACCAGCCAAATCAAGTTACAGTAGTAGAAATGAGAGTTGAGGGAAACTCACAACCTTGAGAGCAAGAAGCTTCTCGAATTTTAGGGTAATATTCAGATTGATTGTCCAAAATCGATTACAAAGGGGGTTTATATATACCCAACAGAATATTGTAACTAATCCAGGTAATTAGGGATTTCTTGAGCAAAAAGAAAACCTCCTAATCTGACTTAAAGAAGCTAATAAAGTTTTATTATATTAGCCAATATATTTCAAACATAAGCAGCTCCGGATGAACGTCCTTTACCCGCATCCAGAACGTGGTGTGTGAACGTCCTTCAGTCCAAGCAAATGACATGATAAGTGAATGTCCTTCATTCTGAGCAAATTGGCCGCTATGTCTGGAAGGTTGAAGTAAACACTGGAGAGGCTTCACGAGGTGAAGGACATTGGCCTGCCAAACGATCAACTCCCTTCTTGGTTTCACCTACAACCAAATAACAAGCTTGGATGACTTGAGCATGCTTGGCTTGATTCCCATCATCCCCCCCAAATTGAGAAAAGTTTGTCCTCAAACTTGGAAGACCTTCATCCTTAGCATAATAAGGCCTCAAGTCAGACACGTTGAATTTGGCACTTCCTCCATAATCATCCGAAAGTTCAAGCTTGTAGGCATTGTCTCCAACTTTTTCCAGCACTTCAAATGGTCCATCAGCCCTTGGAACCAATTTACCTTTCCTCTCAGATGGAAAACGATCCTTCCTTAGGTGAATCAAACAAGATCCCCAGGTTGGAAAACCATCTTTCTTCGGTTCTTGTTGGCTGAATTGGAAACCTTCTCATTGAAATTGGCTATCTTCTCTCGGACTTGTTGATGTAGTGCTTGAATCTCCTTGGCTCTCACACTAGCGTCATGGCTAAACCTGTTTTAAAGACCTTGGTTCACGTGAAGCTGCATGGTATTCTGTTCAAGTGTTACTTCTCCATCAACAACATAGTCTCTCTTGGCTATGTATTCTCAAAAGAAACGATCAAGGTTGATGAAGGAAAAGTCAAAGCTAGCAAGGAGTGGTATACTCCAACCAGTATTCTTGGTGATCGAATCTTCCACGGCTTGACTTCTTTCTATAAGAGGTCTGTGAAGAATTTCAGCAGTATTCTATCCCCTGTAGCCGAGTTACTAAAGTCTAAGGAGGTCTTCATGGACTCCCACAATCCAGCAAGTGTTCGACACCAGCAAAAGAAAACTCTGCACCACACCTGTCCTAACCCTACACAGCTTTGATAAGAAGTCTGAGGTTGAGTGTGATGCTTCTAGAGTTAGTATTGGAACTGTTCAATCAGTTCTATCTCAAGAGGGTCGTCTTTAACTTATTACTGTGAGAAGTTCGGTGACCCTAGATTCATGGAAGAGAATGGAAGCCAACTCTTCTTGTACAGTAAGAAGATCTCTTTCAGTCCATCAAGTTCAAAACCAAATTCTTGGTCACATGGGAAGAATGCTGGAGATATGTCTAAATTTGGTCTCATCTTTGGGGACCCAAGGTTCATGGAGAATAACGGAGGGCAGCCAAAACCATCTACTGAGGAGATCACAGTTCACGTGAAGGCACTGGTTCACGTGAGAGTAACTGGAGCAATCATGGTTCATGTGGAGGTCCTAATCCATGTGATTATTACAGTTGGTCAACGAAAGTCTTTGAACTTGATCCTCCAAGTTTGAGGACAAACTTCTTCCAACAAAGGGGGAATGATGTATTTTGGCCAACGCCAAATACATCTCAAGAGGCCCAAAACAATTTCAAAGAAACAAGGCAAGCTATGAAGGAAAACATGAGCATAGAGGCCAGTAGACCCATACATATTGTGTGCTCCTTATGGCAAGAGGATGTCCAAACATCCTAAGGTCTACAACAACATGCCAGGCAAGCCCAAGAAAGGCCCAAGGTCACGTCCATGAGGGCAAATTTCGTCAATTGAGTTCTTTTTGGATGTATTTTATTTTTATAGCTTTTATTATTTTGGTGTGTTTTAATTAATTAGGAGTAGATAAATCTAGAACATTCTAAACTGTTCTAGAATGTTCTAGAAAGTCAAAGTAGACGTGTGATAGGAAGAGTAGGCGCCAAATTGGTTGTTATCCTAGATAATGTTGGCTTATTTTGTAACTAATCCATATTGGATTAGGAAAGCCTAAACCTATTAGGATAAGGTTGTTGTAACCAACTCCCTTTTGGATAAGGAGTCCTAATCCAAGAGGAAGTTGGAGTAGTTAGGCGTGTACTACTAGGATTTCTTGGCTTGCACGCCAAGTAGGAGTAATCCTAGTCTAATTAGTATGGCTTGCACGCCAAGTAAGGAATCCTAGGGGAGTTAGGACTCTCCTAGTATAAATAGCCTAGTTTGCAATCTTTAGAAAACAATCAGTTGAGAAATATGAATCAAGCTTTAAGCTTAGCCCCTTAAGTGTTAGGATTAACCCTCTCCCCTCTTTTATTGTATTTTGGTGTGGTAGCCAAGCGGTTTAGGAAGAACTTGATCCTAGGTTGCGGTCTAGATCAAGAAACCCTAGGTTGTCCTTCTTGTGGATTCAAGTAGGAAATCTAGCTCTATCCCATTATCTTTCTATTTCTTAGAAAGATAATATCTACCCTCACCTCACCACCTCCCTCCAACGCCACTCTCTACCACCACAACTCCCCTTCAATCGTCCACCCTCCTCCCTCCTCACAAAATAGCTCAACCAACTCCCTCTCTCTCCATAACAAACTCATAACAACTTTCTCTCTCCTCCAACAACCTCTCAACCCTCTTCCTCCTTCCTTTCTTCACGAAAACTCTCCTCTCTCTCTCTCTCCCCTCTTTCACGTCAATCTCTCCCTTCTCACCATCCAAGAATCAACCCCCTTTTCCCATTAAAGATTCAACCCTTGAATCTTGAAACCCCAAAAGCCCTCACGGGAAAATCCCTTCCATATTCTCACCCATCTCACGTGAACCACCCCATCCTTAGACTCCAATTCACGTGTGGTACCCCACTCTTAGATCATTTGCACGTCTCTCCTATGATGTGTAATTGATCAACCATTCTCTTGATCCCATTATACATCACTAAGAAAACCTCAGGGTTATGGTCTCCTTCAAACTTAGGAATGTCAACCTTGAAATCAAGCCTTTCTTCTTGTGGTGCTCGTCTTTTGCGATGGTTTCGTACCCCAATGTCCTCATCCCCAAATGGATTTCCCGAATCAGATTCAACCTCCTCTGAATCCTGGAGTTCTTCTCGGCGTAAATACATATAATGTTTCAATTGATTAGAAAGGAACTTCACTCGCATCTCTAATTCCTCCTTCTCTTTCATAAGTTGCTCTTGATTTTGGGAAACTTGACCAGATGACATTGCTAAAAACAGAGTATGAAATGAAATCGAACAAAACCTCCACCAAGACAGAAATCTAGCTTTGATACCAAATTATGATGTATCCCAGCCAAAACAAATGGATTCTCTATTCAGCTAGGAACATCAATGTGGTTTAGTGTCCCAATTTCAGCTCAATAACAACACAGATGGTTCGAAACAACAATGAACGAAGATAACAACTAAAACAGAGGATAGAACAAGTGAAAAATCAATTAATACAGACTCACCATGATCGATTATCACAAGGGCTCCTTAATGTCCTTCTTGGTTACAGATTCACCTTCCAAGAATTCGATTAAGCTCTACCAATCACCTACTTGACCAGCCAAATCAAGTTACAGTAGTAGAAATGAGAGTTGAGGGAAACTCACAACCTTGAGAGCAAGAAGCTTCTCGAATTTTTAGGGTAATATTCAGATTGATTGTCCAAAACCGATTACAAAGGGGGTTTATATATACCCAACAGAATATTGTAACTAATCCAGGTAATTAGGGGTTTCTTGAGCAAGAAGAAAACCTCCTAATCTGACTTAAAGAAGCTAATAACGTTTTATTATATTAGCCAATATATTTCAAACATAAGCAGCTCCGGATGAACGTCCTTTACCCGCATCCAGAACGTGGTGTGTGAACGTCCTTCAATCCAAGCAAATGACATGATAAGTGAATGTCCTTCATTCTGAGCAAATTGGCCGCTATGTCTGGAAGATTGAAGTAAACACTGGAGAGGCTTCACGAGGTGAAGGACATTGGCCTGCAAACGATCAACTCCCTTCTTGGTTTCACCCACAACCAAATAACAAGCTTGGATGACTTGAGCATGCTTGGCCTGATTCCCATCACCCTCATCAACTTTTCATATTGAAAATGGGTTTCTCTTCAAAGGGAATCAACTTTGTATCCCTAAAAGTAGCATTCGAGAGTTGTTAATCATGGAGGTCCATGGAGGATCCTTGGCGGGTCACTTTGGAATTGAAAAGACCTACCTTATGATGAAGGAGCATTATTTTTGGCCAAGCATGATTAAAGATATTGAGCATATGGTAAAGAGATGTAATACTTGTAATATCGCCAAGGCACATGCTTTGCCACAAGGGTTGTATACTTCTTTGCCCATTCCACATCATCCATGGGAAGACGTGAGTTTAGACTTCGTTGTTGGTCTACCAAGAACACAAAGAGGCAAGGATTCTATTATGGTGGTCGTTGATAGATTTTCCAAGATGGCTCATTTTATTCCATGCCATACTACTTATGATGCTACTAAGGTTGCAAGTCTTTATTTTGAAGAAATAGTGAAACTACATGGCATTCCAAAGACCATGGTGAGTGATCGAAATTCCAAGCTCCTTAGTCATTTTTGGCTTACTTTATGGAAGAAGCTTGGTACAACATTAAAGTTTAGCACCGCATGTCATCCACAAACGGATGAACAAACCGAAGTGACAAATCGAACTTTGGGAGCTCTTCTTCGGATATTGGTGAGTAAACACAAGAAGGGTTGGGATACTCTTCTATGTCATGCTGAATTTGCCTTCAATCGAAGTCCAAGTAAAGCCACAGGGTTGTCACCTTTTCAAGTTGTTTATGGAAGGAACCCTCTCCAACCTATGGATCTTACGCCTATCTCTACATCAACAAAGTTTAGTTTTGAAGCTAACAAAAGGGTGGAAGAGATTAAGAAGCTACATGAGGAGGTACGAGCCAAAATTGAGAAGTATACCTCAAGTGTATCAAGTAGGGTGAATAAATCAAGGAAGAAGGTTGTATTTGAACCGGGAGACCTTGTTTGGATTCACTTGAAGAAAGAAAGATTTCCTTCTAAGAGGAAAGGTAAGCTTGCACCAAGAGGAGATGGTCCTTATAAAGTTTTGGAGAAGATTGGTGATAACGCTTATAAATTGCAACTTGGAGAAGACTATGAAGGGAGTTGCACTTTTAATGTGAGTGATCTCAAGCCCTTTTATGGAGATATTGGAGAACTTCCTAGTTTGAGGACAAACTCTTTTCAACTAGGGGGAATGATGTAGATTTGGTTCCAAACCTACATCATGGAAGTCAAGTACTTAGCTACATTGAAAAGGAGCTTGAAACTATCACATTTGGTTCACATTCGAATGGTCTTAACCATGAAGGAGTGATGATTTGCTCTCTAACTCAAGAACCATGAAGCTACCAAGGAAAGTGTCCTAGAGTGAAATGATCTACATTCCAAGAGCTTTCCAAAGGTTCGAGAATCTTTAAATTTGGATAAGAATTGAGAGAGTTATCATCAAATGTAACCTAGCTTAGTTCACTTGTTTCTTTATGATGTCATTCTTGTATTAGATGATGTAAGCTAGTTTACACCTCTTTTCTTGAATTGTACACGCCAAGGGGGTTCTCTATTAGTATAAATAGACCCCTTGGGTGCCTTGTAATCTCATTCAAATTCAATCAAATACAAAATTCCAAAACAAACACATGATGTTGTTGTTTTCTCTCTAGCTTTGTGCTAGCCTTCTCGTTTCTCTTGAGGGAGAACGAACTATCTCCCTTCTTCTATCCAAGGTTGGCATCCTTGGTGGTGATAGGAAGAAATTGAAGGTCTCTTGAAGGTGGTGTGCCTTTATCCTCCAAGAATCTTCAAAGCCATTATCAAGCATTCAACCATTCAATCAAGCAATCGTACGTCCATCATCATCTCGCCCAAAGACCACTTTTTGTTCATCATTTCCATTCATTTGGTAATCATCTTTCATAGTTCTTTCCATCTTTTCTATCCATTTCCATCCCACTTTCGAACCTTAAGAACTTTGAGAAGCAAGATTCTTATCTTGGTTTTTAAAGATCCTTAGATTTTGTATAATTTGATCATCCTTGGTCTCATTATACATCACTAGCATACATCATCTAATACAAGAATGACATCATAAAGAAACAAGTGAACTAAGCTAGATTACATTTGATGATAACTCTCTCAATTCTTATCTAAATCTAAAGATTCTTGAACCATTGGAAAGCTCTTGAAAAGTAGATCATTTCACTCTAGAATACTTTCCTTGGTAGCTTCATGGTTCTTGAGTTAGAGAGCAAATCATCACTCCTTCATGTTTAAGACAAGTCGAATGTGTACCACATGTGATAGTTTCAAGCTCCTTTTGAATGTAGCCAAGTACTTGGCTTCCATGATGTAGGTTTGGGACCAAATCTACATCAAGATTGGAATAGATAATCAACTAGGATTAGTAATCCTTGGCTTGCACGCTAAGTAAGGATTCCTTGGGTAGTTAGGACTCTCCTAGTATAAATGATGGAGATTAGCCCTCACAACCTCATTTGGTGCCAGCATGTTTTGAGGCCATCCATGAATCCCAGAAGGTCCTTGACTATATCAAAGGTCATCCACCTGATGTGAGGCCATCCTTATTGTCTCAGCACTTTAGAATTGAGGCCTCACACACAATTGGTCCTTTGGAGGTCGTTCATAATGTCCAAGCTTACATGGTCCGAAGGTTATTTGGGTTTATTAGAGCTATTTCAATCTGGACATGCATTAAGGACGTTTATCTGGACATTGAGGACATTTATCTAGAGCCGGTTGTTCTTTTCAACGTGGTTTGTGATTCTCTTCTCTTTGGAGGTCAAGGAATTATGTTACTAAGACATTCTAAATGCCAAAGGTTGATCTATTTGGAGGTCGTTTGTGTTCTACACAACTATTGCAATCTTGGTACGTGCATGAGGACCTCATTCGGGATCAGCTTGTCTTTTGGTGTTTCAGCAAGGTCCTTTTGTTCTTTTCACTTGTGTTGCGTTATTTTCTACTTATTGGAGGTCATTAATCTTCAATGCAATCTAAATATACGTATGAGGACCTCCATATTGAGTCTGCTGAGAATTTGGACCTCCAAGGACATTCCTTACTGGAGGAAGACTATTTGCACCTTGTTGAGTTCACTTCCTGAGTTGTTGAGGTCTTTCCAATTCAGTGAGGTGTTTGTCATTGAGGCCCTCTATGAAGACATCACTTTCGAGCTGTTGAGGTCCTTCCAGCTCATGAGGTGATTATCCAGCGTTGCCCATGTGAGGAATGCTGCTCCAATAAGAAAGTGCCATGTGTGATGTTTCTAGAGCCTTCCAATTGTTCTAGAAGCTTCATGAAGATGCCATGTGTGACGCTTTTATTAGCCCTCAATTATTATTGTTCTAGAAGCTTCCTAAGTTAGTTACATTTTGTCTTATTCTGATGTAATTAGCTAATTAAGCTAGATTAGGACGTTTTCTTTTTGCTCAAGAAACTCCTAATTAGATATCTCAGCTAGGTTTATATATACCCACTGTGAGGTCATTGTATTCAACAACTTGATATAAGAAATATGAGATTTGAGTGCCTTATTGAGCCTCTTGTTTGTGAGTGACGTTAAACTCTCAAATTTGGTTAATTCTACTACAGTATCAAGAATTTGGCAATCCTTGTGGTGGGTGTAGAGCTTGGTAGCTTCGATGGTGGTGTGCCTGTATCCATTGAGGTCATCGAGTCCATTGCCCTTGATGTTCTAGCTGTGATGTGCCTGTATCAGCTTGAGCTTAAACCTATCTTTCCTTTTCTGTTTTCCCATCCCTCATTGTCCATTTCAATCCATTTGATGTCATTTGGTGCGTGGTGAACCGAGTTCTATCTTGGAGGAGGTTAATCGTGTTGTTCTTGCTCATACGATCTTATTTCACACCTCACCCATTTCATTCATTCGGTTCTGGTTGATTATCCCCTGTTTTGGAGTTGTTTCCATTCGATTATCCATTGTGAGGTCCCATATTCCAGTGTGTGTGTGTCCGTTTGGTGTCTATGAGGTCATCACTCTGATCCTAGCGACCTTCCATACATCAATAAATAGCCTAGGTCTGCAATCTTTTGGAAACATCGAATACAGAAATATGAATCTCTTTAAGCTTTTAGCTTTTTCCCGAGTGTTTGGATAAACTCTCAACCCCTCTTCTATTGTATCTTGGTGTGGTAACCAAGTGGTTTAGGAAGAACTTAATCCTAGGTTGCGGTCTAGATCAAGAAACCCTAGGTTGTCCTTCTTGTGGATTCAAGTAGGAAATCTAGCTCTATCCCATTATCTTTCTATTCCTTAGAAAGATAATATCTACCCTCACCTCAAACCCCCTCCAACGTCACTCTCTACCCCCTCCATACTCCCTCAATCGTCCACCCTCCTCACTCCTCACAAAATAGCTCAACCAACTCCTTCTCTCCCCATAACAAACTCCTAACAACTTTCTCTCTTCTCCAACAACCTCTAAAACTCTCTCCCTCCCAACAAACCACACGCCAAACCCTCTCTCTCTCTTCAATTCTCACGTCAATCCCTCCCTAATCATCATCCAAGAATTCGTTCCTTCCCATTCAAGATTCAACCCTTCTTGAATCTTGAAACCACAAAAGCCCTCAAGACAAATTTCCCTCCATCTTTCCCCTTACCTCACGTGAACCACCCTAACCCTAGCCTCAATTTCACGTGAAGTCTCCCACTCTTTGATCGTTTGCACGTCTCCCCTATGATGTGTAATTGATCAACCACACTCTTGATCCCATTATACATCATAATTTGGTATCAGAGCTCTAGGTTGTTTTGAGTGCAAACCAAACACATGACCTTTTCCAACCCAATCCCCAAACCTGCTATTCCAATAGCTTAACCTGCTATTCCACAAGACTAACCTGCAATCCAAACACATTTCAAACCTGTAGTACCAACCTGCAACCCTACACTCCACAAACAGCCCAAACACATTCCCTTCCTTACCCAATGTCGACTGGACGTTCCAAACTCCTCCATGGCACACAAATTGCTCTTTATGAGGAGGATCCTCAACAGTTTGATTATTCCAGAAGATCAGCAACAACGAGAAGCTATCTTTCAGTCTCGTTGCACAGTCAAGGGAAAGGTCTGCTCTTTGATGATTGATGGTGGAAGCAGCATAAATGTGGCGTCAACTACTATAGTGGACAAACTTCAGCTGCAAACGAGTCCCCATCCAAATCACTACACCATCAAGTGTGAAGGATTACGAGTTACTCAACGATGTTTGGTAAGCTTTTCCATTGGCAAATCTTTTCAAGAATCTTTATGGTGTGACGTTTTACCTATGGATGCCTGTCATATTCTGCTGGGAAGACCATGGTTATTTGACAGGAGCGTGATACATAATGGAAGAGCCAACACCTACACATTTAGGTTCAACCACAAAAAAATCACCCTAGCCCCACTAAAAATAGCCAATCCGTCCCCACCCAAAGAGAGTGATTAAAATCCCATCACTTCTATGACCACTGAACGCCCTGAGTTTAGTGAGCATAAGGAGATCACTCCTTCAAACCCAAACACAAACCCTAGCCACAAAGAGCCAACCCACAAGAATCCAAGCCACAACAACCCTCTCGTTATCCACCCTTCTCAACGTGATGTTGAAGCTGATTTGGTCCCAACACCTATCAAAGCAACTCACGAAAACCCTAGTGAACCTCCAAAGGTTCAAAAGCAAGTTGACGATCTTCAAACCAAGGGTGTGATCAGGGAAAGCTGCAGTCCATGTGACACCCCTACCCTTGTGGAAACGAAGGAAGTTGGAAACCAACGTCTGTGCATCAACAAGAGTCCTATCAAGTACAGGTTTCCTAAAATTGAAGATCTAATGGACGAACTAGATGGAACCCGAGTCGTTTCAGAGATGGGTCCAAGAAGTAGGTATCCTGATCCAGTTCGAATTCAATAAGGGGACACTTCTATCAAAACCAAAGGAGATCTCTATGAATGGTTAGTCATGGCTATTCGACTAACTAATGTTCTTTATGCTTTAATGAGATTGGTGAATCAGGTTTTGGAGCCCCTTATTAGCAAGTGTATCGTTATCTACTTCGGAGATATACTTGTGAATAGCAAAAGTGAGAAAGGTCGCATCTTTCACCTTCAATCTGTTTTAAAGACCTTGGCTCACGTGAAGCTGCATGGTATTCTGTTCAAGTGTTACTTCTCCATCAACAACATAGTCTCTCTTGGCTATGTATTCTCAAAAGAAACGATCAAGGTTGATGAAGGAAAAGTCAATGCAAGCAAGGAGTGGTCTACTCCAACCAGTATTCTTGGTGATCGAATCTTCCACGACTTGACTTCTTTCTATAAGAGGTCTGTGAAGAATTTCAGCAGTATTCTATCCCCTGTAGCCGAGTTACTAAAGTCTAAGGAATCTTCATGGACTCCCACTGATGTATAATGGGATCAAAAGATCACATTACACAAAAGAGTTTAGGATCTTTAAGAGCGAAGATGAAAATCTCCCTTCTCAAAGTTCTTAGGGTTCGAAAATGGAATGGAATTGGATGAGAAACATGGAAAGAACTATGAAATATGATTACCAAATGATGGTGTTTGATAAACGTACGAATGGATGAACGAATGAAAGCTTGAAATGGGACGATTGATAATGGCGATTGAAGCTCCTTTGAAGGATAAAGACACACCACCTTCAAGACTCTTCAATTCCTTCCTTTCACCACCAAGGATGCCAACCTTGGATAGAAGAAGGGGAGAAACTCGAAACTCCCTCAAGAGCTCGAAATCTAGCAAAGCTAGAGAGAAAACAACAACATGTGTTTGTTTGAATTTTGTATTTGATTGTATTGAATTGAATGATTACAAGGGCCTCCCAAGGGGTCTATTTATAGTAATAGAGCACCCCCCTAGGCATGTACAATTCAAGAAAAAGGAGTAAACTAGCTTACATCATCTATCACAAGAATGACATCATAAAGAAACAAGTATACTAAGCTAGATTAAATTTGATGATAACTTTCTCTAAACTAATCCAAATTTAAAGATTCTTGAACCGTTAAAAAGCTCTTGAAAAGTAGATCATTTCAATCTAGGATACTTTCCTTGGTAGCTTCATGGTTCTTGAGATAGAGAACAAATCATCACTCCTCCATAGTTAAGACTACTCGAATATGTACCACATGTGATAGTTTCAAGCTCCTTTTGAAAGTAGCTAAGTACTTGGCTTCCATGATGTAGGTTTGGGACCAAATCTACATCATTCCCCCCTTGTTGAAAAGAGTTTTTCCTCAAACTAGGAAGTTCTCCATTATCTCCATAAAAGGGCTTGAGATCACTAACATTAAAAGTGCAACTCCCTTCATAATCTTCTCCAAGTTGCAATTTATAAGCGTTATCACCAATCTTCTCCAAAACTTGATAAGGACCATCTCCTCTTGGTGCAAGCTTACCTTTCCTCTTGGTAGGAAATCTTTCTTTCTTCAAGTGAATCCAAACAAGATCTTCAGGCTCAAATATAACCTTCTTCCTTGATTTATTCACTCGACTTGATACACTTGAGGTATACTTCTCAATTTTAGCTCGAACCTCCTCATGTTGATGTATATTTGATAGCCATATACATCAAGGTCATCAAGGGAGACATCAAATACGCACCAAAGGAGCTAAATACTTTATTACATGGAAAAGGAGCACCTTTCACTCATGTCTCTTACACAAACAATTGGCTTCAACAAGGGCAGCTCGATAATTTGCTCTATATCTCAAGATCCATAAAGCTTTTGAGAAAGTCATCCTAGAATCAAAGATAGAATATTCAAAGAGCTTTCCAATGGTTTTTGAATCTTGGAATTTAGATTTGAAACGAGCAAGTTATCGATGTTTTAATCTAGCTTAGTTTATTTTGATTCTTTATGATGTCATACTTGTGTAGGATGATGTAAACCTCAATGATGTATAATGGGATCAAGGATGATCACATTACACAACAATATAAGGATCTTTAAAAACCAAGATAAGAATCTTGTTTCTCAAAGTTCTTAGGATTCGAAAATGGGATGGAAATGGATAGAAAAGATGGAAAGAACTATGAAAGATGGTTACCAAAAATGTTGATGATGGACGAATTGGATGAACGAATGAATGCTTGGATGAATGAATGATAATGGCGACTTGAAGCTTCTTGGAAGGATAAAGGCACACCACCTTCAAGACTCTTCAATTCCTTCCTTTCACCACCAAGGATGCCAACCTTGGATAGAAGAAGGGAAATATCGAAACTCCCTCAAGAGATCGAAAACTAGCAAAGCTAGAGAGAAAACAACAACATGATGTGTTTGTTTTGTATTTGATATTTGATTATTTTTGAATGAGATTACAAGGCACCCAAGGGGTCTATTTATACTAATAGAGAACCCCCTTGGCGTGTACAATTCAAGAAAAGAGGTGTAAACTAGCTTACATCATCTAATACAAGAATGACATCATAAAGAGACAAATGAACTAAGCTAGATTACATTTGATGATAACTCTCTCAATTCTTATCCAAATTTAAAGATTCTTGAACCATTGGAAAGCTCTTGGAATGTAGATCATTTCACTCTAGGACACTTTCCTTGGTAGCTTCATGGTTTTTGAGTTAGAGAGCAAATCATCACTCCTTCATGGTTAAGACCATTCGAATGTGAACCAAATGTGATAGTTTCAAGCTCCTTTTCAATGTAGCTAAATACTTGGCTTCCATGATGTAGGTTTCGAACCAAATCTACATCATTCCCCCCTAGTTGAAAAGAGTTTGTCCTCAAACTAGGAAGTTCTCCAATATCTCCATAAAAGGGCTTGAGATCACCCACATTATCCAAACTTCAAGATTCAAAAACCATTGGAAAGCTCTTTCAATGCTCTTTAATTTGTCTTTGGATGACTTACTCATTAGACGCATGTATCTAGAGTTATAGAGTAAATTACCAAACTGCCCTTGTTGAAATCATTCAAACGAAAGGGATACTTGAGTGAATGATGCTCTTTTGCCATATAACCGAGTATTAGGCTCCTATGATGTATATTGGATGTCTTCCTTGATGTCCTTGATGTATATGGCCATCAAATATACATCATACTCCCCCGGTTGAAACAGTTTGTCCTCAAACTTTGAGCATCAACTCTCTTACTTGCCTTCTTCACAAAAAATATAAAACTTTCTTCTTAAAGGCCTTGAAATCGTCATATACCCCTTTTCTAAACTTCTTCATCTTTCTCCCAAGTAATCCATGGGCATTATAAGACTTGGATCCTCGAATTTTCACCATGAACATAGAGATTCCATGTAGCTTCTCAATTTCCAAGTGAAGCTTCACTACTTTACCTTCATCATTTAGCATGAAACAACCTACTTTGATGACTTTAGCTTCTTGGTTCCTTCGAAGCCTTGGCTTTTAACCCATGAGATCCAAGTGGGTATCTCTAGGGTGCACATGAAAGATTCGCCTCATAGGAAATCTCAAGATTGGGTGGTGGCTTGGATCCGAATTACTCTCCTCCAAGTTTGTAAGAATAAGACCCTTATGCTCTTCATGCTCATGATCTTCCTCCTTCATAATCGACATAATGTGGCTTTCTTCCTCCTTAGGTCGAGAAGATGGTGCTAGAGGTGTCAAAATGATCTTCTTTTGATTGAGAGTGAGAGTATAAGTATTGGCTCTCCCATCATGTATGACACTCCTATCGAACAACCATGGTCTTCCCAACAAAATATGACAAGTATCCATAGGAATCATATCACACCATAATGAATCTTTATAACTCTTCCCAATTGAAAGACTTACCAAGACCCTTTGATCCACACGAATGCCTTGTCCTAAGCTTAGCCATTGTATAGTGTAGGGTGTGGGATGAGGGCTAATCTCCATTTGCAATTTCTCGACCATTGTTGTAGAAGCGGCATTGGTGCAACTTCCTCCATCTATGATCAATGAGCATACTTTCCCTTCGATGGTACAACGAGAGCGAAAGATAACCTCCCTTTGTACTTGATCATTTGGCACTTGAACTTCGTTTAAGGCCCTTCCTACTACAAGTAACTCTCCATCATCCGGCTCCTCTACACATTCTTCAACATTTTCTTCCTCATTCACGTCAACTCCTTTTTCCTCTTCACTCTCATTTTCATGACACTCCGGTTCTACATACAAAGCACTTTGATATTCCACCAAAGATACTACTCTCTTGTTTGGGCACTCCGAAGCATAATGTCCCAATCCTTGGCATCGAAAATACCTTCTTGATGCTAGGAATTTGGGTTCTTGGACGTGGGGTTTATGGATGGATAGGGGCTGATTTTGTGGAGTTTTTGTGTTTGGGGGTTTTGTAGGGAATGTGGAATTTTGTTGTGGCATGTGTGGGAATGTAGGGTGGGATGATTGTTGTGGAGTTTGGTACTTGTTCAAGGCTTCTTTTCCCTTATTCCTCCTTTGCCTCTCAACTTTAAGGGATAAGGAACTCAACTCATCCAAGGTTTTGTATGGTTGCAATTCAACAATGTGTCTAATCCAATCATTAAGATCAAAAAGATAACGTACCAAAGTTTGTAGTTCATTCTCCTTGATATCACAACGCCAAAGAAGATGTTCAAACTCCTTTGTGTACTCCTCCACACTTTTGCTTCCTTGAACCAATCGTTGTAGCTTGTAGTAGTTATCTTGGAGATAACTTGGTGGTAGAAACTTCTCTTGGAGCTTCTTTCTCATCTTATCCCACGTTCTAATCTTGTCCTTGCCCTTAGCTTGCCTCTTCTTTTGCAAATTGGCCCACCATATGGACGTATGTTTTCGCAATTTAAGAGCCACATACTTCACTTTCTTCTCATCATCAACTTCTTTAAGATCAAAAATACGTTCAACAGTTTGCATCCAATCTAAGAAGTTTTCAGGATCAAGATTACCATTAAGTTTTCAGGATCAAGATTCACGGTTTTTGGGGTTTGGGGGGTGAAGGACGAGAGGGGGATTGTGTTTTGGTGGATTTTGTATTCGAATTGGGGGTTCTTTGTGGGGCTATGGGGTTCTTTTTCTGGTTCTTGGTGGATGTGAGATGGGGATGATGGGGGGGAATGAATTTGTCATGGAAAGATGGTGAAAAGATTGTAAAAAGATGGATCAAGAACTAAGAGAATAAACTCCTAAGCTCTGATACCAATTTTGATGTATAATGGGATCAAGGATGATCACATTACACAACAATATAAGGATCTTTAAAAACCAAGATAAAAATCTTGATTCTCAAAGTTCTTAAGGATCCAAAAATGAATGAAAAAGAATGAAGATAAACGAAAAGATGGTGAAATTCGTTTACCAAGATTGAAGATCCTGAAGTTTTGATGAATGATGGATGAATGACGAGTTGAGGGGATGAACGATTGATGAATGATGATGAACGATGACTTCTTGAACGTTTGTTAGACGAATATGGAGTGGACGAATGGTTCTTGATAGATTGAATGTTGATTGATGCTTGAAAGATCAATCAAAAATGGATGAATGCTTGAATGAACGAATTGGATGATTGAATGATAGATTTGGCTCTTGAAGATTCTTGGAGGATACAGCCACACCACCTTCAAGAATGCTTCAATCTCTTCCTATCACCGCTTAGGACGCCACCCTAAGCTAGAAGAAGATGATAGAATCGAATCTCCCTCAAGAGAAACGAAATACTAGCAAAAGCTAGAGAGAAAACAGCACCTTGTGTTTGTATTTGATTTATTAAATGAATGAGATTACAAGAGGCCTAAGGGGGTATTTATAGTAATCCTAAGCCCTCCCTAGACGTGTACAAATCAAGAATTAGGCCCCTTGAGGCTTACATCATCCTACACATTTATTACATCATAAAAACTTTAAAATACAGCTCTAGAAAGAAAAGACTATAACTCCTTCAATACTTGTCCAAACTTCAAGATTCAAAAACCATTGGAAAGCTCTTTCAATGCTCTTCAATTTGTCTTTGGATGACTCCCTCATTAGACGCATGTATCTAGAGTTATAGAGTAAATTACCAAACTGCCCTTGTTGAAATCATTCAAACGAAAGGGATACTTGAGTGTATGATGCTCTTTTGCCATATAACCGAGTATTAGGCTCCTATGATGTATATTGGATGTCTTCCTTGATGTCCTTGATGTATATGGCCATCAAATATACATCAGAGGGTTCCTTCCATAAACAACTTGAAAAGGTGACAACCCTGTGGCTTTAGTTGGACTTCGATTGAAGGCAAATTCAGCATGACATAGAAGAGTATCCCAACCCTTCTTGTCTTTACTCACCAATATCTGAAGAAGAGCTCCCAAAGTTCGATTAGTCACTTCGGTTTGTCCATCCGTTTGTGGATGACATGCGGTGCTAAACTTTAATGTTGTACCAAGCTTCTTCCATAAAGTAAGCCAAAAATGACTAAGGAATTTGGAATCTCTATCACTCACCATGGTATTTGGAATGCCATGTAGTTTCACTATTTCTTCAAAATAAAGACTTGCAACCTTAGTAGCATCATAAGTAGTATGACATGGAATAAAATGAGCCATCATTGAAAATCTATCAACGACCACCATAATAGAATCCTTGCCTCTTTGTGTTCTTGGTAGACCAACAACGAAGTCTAAACTCACATCTTCCCATGGATGATGTGGAATGGGAAAAGGAGTATACAACCCTTTATGGCAAAGCATGTGCCTTGGCGATATTGCAAGTATTACATCTCTTTACCATATGCTCAACATCTTTAATCATGCTTGGCCAAAAATTATGCTCCATCATAAGGTAGGTCTTTTCAATTCCAAAGTGATCCGCCAAGGATCCTCCATGGACCTCCATGATTAACAACTCTCGAATGCTACTTTTAGCGATACAAAGTTGATTCCCTTTGAAGAGAAACCCATTTTCAATATGAAAAAGTTGATGAGGGTGTTTCTTACAAAGCTCATAAACCTCCTTGAAATCCTCATCATTTTCAAAACCAAGGACTCTTGAATCTAAAACATGGGTAAGTAATTACCTTCTAGACAAAGCATCCGCTCCTTTGTTAAGATGTCCCGCCTTATGTTTGATAACAAAGTGGAATGCTTGCATATACTCCACCCATTTAGCATGCCTTGGGTTTAACTTGTGTTGCCCTTGGATGAACTTAAGAGCCTCATGATCACTATGTAAGATGAATTCACCACTTAGAAGATAATGCCTCCAATGTTCAAGAGCTCTTATGATGGCATAGAACTCTTTATCATAGGTGATTGATGTAGATTTGGTTCCAAACCTACATCATGGAAGCCAAATACTTAGCTACATTGAAAAGGAGCTTGAAACCATCACATTTGGTTTACATTCGAATGGTCTTAACCATGGAGGAGTAATGATTTGCTCTCTAACTCAAGAACTATAAGGCTATCATGGAAGACGTCCTAGAGTGGATTAATCTATATTCAACGAGCTTTCATATGGTTCAAGATTATTTAAATTTGGATAAGAATTGAGAGAGGTATCATCAAATGTAATCTAGCTTAGTTCATTTGTTTCTTTATGATGTCATTCTTGTATTAGATGATGTAAGCTAGTTTACTCCTTTTTCTTGATTTGTACACGCCTAAGGGGGCTACCATTTAGTATAAATAGACCCCTTGGGTGCCTTGTAATCTCATTCAATTCAAATTCAATCAAATACAAACAAACACATGATGTTGTTGTTTTCCTCTCTAGCTTTCTGCTAGTTCTATTCGTTTCTCTTGATGGAGAACGAGATATCCCCCTTCTTCTATCCAAGGTTGGCATCCTTGGTGGTGAAAGGAAGGAATTGAAGAGTCTTGAAGGTGGTGTGCCTTTATCCTTCCAAGGAGCTTCAATCGCCATTATCAACCATTCATCCAAGCATTCAATCGTCCATCATTCCTCCATTATCAAACCTTCATTTGGTAATCATCTTTCAAAGTTCTTTCCATCTTTTCTATCCATTTCCATTCCATTTTCGAAACTTAAGAACTTTGAGAAGGGAGATTTTCATCTTCGCAAAATCCGGCAAAACACAATCCCCTCTCGTCCTTCACCCACCCAAACCCCAAAAACCGTGAATCTTGCAATCTTTTTGCACCAAGATTGTTCAAGATGGAAGATTCAAGCACTCTCACACCTACACCTACGGAGCCCCAAGAAGATGTTGAAGCATTAAAGAAAAGAATCACCTATCTCAACGATCAACTAAAGAGATACATGCATCTACAACATAGGGTGAACCGTACAAATAGTGAGACTAATGAAAGTGATGAAGAGGTGCCACAAAGACGTTCCCCAAAGGAGGAACGATTCGACTTCATAGTTGAGATCCCGGAGTTTAATGGTAATCTTGATCCCGAGAAATTCTTAGATTGGATGCAAACTATTGAACGTGTTTTTTATCTTAAAGAAGTCCTTGATGAGAAGAAAGTGAAGTATGTGGCTCTTAAGTTGCGAAAACATGCGTCCATATGGTGGGCCAACTTGCAAAAGAAGAGGCAAGCTAAGGGCAAGGACAAGATTAGAACGTGGGATAAGATGAAGAAGAAGCTCCAAGAGAAGTTTCTACCACGAAGTTATCTCCAAGATAACTACTACAAGTTACAACGATTGGTTCAAGGAAGCAAAAGTGTGGAGGAGTACACAAAGGAGTTTGAACCTCTTCTTTGGCGTTGTGATATCAATGAGAATGAACCACAAACTTTGGTACGTTATCTTTTTGGTCTTAATGATTGGATTACACACATTGTTGAATTGCAACCATACAAAACCTTGGATGAGTTGAGTTCCTTATCCCTTAAAGTTGAAAGACAAAGGAGAAATAAGGGAAAAGAAGCCTTGAACAAGTACCAAACTCCACAAGAATCATCCAACCCTACATTCCCACACACGCCACAACAAAATTCCACATTCCCTACAAAACCCCCAAACACAAAAAATTCCACAAAATCAGCCCCCATCCATCCATAAACCCCACGTCCAAGAAACTAAATTCCTAGCATCAAGAAGGTGTTTTTGATGCCAAGGGTTGGGACATTATGCTTCGGAGTGCCCAAATAAGAGAGTAGTATCTTTGGTGGAATATCAAAGTGCTTTGTATGTAGAACCGGAGTGTCATGAAAATGAGAGTGAAGAGGAAAAGGGAGTTGACGTGAATGAGGAAGAAAATGTTGAAGAATGTGTAGAGGAGCCGGATGATGGAGAGTTACTTGTAGTAGGAAGGGCCTTAAATGAAGTTCAATTGCCAAATGATCAAGTACAAAGGGAGGCTATCTTTCGCTCTCGTTGTACCATCAAAGGAAAAGTGTGTTCATTGATCATAGATGGAGGAAGTTGCACCAATGCCGCTTCTACAACAATGGTCAAGAAATTGCAAATGGAGATTAGCCCTCATCCCACACCCTACACTATACAATGGCTAAGCCTAGGACAAGGTATTCGTACGGAACAAAGGGTCTTGGTAAGTCTTTCAATTGGGAAGAATTATAAAGATTCATTATGGTGTGATATTATTCCTATGGATACTTGTCACATTTTGTTGGGAAGACCATGGTTATTCAATAGGAGTGTCATACATGATGGGAGAGCCAACACTAACACTCTCACCCTCCATCAAAAGAAGATCACTTTGACACCTCTACCACAATCTTCTAACCCACGGCCCAAGGAGGATGAAAGTAGCATTGTAACAATCATGAAGAAGGAATATCATGGATATGAAGAGCATAAGGATCTTGTTTTTGCAAACTGAGAGGAAAGCAAAACAAGCAACCATCCAATCTTGAATTCTCCAATGGAACATATCTATCATGTGCACCCTAGAGATATCCACTTGAATCTTATGGTTGAAGTGCCAAGGATTCGACGGAGACAAGAGAATATAGTCACGGGTGATCATCCGAGAGTAAGTCGCTTCATATTAAATGATGAAGGCCAAATTGTGGATTTTGAAATTTTGGAGTTACATGGAATTCCTATACCCATGGGGGAGTATCGAGAAACAAAGTCCAAAAGCGCCGTTGGGTTATTTTGGAAGAAGTTGAGGAAGTTTTGTAAGGGAGTCTATGATGACTTGAAAGCATTTAAGAAGAAAGATTGTAATTTCTTGTGAAGAAGGCAAGTAAGAGAGTTGATGCTCAAAGTTTGAGGACAAACTTTTTCAACCGGGGGAGTATGATGTATATTTGATGGCCATATACATCAAGGACATCAAGGAAGATATCCAATATGCATCATAGGAGCCTAATACTCGGTTATATGGCAAAAGAGCATCATTCACTCAAGTATCCCTTTCGTTTGAATGATTTCAACAAGGGCAGTTTGGTAATTTACATGACAACTCTAGATACATGCGTCTAATGAGTAAGTCATCCAAAGACATATTGAAGAGCATTGAAAGAGCTTTCCAATGGTTTTTGAATCTTGAAGTTTGGACAAGTATTGAAGGAGTTATAGTCTCTTCTTTCTAGAGTCGTATTTTAGAGTTTTTATGATGTAATAAATGTGTAGGATGATGTAAGCCTCAATGGGCCTAATTCTTGATTTGTACACGTCTAGGGAGGGCTAGGATTACTGTAAATACCCCCCCCTTAGGCCTCTTGTAATCTCATTCATTCAATAAATCAAATACAAACACAAGGTGTTGTTTTCTCTCTAGCTTTTGCTAGTATTTCGTTTCTCTTGAGGGAGATTCGATTCTATCATCTTCTTCTAGCTTAGGGTGGCGTCCTAAGTGGTGATAGGAAGAGATTGAAGCATTCTTGAAGGTGGTGTGGCTGTATCCTCCAAGAATCTTCAAGAGCCAAATCTATCATTCATTCATCCAATTCGTTCATTCAAGCATTCATCCATCTTTGATTGATCTTTCAAGCATCAATCAACATTCAATCTATCAAGAACCATTCGTCCACTCCATATTCGTCCAACAAGCGTTCAAGAAGTCATCGTTCATCGTCATTCATCCATCATTTATCAAAACTTCAATTGATCTTCAATCTTGGTAAACGAATTTAACCATCTTTTCGTTTATCTTCATCCTTTTTCATTCATTTTTGGATCCTTAAGAACTTTGAGAAGCAAGATTCTTATCTTAGTTTTTAAAGATCCTTATATTGTTGTGTAATGTGATCATCCTTGATCCCTTTATACATCAAAATTGGTATCAGAGCTTAGGAGTTGATTCTCTTAGTTCTTGATCCATCTTTTTACAATCTTTTCACCATCTTTCCATCACAAATTCATTTCCCCCCATCATCGCCATCTCACATCCACCAAGAACCACAAAAAGAACCCCATAGCCCCACAAAGAACCCCCAATTCGAACACAAAATCCGCCAAAACACAATCCCCTCTTGTCCTTCACCCACCCAAACCCCATAAACCGTGAATCTTGCAATCTTTTTGCACCAAGATTGTTCAAGATGGAAGATTCAAGCACTCTGACACCTACACCTACGGAGCCCCAAGAAGATGTTGAAGCATTAAAGAAAAGAATCACCGATCTCAACGATCAACTAAAGAGATACATGCATCTACAACATAGGGTGAACCGTGGAGATAGTGAGACTAATGAAAGTGATGAAGACGTGCCACAAAGACGTTCCCCAAAGGAGGAACGATTCGACTTCAAAGTTGAGATCCCGGAGTTTAATGATAATCTTGATCCCGAGAACTTCTTAGATTGGATGCAAACTATTGAACGTGTTTTTGATCTTAAAGAAGTCCTTGATGAGAAGAAAGTGAAGTATGTGGCTCTTAAGTTGCGAAAACATGCGTCCATATGGTGAGCCAACTTGCAAAAGAAGAGGCAAGCTAAGGGCAAGGACAAGATTAGAACGTGGGATAAGATGAAGAAGAAGCTCCAAGAAAAGTTTCTACCACCAAGTTATCTCCAAGATAACTACTACAAGTTACAACGATTGGTTCAAGGAAGCAAAAGTGTGGAGGAGTACACAAAGGAGTTTGAACATCTTCTTTGGCGTTGTGATATTAATGAGAATGAACCACAAATTTGGTACGTTATCTTTTTGGTCTTAATGATTGGATTAGACACATTGTTGAATTGCAACCATACAAAACCTTGGATGAGTTGAGTTCCTTATCCCTTAAAGTTGAAAGACAAAGGAGAAATAAGGGAAAAGAAGCCTTGAACAAGTACCAAACTCCACAAGGATGATCCCACCCTACATTCCCACACACGCCACAACAAAATTCCACATTCCCTACAAAACCCCCAAACACAAAAACTCAACAAAATCAGCCCCCATCCATCCATAAACCCCACGTCCAAGAAACCAAATTCCTAGCATCAAGAAGGTGTTTTCGATGCCAAGGGTTGGGACATTATGCTTCGGAGTGCCCAAACAAGAGAGTAGTATCTTTGGTGGAATATCAAAGTGCTTTGTATGTAGAACCGGAGTGTCATGAAAATGAGAGTGAAGAGGAAAAGGGAGTTGACGTGAATGAGGAAGAAAATGTTGAAGAATGTGTAGAGGAGCCGGATGATGGAGAGTTACCTGTAGTAGGAAGGGCCTTAAATGAAGTTCAATTGCCAAATGATCAAGTACAAAGGGAGGCTATCTTTCGCTCTCGTTGTACCATCAAAGGAAAAGTGTGTTCATTGATCATAGATGGAGGAAGTTGCACCAATGCCGCTTCTACAACAATGGTCGAGAAATTGCAAATGGAGATTAGCCCTCATCCCACACCCTACACTATACAATGGCTAAGCCTAGGACAAGGTATTCGTGTGGAACAAAGGGTCTTGGTAAGTCTTTCAATTGGGAAGAATTATAAAGATTCATTATGGTGTGATATTATTCCTATGGATTCTTGTCACATTTTGTTGGGAAGACCATGGTTATTCGATAGGAGTGTCATACATGATGGGAGAGCCAACACTAACACTCTCACCCTCCATCAAAAGAAGATCACTTTGACACCTCTACCACCATCTTCTAACCCACGGCCCAAGGAGGATGAAAGTAGCATTGTAACAATCATGAAGAAGGAATATCATGGATATGAAGAGCATAAGGATCTTGTTTTTGCAAACTGAGAGGAAAGCAAAACAAGCAACCATCCAATCTTGAATTCTCCAATGGAACGTATCTACCAAGTGCACCCTAGAGATATCCACTTGAATCTTATGGTTGAAGTGTCAAGGATTCGACGGAGACAAGAGAATATAGTCACGGGTGATCATTCGAGAGTAGGTCGCTTCATATTAAATGATGAAGGCCAAATTGTAGATTTTGAAATTTTGGAGTTACATGGAATTCCTATACCCATGGGGGAGTATCGAGAAACAAAGTCCAAAAGCGCCGTTGGGTTATTTTGGAAGAAGTTGAGGAAGTTTTGTAAGGGAGTCTATGATGACTTCAAAGCATTTAAGAAGAAAGATTGTAATTTCTTGTGAAGAAGGCAAGTAAGAGAGTTGATGCTCAAAGTTTGAGGACAAACTTTTTCAACCGGGGGAGTATGATGTATATTTGATGGCCATATACATCAAGGACATCAAGGAAGATATCCAATATGCATCATAGGAGCCTAATACTCGGTTATATGGCAAAAGAGCATCATTCACCCAAGTATCCCTTTCGTTTGAATGATTTCAACAAGGGCAGTTTGGTAATTTACTCGACAACTCTAGGTACATGCGTCTAATGAGTAAGTCATCCAAAGACATATTTAAGAGCATTGAAAGAGCTTTCCAATGGTTTTTTAATCTTGAAGTTTGGACAAGTATTGAAGGAGTTATAGTCTCTTCTTTCTAGAGTCGTATTTTAGAGTTTTTATGATGTAATAAATGTGTAGGATGATGTAAGCCTCAATGGGCCTAAGTCTTGATTTGTACATGTCTAGGGAGGGCTAGGATTACTATAAATATCCCCCCCCTTAGGCCTCTTGTAATCTCATTCATTCAATAAATCAAATACAAACACAAGGTGTTGTTTTCTCTCTAGCTTTTGCTAGTATTTCGTTTCTCTTGAAGGAGATTCGATTCTATCATCTTCTTCTACCTTAGGGTGGCGTCCTAAGTGGTGATAGGAAGAGATTGAAGCATTCTTGAAGATGGTGTGGCTGTATCCTCCAAGAATCTTCAAGAGCCAAATATATCATTCATTCATCCAATTCGTTCATTCAAGCATTCATCCATCTTTGATTGATCTTTCAAGCATCAATCAACATTCAATCTATCAAGAACCATTCGTCCACTCCATATTCGTCCAACAAGCGTTCAAGAAGTCATCGTTCATCGTCATTCATCCATCATTCATCAAAACTTCAATTGATCTTCAATCTTGGTAAACGAATTTAACCATCTTTTCGTTTATCTTCATTCTTTTTCATTCATTTTTGGATCCTTAAGAACTTTGAGAAGCAAGATTCTTATCTTGGTTTTTAAAGATCCTTATATTGTTGTGTAATGTGATCATCCTTGATCCCATTATACATCAAAATTGGTATCAGAGCTTAGGAGTTGATTCTCTTAGTTCTTGATCCATCTTTTTACAATCTTTTCACCATCTTTCCATCACAAATTCATTTCCCCCCATCATCTCCATCTCACGTCCACCAAGAATCACAAAAAGAACCACATAGCCCCACAAAGAACCCCCAATTCGAACACAAAATCCGCCAAAACACAATCCCCTCTCGTCCTTCACCCACCCAAACCCCAAAAACCGTGAATCTTGCAATCTTTTTGCACCAAGATTGTTCAAGATGGAAGATTCAAGCACTCTCACACCTACACCTACGGAGCCCCAAGAAGATGTTGAAGCATTAAAGAAAAGAATCACCTATCTCAACGATCAACTAAAGAGATACATGCATCTACAACATAGGGTGAACCGTGGAGATAGTGAGACTAATGAAAGTGATGAAGAGGTGCCACAAAGACGTTCCCCAAAGGAGGAACGATTCGACTTCAAAGTTGAGATCCCGGAGTTTAATGATAATCTTGATCCCGAGAACTTCTTAGATTGGGTGCAAACTATTGAACGTGTTTTTGATCTTAAAGAAGTCCTTGATGAGAAGAAAATGAAGTATGTGGCTCTTAAGTTGCGAAAACATGCGTCCATATGGTGGGCCAACTTGCAAAAGAAGAGGCAAGCTAAGGGCAAGGACAAGATTAGAACGTGGGATAAGATGAAGAAGAAGCTCCAAGAGAAATTTCTACCACGAAGTTATCTCCAAGATAACTACTACAAGTTACAACGATTGGTTCAAGGAAGCAAAAGTGTGGAGGAGTACACAAAGGAGTTTGAACATCTTCTTTGGCGTTGTGATATCAATGAGAATGAACCACAAACTTTGCTACGTTATCTTTTTGGTCTTAATTATTGGATTAGACACATTGTTGAATTGCAACCATACAAAACCTTGGATGAGTTGAGTTCCTTATCCCTTAAAGTTGAAAGACAAAGGAGAAATAAGGGAAAAGAAGCCTTGAACAAGTACCAAGCTCCACAAGGGTCATCCCACCCTACATTCCCACACATGCCACAACAAAATTCCACATTCCCTACAAAACCCCCAAACACAAAAACTCCACAAAATCGGCCCCCATCCATCCATAAACCCCACATCCAAGAAACCAAATTCCTAGCATCAAGAAGGTGTTTTCGATGCCAAGGGTTGGGACATTATGCTTCGGAGTGCCCAAACAAGAGAGTAGTATCTTTGGTGGAATATCTAAGTGCTTTGTATGTAGAACCGGAGTGTCATGAAAATGAGAGTGAAGAGGAAAAGGGAGTTGACGTGAATGAGGAAGAAAATGTTGAAGAATGTGTAGAGGAGCCGGATGATGGAGAGTTACTTGTAGTAGGAAGGGCCTTAAATGAAGTTCAATTGCCAAATGATCAAGTACAAAGGGAGGCTATCTTTCGCTCTCGTTGTACCATCAAAGGAAAAGTGTGTTCATTGATCATAGATGGAGGAAGTTGCACCAATGCCGCTTCTACAACAATGGTCGAGAAATTGCAAATGGAGATTAGCCCTCATCCCACACCCTACACTATACAGTGGCTAAGCCTAGGACAAGGTATTCGTGTGGATCAAAGGGTCTTGGTAAGTCTTTCAATTGGGAAGAATTATAAAGATTCATTATGGTGTGATATTATTCCTATGGATACTTGTCACATTTTGTTGGGAAGACCATGGTTGTTCGATAGGAGTATCATACATGATGGGAGAGCCAACACTAACACTCTCACCCTCCATCAAAAGAAGATCACTTTGACACTTCTAGAGTTGTATTTTACAGTTTTTATGATGTAATAAATGTGTAGGATGATATAAGCCTCAAAGGGCCTAATTCTTGATTTGTACACGTCTAGGGAGGGCTAAGATTACTATAAATACCCCCCCTTAGGCCTCTTGTAATCTCATTCATTCAATAAATCAAATACAAACACAAGGTGTTGTTTTCTCTCTAGCTTTTGCTAGTATTTCGTTTCTCTTGAGGGAGATTCGATTCTATCATCTTCTTCTAGCTTAGTGGCCCTAAGTGGTGATAGGAAGAGATTGAAGCATTCTTGATGGTGGTGTGGCTGTATCCTCCAAGAATCTTCAAGAGCCAAATCTATCATTCATTCATCCAATTCGTTCATTCAAGCATTCATCCATCTTTGATTGATCTTTCAAGCATCAATCAACATTCAATCTATCAAGAACCATTCGTCCACACCATATTCGTCTAACAAGCGTTCAAGAAGTCATCGTTCATCGTCATTCATCCATCATTCATCAAAACTTCAATTGATCTTCAATCTTGGTGAACGAATTTCACCATCTTTTCGTTTATCTTCATCCTTTTTCATTCATTTTTGGATCCTTAAGAACTTTGAGAAGCAAGATTCTTATCTTGGTTTTTAAAGATCCTTATATTGTTGTGTAATGTGATCATCCTTGATCCCATTATACATCAAAATTGGTATCAGAGCTTAGGAGTTGATTATTTTAGTTCTTGATCCATCTTTTTACAATCTTTTCACCATCTTTCTATCACAAATTCATTTCCTCCCATCATCTCCATCTCACGTCCACCAAGAACCACAAAAAGAACCCCATAGCCCCACAAAGAACCCCCAATTCGAACACAAAATCCGCCAAAACACAATCCCCTCTCGTCCTTCACCCACCCAAACCCCAAAAACCGTGAATCTTGCAATCTTTTTGCACCAAGATTGTTCAAGATGGAAGATTCAAGCACTCTCACACCTACACCTACGGAACCCCAAGAAGATGTTGAAGCATTAAAGAAAAGAATCACCTATCTCAACGATCAACTAAAGAGATACATGAATCTACAACATAGGGTGAACCGTGGAGATAGTGAGACTAATGAAAGTGATGAAGAGGTGCCACAAAGACGTTCCCCAAAGGAGGAACGATTCGACTTCAAAGTTGAGATCCCGGAGTTTAATGATAATCTTGATCCCAAGAACTTCTTAGATTGGATGCAAACTATTGAACGTGTTTTTGATCTTAAAGAAGTCCTTGATGAGAAGAAAGTGAAGTATGTGGCTCTTAAGTTGCAAAAACATGCGTCCATATGGTGGGCCAACTTGCAAAAGAAGAGGCAAGCTAAGGGCAAGGACAAGATTAGAACGTGGGATAAGATGAAGAAGAAGCTCTAAGAGAAATGTCTACCACGAAGTTATCTCCAAGATAACTACTACAAGTTACAACGATTGGTTCAAGGAAGCAAAAGTGTGGAGGAGTACACAAAGGAGTTTGAACATCTTCTTTGGCGTTGTGATATCAATGAGAATGAACCACAAACTTTGGTACGTTATCTTTTTGGTCTTAATTATTGGATTAGACACATTGTTGAATTGCAACAATACAAAACCTTGGATGAGTTGAGTTCCTTATCCCTTAAAGTTGAAAGACAAAGGAGAAATAAGGGAAAAGAAGCCTTGAACAAGTACCAAACTCCACAAGGATCATCCCACCCTACATTCCCACACATGCCACAACAAAATTCCACATTCCCTACAAAACCCCCAAACACAAAAACTCCACAAAATCAGCCCCCATCCATCCATAAACCCCACATCCAAGAAACCAAATTCCTAGCATCAAGAAGGTGTTTTCGATGCCAAGGGTTGGGACATTATGCTTCGGAGTGCCCAAACAAGAGAGTAGTATCTTTGGTGGAATATCAAAGTGCTTTGTATGTAGAACCGGAGTGTCATGAAAATGAGAGTGAAGAGGAAAAGGGAGTTGACGTGAATGAGGAAGAAAATGATGAAGAATGTGTAGAGGAGCCGGATGATGGAGAGTTACTTGTAGTAGGAAGGGCCTTAAATGAAGTTCAATTGCCAAATGATCAAGTACAAAGGAGGCTATCTTTCGCTCGTTGTACCATCAAAGGAAAAGTGTGTTCATTGATCATAGATGGAGGAAGTTGCACCAATGCCGCTTCTACAACAATGGTCGAAATTGCAATGGAGATTAGCCTCATCCCACACCCTACACTATACTGATGGCTAAGCCTAGGACAAGGTATTCGTGTGGATCAAAGGGTCTTGGTAAGTCTTTCAATTGGGAAGAATTATAAAGATTCATTATGGTGTGATATTATTCCTATGGATACTTGTCACATTTTGTTGGGAAGACCATGGTTGTTCGATAGGAGTATCATACATGATGGGAGAGCCAACACTAACACTCTCACCCTCCATCAAAAGAAGATCACTTTGACACTTCTAGAGTTGTATTTTACAGTTTTTATGATGTAATAAATGTGTAGGATGATATAAGCCTCAAAGGGCCTAATTCTTGATTTGTACACGTCTAGGGAGGGCTAAGATTACTATAAATACCCCCCCCTTAGGCCTCTTGTAATCTCATTCATTCAATAAATCAAATACAAACACAAGGTGTTGTTTTCTCTCTAGCTTTTGCTAGTATTTCGTTTCTCTTGAGGGAGATTCGATTCTATCATCTTCTTCTAGCTTAGGGTGGCGTCCTAAGTGGTGATAGGAAGAGATTGAAGCATTCTTGATGGTGGTGTGGCTGTATCCTCCAAGAATCTTCAAGAGCCAAATCTATCATTCATTCATCCAATTCGTTCATTCAAGCATTCATCCATCTTTGATTGATCTTTCAAGCATCAATCAACATTCAATCTATCAAGAACCATTCGTCCACACCATATTCGTCTAACAAGCGTTCAAGAAGTCATCGTTCATCGTCATTCATCCATCATTCATCAAAACTTCAATTGATCTTCAATCTTGGTGAACGAATTTCACCATCTTTTCGTTTATCTTCATCCTTTTTCATTCATTTTTGGATCCTTAAGAACTTTGAGAAGCAAGATTCTTATCTTGGTTTTTAAAGATCCTTATATTGTTGTGTAATGTGATCATCCTTGATCCCATTATACATCAAAATTGGTATCAGAGCTTAGGAGTTGATTATCTTAGTTCTTGATCCATCTTTTTACAATCTTTTCACCATCTTTCCATCATAAATTCATTTCCTCCCATCATCTCCATCTCACGTCCACCAAGAACCACAAAAAGAACCCCATAGCCCCACAAAGAACCCCCAATTCGAACACAAAATCCGCCAAAACACAATCCCCTCTCGTCCTTCACCCACCCAAACCCCAAAAACCGTGAATCTTGCAATCTTTTTGCACCAAGATTGTTCAAGATGGAAGATTCAAGCACTCTCACACCTACACCTACGGAACCCCAAGAAGATGTTGAAGCATTAAAGAAAAGAATCACCTATCTCAACGATCAACTAAAGAGATACATGCATCTACAACATAGGGTGAACCGTGGAGATAGTGAGACTAATGAAAGTGATGAAGAGGTGCCACAAAGACGTTCCCCAAAGGAGGAACGATTCGACTTCAAAGTTGAGATCCCGGAGTTTAATGATAATCTTGATCCCAAGAACTTCTTAGATTGGATGCAAACTATTGAACGTGTTTTTGATCTTAAAGAAGTCCTTGATGAGAAGAAAGTGAAGTATGTGGCTCTTAAGTTGCAAAAACATGCGTCCATATGGTGGGCCAACTTGCAAAAGAAGAGGCAAGCTAAGGGCAAGGACAAGATTAGAACGTGGGATAAGATGAAGAAGAAGCTCTAAGAGAAATGTCTACCACGAAGTTATCTCCAAGATAACTACTACAAGTTACAACGATTGGTTCAAGGAAGCAAAAGTGTGGAGGAGTACACAAAGGAGTTTGAACATCTTCTTTGGCGTTGTGATATCAATGAGAATGAACCACAAACTTTGGTACGTTATCTTTTTGGTCTTAATTATTGGATTAGACACATTGTTGAATTGCAACAATACAAAACCTTGGATGAGTTGAGTTCCTTATCCCTTAAAGTTGAAAGACAAAGGAGAAATAAGGGAAAAGAAGCCTTGAACAAGTACCAAACTCCACAAGGATCATCCCACCCTACATTCCCACACATGCCACAACAAAATTCCACATTCCCTACAAAACCCCCAAACACAAAAACTCCACAAAATCAGCCCCCATCCATCCATAAACCCCACATCCAAGAAACCAAATTCCTAGCATCAAGAAGGTGTTTTCGATGCCAAGGGTTGGGACATTATGCTTCGGAGTGCCCAAACAAGAGAGTAGTATCTTTGGTGGAATATCAAAGTGCTTTGTATGTAGAACCGGAGTGTCATGAAAATGAGAGTGAAGAGGAAAAGGGAGTTGACGTGAATGAGGAAGAAAATGATGAAGAATGTGTAGAGGAGCCGGATGATGGAGAGTTACTTGTAGTAGGAAGGGCCTTAAATGAAGTTCAATTGCCAAATGATCAAGTACAAAGGGAGGCTATCTTTCGCTCTCGTTGTACCATCAAAGGAAAAGTGTGTTCATTGATCATAGATGGAGGAAGTTGCACCAATGCCGCTTCTACAACAATGGTCGAGAAATTGCAAATGGAGATTAGCCCTCATCCCACACCCTACACTATACAGTGGCTAAGCCTAGGACAAGGTATTCGTGTGGATCAAAGGGTCTTGGTAAGTCTTTCAATTGGGAAGAATTATAAAGATTCATTATGGTGTGATATTATTCCTATGGATACTTGTCACATTTTGTTGGGAAGACCATGGTTGTTCGATAGGAGTATCATACATGATGGGAGAGCCAACACTAACACTCTCACCCTCCATCAAAAGAAGATCACTTTGACACTTCTAGAGTTGTATTTTACAGTTTTTATGATGTAATAAATGTGTAGGATGATGTAAGCCTCAATGGGCCTAATTCTTGATTTGTACACGTCTAGGGAGGGCTAGGATTACTATAAATACCCCCTTAGGCCTCTTGTAATCTCATTCATTCAATAAATCAAATACAAACACAAGGTGTTGTTTTCTCTCTAGCTTTTGCTAGTATTTCGTTTCACTTGAGGGAGATTCGATTCTATCATCTTCTTCTAGCTTAGGGTGGCGTCCTAAGTGGTGATAGGAAGAGATTGAAGCATTCTTGATGGCGGTGTGGCTGTATCCTCCAAGAATCTTCAGGAGCCAAATCTATCATTCATTCATCCAATTCGTTCATTCAAGCATTCATCCATCTTTGATTGATCTTTCAAGCATCAATCAACATTCAATCTATCAAGAACCATTCGTCCACTCCATATTCGTCTAACAAGCGTTCAAGAAGCCATCGTTCATCGTCATTCATCCATCATTCATCAAAACTTCAATTGATCTTCAATCTTGGTGAACGAATTTCACCATCTTTTCGTTTATCTTCATCCTTTTTCATTCATTTTTGGATCCTTAAGAACTTTGAGAAGCAAGATTCTTATCTTGGTTTTTAAAGATCCTTATATTGTTGTGTAATGTGATCATCCTTGATCCCATTATACATCAAAATTGGTATCAGAGCTTAGGAGTTGATTATCTTAGTTCTTGATCCATCTTTTTACAATCTTTTCACCATCTTTCTATCACAAATTCATTTCCTCCCATCATCTCCATCTCACGTCCACCAAGAACCACAAAAAGAACCCCATAGCCCCACAAAGAACCCCCAATTCGAACACAAAATCCGCCAAAACACAATCCTCTCTCGTCCTTCACCCACCCAAACCCTAAAAACCGTGAATCTTGCAATCTTTTTGCACCAAGATTGTTCAAGATGGAAGATTCAAGCACTCTCACACCTACACCTACGGAACCCCAAGAAGATGTTGAAGCATTAAAGAAAAGAATCACCTATCTCAACGATCAACTAAAGAGATACATGCATCTACAACATAGGGTGAACCGTGGAGATAGTGAGACTAATGAAAGTGATGAAGAGGTGCCACAAAGACGTTCCCCAAAGGAGGAACGATTCGACTTCAAAGTTGAGATCCCGGAGTTTAATGATAATCTTGATTCCAAGAACTTCTTAGATTGGATGCAAACTATTGAACGTGTTTTTGATCTTAAAGAAGTCCTTGATGAGAAGAAAGTGGAGTATGTGGCTCTTAAGTTGCGAGAACATGCGTCTATATGGTGGGCCAACTTGCAAAAGAAGAGGCAAGCTAAGGGAAAGGACAAGATTAGAACGTGGGATAAGATGAAGAAGAAGCTCCAAGAGAAATTTCTACCACGAAGTTATCTCCAAGATAACTACTACAAGTTACAACGATTGGTTCAAGGAAGCAAAAGTGTGGTGGAGTACACAAAGGAGTTTGAACATCTTCTTTGGCGTTGTGATATCAATGAGAATGAACCACAAACTTTGGTACGTTATCTTTTTGGTCTTAATTATTGGATTAGACACATTGTTGAATTGCAACCATACAAAACCTTGGATGAGTTGAGTTCCTTATCCCTTAAAGTTGAAAGACAAAGGAGAAATAAGGGAAAAGAAGCCTTGAACAAGTACCAAACTCCACAAGAATCATCCCACCCTACATTCCCACATACGCCACAACAAAATTCCACATTCCCTACAAAACCCCCAAACACAAAAACTCCACAAAATCAGCCCCCATCCATCCATAAACCCCACGTCCAAGAAACCAAATTCCTAGCATCAAGAAGGTGTTTTCGATGCCAAGGGTTGGGACAATATGCTTCGGAGTGCCCAAACAAGAGAGTAGTATCTTTGGTGGAATATCAAAGTGCTTTGTATGTAGAACCGGAGTGTCATGAAAATGAGAGTGAAGAGGAAAAGGGAGTTGACGTGAATGAGGAAGAAAATGTTGAAGACTGTGTAGAGGAGCCGGATGATGGAGAGTTACTTGTAGTAGGAAGGGCCTTATATAAAGTTCAATTGCCAAATGATCAAGTACAAAGGGAGGCTATCTTTCGCTCTCGTTGTACCATCAAAGGAAAAGTGTGTTCATTGATCATAGATGGAGGAAGTTGCACCAATGCCGCTTCTACAACAATGGTCGAGAAATTACAAATGGAGATTAGCCCTCATCCCATACCCTACACTATACAATGGCTAAGCCTAGGACAAGGTATTTGTGTGGATCAAAGGGTCTTGGTAAGTCTTTCAATTGGGAAGAATTATAAATATTCATTATGGTGTGATATTATTCCTATGGATACTTGTCACATTTTGTTGGGAAGACCATGGTTGTTCGATAGGAGTGTCATACATGATGGGAGAGCCAACACTAACACTCTCACCCTCCATCAAAAGAAGATCACTTTGACACCTTTACCACCATCTTCTAACCCACGGCCCAAGGAGGATGAAAGTAGTATTGTAACAATCATGAAGAAGGAATATCATGGATATGAAGAGCATAAGGATCTTGTTTTTGCAAACTTGGAGGAAAGTGATGCATATCATACTTCTATGCATCAGGAGGAAGCACTAAAGACCTTATCAGCCTGTTACAGATTGTTTCGAGTGGTTACATCGCGAATATCTCCAAAACTAAGGGACTTTTGAGCTCCTTATCTCAAGAGTCTTGAAGTTCTCATTTAGCTATGTGAAAGGGTTATTCCTTATATACATTTTAGGAGATATTGTATTTTCGTTTAAAGGGCCTTTGTTGTAAGTGTTGTTTAAAGGGCCTTTGTTGTAAGTGTCGCCTAAAGGGCCTTGTCGGGGTGACGCGGCCTTGCTGGGGTGACGCTTTTAGGGAGGGTTTCTCCTATAAATAGACCCCTTGGGTCTCTTGTAAAGACATTATCTCATATTCATTCAATAAATCAAATACAAACACAATGTGTTGTTTTCTCTCTAGTTTTGGCTAGAAAACGAATTGCCTTTGGGTTTTTCGTGTGAAATCTTCTCTTCTAATCCAAGATTGAGCATTCTTGGGTGGTGTAAAGGAGGAGTAGGAGCTCTTGAAGATTGTGGTGTGGCTGTATCAATCCGAGGAGTTTCGTTGCTCAATTCTATCAAAGTTACCTCTGTTCAGTTCGTGTATAAAGGTCCTTCTTGATTCATTTCTTGCAAGTTCTTACTCGTGTTTTGATCCGTGTTCTTTCTTGGCATTTTGGTTGTCTCGTGATCCATTATGCATAAATTTGGTATCAGAGCCATGTTTAGATGAATCTCCTTTGTTTCTTGCATAAAATCTTGGACCTTGTTTTGTCACAAAATCGCATAAACCCCCATATTATACACGCCCCCTTGATAGTTCTTCCAAGAACGCATCAAGAACCCATCAAGAACTCATCAAGAACTCATAAAGAACCCATAGCTCCACAAAGAACCATCGTCCTAAACACATACCTAACCAAAATCCGTCCCACTTCCCTCGTGAGTTCATATGACATCAAGTTGATTTCTAATGGCAAATGATGAATCTAAATCAAATGAGGTTTATGAACTTGAGCAACAAATAGCATTTTTGCGTGTGCAATTGGGTAAGCAAATGGAACAAAACAAAATGCTACGTGAAGGATCCATACGTGATGATGTCTCGTCACATGGTGAAGGTAGTTCGAAGTCTAAAAGGCATGAACGTTTGGATTTTAAAGTCGAAGTTCCTGAATTTGATGGTAGTTTGAATGTAGAAGATTATCTTGATTGGATACACATGGTTGAACGTGTTTTTGAGTTGAAAGATTGTAGTGATGAGCTCAAGGTGAAGTACGTTGCTTTGAAATTGAGAAAACATGCTAGTATTTGGTGGACTAACCTTCAAAAGAAGAGAGTTGCAAAAGGGAAAGAAAAGATCCGTTCGTGGGATAAGATGAAGTCAAAGTTGCAATCCAAGTTCCTTCCCCAATCATACGTTGAAGACAACTACTTCAAGTTACAAACGCTTGTCCAAGGCTCTAAATCGGTGGAAGAATACACAAGGGAGTTTGAACATCTCCTTTGGCGTTGTGATCTCAAGGAAAAGGAACCACAAATTCTGGTACGTTACTTGATTGGTTTGAATGATTGGATACGTCATATAGTTGAATTACATTCATATGAATCTCTTGATGAGCTAAGAAACTTGGCTATGAAAGTGGAAAGGCAAAGAAAAGAAAGAGCCAAGGAACCGCAAAGGACGTTCCCAAACACATCCAAACCCTATACCCAACGTCCTTATCCCCAAACACAATCAAAAGCTCCACAAAATCAGCCCCCATCCTCCCTTAAACCCTACTCCAAACCCACATTAAACCAGCCACAAAATCCCCCACCCAAAACCCAAGTCCAAGAACCAAGGACATTACCACCAAGAAGATGTTTTAGGTGCCAAGGATTGGGTCATATTGCATCCGAATGTCCTAACAAGCACACGGTTTCTCTTGTTGAATATCAAAGTGCTTTGTTTGTTGAACCAAGCTTGTATGAAAGTGAACATGAAGTGGAACCTTGTGAGCTTGCCGAAAATGAGAAGGATAATGATGAGGAAGTTGAGCAAGCGGATGAAGGTGAATTATTGGTGCTTAGAAGGGCGTTAAGTGTGGCTTCTACCCCAAATGACAAGGAGCAACGAGAGAACATATTCCATACTAGGTGTACCGTTCAAGGAAAGGTATGCTCTCTTATAATTGATGGAGGTAGTTGTACTAATGCCGCCTCTACTACAATGGTAGAAAAGTTGAATTTGGATGTAAGTTCTCACCCATCCCCTTATAATATTCAATGGTTAAGCCATGGGAAGGGCATTAGAGTTGATAAACGTGTATTAGTCTCATTGTCCATTGGGAAGAATTATAAAGATGATGTATGGTGTGATGTAATACCCATGGATGCTTGTCATATTTTGTTTGGTAGACCGTGGCTTTTTGATAGGTATGTCACTCATGATGGAAGGTTGAATACCTACTCATTCGTCATCAACAAGAAGAAGATTACATTGGCTCCATTGCCCCCTTCTTCTATTCGGCCTCCACCAACAAAAGAGAAAGAAAGGGAGACTAACATTGTATCTTTACTAAAGGCGGAACAACATGAATTCTATGAGCAAAAAGAGTTGATATTGGCGAATATCCAAGAAGCACAAGCTTCCCCAACCAAAGATCATCCACGGCTCTCACCCTTGATGAGGAGGTTTGGTCATTTGTTTCCAAAAGAAATGCCCCAAGGATTGCCACCAAGAAGGGACATTGAACAAAAGATTGATCTCATTCCGGGAACTACATTACCAAATAAGCAAGCCTACCGAATGAACCCCAAGGAATCCCATGAGGTTCAAAGGCAAGTTGATGAGCTACTCCAAAAGGGCCTTATTCGTCCAAGCATGAGTCCATGTGCCGTCCCAGTGTTACTTGTTCCAAAGAAAGATGGTACCCAACGTATGTGCATGGATTGTAGGTCCATCAACCAAATCACCATCAAATATCGTTTCCCCATTCCACGTCTGGAGGATCTCCTTGATGAACTTTATGGAAGTGTTGTGTTTTCAAACATCGATTTGAAGAGTGGATATCATCAAATTCGCATATGTGAAGGAGATGAATGGAAAACGGCTTTCAAAACCAAAGAAGGCTTATATGAATGGGTAGTAATGCCCTTTGGTCTAACAAATGCTCCGTCTACTTTTATGAGGTTAATGAACCATGTATTGAAACCTTTGATTGGAAAGTGTGTTGTTGTATATTTTGATGACATACTTGTATATAGTAGAAGTGAGATTGATCATGTAAAGCATTTAGAGCTAGTTTTGTATATCTTGGAGAAAGAAAAGCTCTACGCCAACTTGGAGAAGTGCTCGTTCTTCTCACCCAAGGTTATCTTCCTTGGATATGTGCTTTCAAAAAATGGAATTCAAGTAGACGAAGGAAAGGTCAAAGCTATCCAAGAATGGCCAACACCAACGAGTATACATGAGGTACGATCATTTCATGGATTAGCTTCATTTTATAGAAGGTTTATCAAGAATTTTTCTACTATTTTGGCTCCTATGACTGAGTTGTTGAAGCAAAAGGAGTTTACATGGAGCAAAAACGATCAATTGGCGTTTGAAGGTATCAAAGAGAAGTTATGTAATGCACCTCTTCTAGCCTTGCCTTGTTTTGACAAAGTTTTTGAAGTAGAAGTGGATGCTAGTGGAGTTGGTATTGGTGCCGTCCTTACACAAGAGGGAAGGCCAATAGCCTACTTTAGCGAGAAGTTGAATGATGCCAAAAGGAAGTTTAGTACATATGACAAGGAGTTCTATGCCATTATAAGAGCTCTTGAGCATTGGAGGCATTATCTACTAAGTGGAGAGTTTATTCTACAAAGTGATCATGAAGCCCTCAAGTTTATCCAAGGACAACACAAGCTTAACCCACGACATGCAAAATGGGTTGAATTTATGCAAGCTTTTCAGTTTGTGATCAAGCATAAGGCCGGGCATTTGAACAGGGGCGCCGATGCTCTATCAAGAAGGTACTTACTTACATATGTTCTTGATTCTAACATTGTTGGATTTGAGCATATTAAGGACTTATATCAAGATGATCAAGATTTCAAAGAAGTATATGAGTTGTCAAAGAAACATCCTCATGAAATGTTTCATATTGAAGATGGTTTCTTATTCAAAGGAAATCAATTATGTATACCAAGGACCTCATTGCGCGAATTGTTGATTCAAGAAGTCCATGAAGGTGCCTTGGCGGGTCATTTTGGTATAGAGAAGACTTATTTGATGTTGAGAGATTATTACTTTTGGCCTATCATGGTGAAGGATGTTGAGCATATTGTTAAGAGATGTGGTACGTGCAACCTTGCCAAGTCACATGTGTTACCACAAGGCGTATATACACCGCTATCGATTCCATATCACGCTTGGGAAGATGTGAGTTTAGACTCCATTGTGGGTCTACCTCGAACTCAAAGAGGTAAAGATTCTATTATGGTGGTTGTAGATCGATTTTCAAAGATGGCTCATTTTGTACCTTGCAACACTACATATGATGCTACGAAAGTTGCTACTTTATATTTTGATGAAATTGTGAAGTTGCATGGCATACCCAAGACTATAGTGAGTGATAGGGACTCTAAGTTTCTAAGTCATTTTTGGGTTACTCTTTGGAAGAAAATGGGAACAAGGCTCAAGTTTAGCACGACTTGTCATCCACAAACGGATGGACAAACGGAGGTAGTCAATCGAACCTTGGGAGCCTTGTTGAGGACATTGGTGAATAAAGAAAAGAAGAGTTGGGATACTTTGTTGAGCATTGCCGAGTTTGCATATAATAGAAGTCCTAATCGTGCTACAAAGTTATCTCCATTTGAAGTTGTCTATGGAAGAAATCCTCTTAAACCCATGGATTTATCTCCTGTTTCTACATCTACGAAGTTTAGCTTTGAAGCAAGTAAAAGAGTAGAGGAGATTAAGAAGCTGCATGAGGAAGTTCGTGAGAAGATTAAGAGATATACTCAAAAGGTTGAAGAGAAAATGAATCAAAAGAGGAAGAAAGTTATATTCAAGCCTGGAGATTTAGTATGGTTACACTTGAAGAAAGAGAGATTTCCAAGTAAGAGAAAAGGGAAATTGAAACCGAGAAGTGAAGGTCCTTATGAGATCTTAGAAAGACTTGGTGACAACGCTTATCGTTTGAAGATGGAAGATGAGTATGAAGGAAGTTGTACTTTCAATGTGTGTGATCTCAAGCCTTATTATAATGAAGGTGAAGAAATTCCAAGTTTGAGGGCAAACTCTTTTCAAGAAAGGGAGAATGATGCATATCATACTTCTATGCATCAGGAGGAAGCACTAAAGGACCTTATCAGCCTGCTACAGATTGTTTCGAGTGGTTACATCGCGAATATCTCCAAAACTAAGGGACTTTTGAGCTCCTTATCTCAAGAGTCTTGAAGTTCTCATTTAGCTATGAGAAAGGGTTATTCCTTATATACATTTTAGGAGATATTGTATTTTCGTTTAAAGGGCCTTTGTTGTAAGTGTCGTTTAAAGGGCCTTTGTTGTAAGTGTCGCCTAAAGGGCCTTGTCGGGGTGACGCGGCCTTGTTAGGGTGACGCTTTTAGGGAGGGGTTCTCCTATAAATAGACCCCTTGGATCTCTTGTAAAGACATTATCTCATATTCATTCAATAAATCAAATACAAACACAATGTGTTGTTTTCTCTCTAGTTTTGGCTAGAAAACGAATTGCCTTTGGGTTTTTCGTGTGAAATCTTCTCTTCTAATCCAAGATTGAGCATTCTTGGGTGGTGTAAAGGAGGAGTAGGAGCTCTTGAAGATTGTGGTGTGGTTGTATCAATCCGAGGAGTTTCGTTGCTCAATTCTATCAAAGTTACCTCTGTTCAGTTCGTGTATAAAGGTCCTTCTTGATTCATCTCTTGCAAGTTCTTACTTGTGTTTTGATCCGTGTTCTTTCTTGGCATTTTGGTTGTCTCGTGATCCATTATGCATCAGAAAGCAAAACAAGCAACCATCCAATCTTGAATTCTCCCATGGAACGTATCTATCATGTGCACCCTAGATATATCCACTTGAATCTTATGGTTGAAGTGCCAAGGATTCGACGGAGACAAGAGAATATAGTCACGGGTGATCATTCGAGAGTAGGTCGCTTCATATTAAATGATGAAGGCCAAATTGTGGATTTTGAAATTTTGGAGTTACATGGAATTCCTATACCCATGGGGGAGTATCGAGAAACAAAGTCCAAAAGCGCCATTGGGTTATTTTGGAAGAAGTTGAGGAAGTTTTGTAAGGGAGTCTATGATGACTTCAAAGCATTTAAGAAGAAAGATTGTAATTTCTTGTGAAGAAGGCAAGTAAGAGAGTTGATACTCAAAGTATGAGGACAAACTTTTTCAACCGGGGGAGTATGATGTATATTTGATGGCCATATACATCAAGGACATCAAGAAAGACATCCAATATGCATCATAGGAGCCTAATACTCGGTTATATGGCAAAAGAGCATCCTTCACTCAAGTATCCCTTTCGTTTGAATGATTTCAACAAGGGCAGTTTGGTAATTTAATCTACAACTCTAGATTCATGCGTCTAATGAGTAAGTCATCGAAAGACATATTGAAGAACATTGAAAGAGCTTTCCAATGGTTTTTGAATCTTGAAGGTTGGACAAGTATTGAAGGAGTTATAGTCTCTTCTTTCGAGAGTTGTATTTTAGAGTTTTTATGATGTAATAAATGTGTAGGATGATGTAAGCCTCAATGGGCCTAATTCTTGATTTGTACACGTCTAGGGAGGGCTAGGATTACTATAAATACCCCCCTTAGGCCTCTTGTAATCTCATTCATTCAATAAATCAAATACAAACACAAGGTGTTGTTTTCTCTCTAGCTTTTGCTAGTATTTCGTTTCTCATGAGGGAGATTCGATTCTATCATCTTCTTCTAGCTTAGGGTGGCGTCCTAAGTTGTGATAGGAAGAGATTGAAGCATTCTTGAAGGTGGTGTGGCTGTATCCTCCAAGAATCTTCAAGAGCCAAATCTATCATTCATTCATCCAATTCGTTCATTCAAGCATTCATCCATCTTTGATTGATCTTTCAAGCATCAATCAACATTCAATCTATCAAGAACCATTCGTCCACTCCATATTCGTCCAACAAGCGTTGAAGAAGTCATCGTTCATCGTCATTCATCCATCATTCATCAAAACTTCAATTGATCTTCAATCTTGGTAAACAAATTTCACCATGTTTTCGTTTATCTTCATCCTTTTTCATTTATTTTTTGGATCCTTAAGAACTTTGAGAAGCAAGATTCTTATCTTGGTTTTTAAAGATCCTTATATTGTTGTGTAATATGATCATCCTTGATCCCATTATACATCAAAATTGGTATCAGAGCTTAGGAGTTGATTCGCTTAGTTCTTGATCCATCTTTTTACAATCTTTTCACCATCTTTCCATCACAAATTCATTTCCCCCCATCATCTCCATCTCATGTCCACCAAGAACCACAAAAAGAACCCCATAGCCCCACAAAGAACCCCCAATTCGAACACAAAATCCGCCAAAACACAATCCCCTCTCGTCCTTCACCCACCGAAACCCCAAAAACCGTGAATCTTGCAATCTTTTTGCACCAAGATTGTTCAAGATGGAAGATTCAAGCACTCTCACACCTACACCTACGGAGCCCCAAGAAGATGTTGAAGCATTAAAGAAAAGAATCACCTATCTCAACGAATAACTAAAGAGATACATGCATCTACAACATAGGGTGAACCGTGGAGATAGTGAGACTAATGAAAGTGATGAAGAGGTGCCACAAAGACGTTCCCCAAAGGAGGAACGATTCGACTTCAAAGTTGAGATCCTGGAATTTAATGGTAATCTTGATCCCGAGAACTTCTTAGATTGGATGCAAACTATTGAACATGTTTTTGATCTTAAAGAAGTCCTTGATAAGAAGAAAGTGAAGTATGTGGCTCTTAAGTTGCGAAAACATGAGTCCATATGGTTGGCCAACTTGCAAAAGAAGAGGCAAGCTAAGGGCAAGGACAAGATTAGAACGTGGGATAAGATGAAGAAGAAGCTCCAAGAGAAGTTTCTACCACCAAGTTATCTCCAAGATAACTACTACAAGTTACAACGATTGGTTCAAGGAAGCAAAAGTGTGGAGGATTACACAAAGGAGTTTGAACATCTTCTTTGGCGTTGTGATATCAATGAGAATGAACCACTAACTTTGGTACGTTATCTTTTTGGTCTTAATGATTGGATTAGACACATTGTTGAATTGCCACCATACAAAACCTTGGATGAGTTGAGTTCCTTATCCCTTAAAGTTGAAAGACAAAGGAGAAATAAGGGAAAAGAAGCCTTGAACAAGTACCAAACTCCACAAGAATCATCCCACCCTACATTCCCACACACGCCACAACAAAATTCCACATTCCCTACAAAACCCCCAAACACAAAAACTCCACAAAATCAGCCCCCATCTATCCATAAACCCCACGTCCAAGAAACCAAATTTCAAGCATCAAGAAGGTGTTTTCGATGCCAAGGGTTGGGACATTATGCTTCGGAGAGCCCAAACAAGAGAGTAGTATCTTTGGTGGAATATCAAAGTGCTTTGTATGTAGAACCGGAGTGTCATGAAAATGAGAGTGAAGAGGAGAAGGGAGTTGACGTGAATGAGGAAGAAAATGTTGAAGAATGTGTAGAAGGAGCCGGATGATGGAGAGTTACTTTTAGTACGAAGGGCCTTAAATGAAGTTCAATTGCCAAATGATCAAGTACAAATGGAGGCTATCTTTCGCTCTCGTTGTACCATCAAAGGAAAAGTGTGTTCATTTATCATAGATGGAGGAAGTTGCACCAATGCCGCTTCTACAACAATGGTCGAGAAATTGCAAATGGAGATTAGCCCTCATCCCACACCCTACACTATACAATGGCTAAGCCTAGGACAAGGTATTCGTGTGGATCAAAGGGTCTTGGTAAGTCTTTCAATTGGGAAGAATTATAAAGATTCATTATGGTGTGATATTATTCCTATGGATACTTATCACATTTTGTTGGGAAGACCATGGTTGTTCGATAGGAGTGTCATACATGATGGGAGAGCCAACACTAACACTCTCACCCTCCATCAAAAGAAGATCACTTTGACACCTCTACCACCATCTTCTAACCCACGGCCCAAGGAGGATGAAAGTAGCATTGTAACAATCATGAAGAAGGAATATCATGGATATGAAGAGCATAAGGATCTTGTTTTTGCAAACTTGGAGGAAAGCAAAACAAGCAACCATCCAATCTTGAATTCTCCAATGGAACGTATCTATCATGTGCACCCTAGAGATGTCCACTTGAATCTTATGGTTGATGTGCCAAGGATTCGACGGAGACAAGAGAATATAGTCACGGGTGATCATTCGAGAGTAGGTCGCTTCATATTAAATGATGAAGGCCAAATTGTGGATTTTGAAATTTTGGAGTTACTTGGAATTCCTATACCCATGGGGGAGTATCGAGAAACAAAGTCCAAAAGCGCCATTGGGTTATTTTGGAAGAAGTTGAGGAAGCTTTGTAAGGGAGTCTATGATGACTTCAAAGCATTTAAGAAGAAAGATTGTAATTTCTTGTGAAGAAGGCAAGTAAGAGAGTTGATGCTCAAAGTTTGAGGACAAACTTTTTCAACCGGGGGAGTATGATGTATATTTGATGGCCATATACATTAAGGACATCAAGGAAGACATCCAATATGCATCATAGGAGCCTAATACTCGGTTATATGGCAAAAGAGCATCATTCACTCAAGTATCCCTTTCGTTTGAATGATTTCAACAAGGGCAGTTTGGTAATTTACTCTATAACTCTAGATACATGCGGCTAATGAGTAAGTCATCCAAAGACATATTGAAGAGCATTGAAAGAGCTTTCCAATGGTTTTTGAATCTTGAAGTTTGGACAAGTATTGAAGGAGTTATAGTCTCTTCTTTCTAGAGTTGTATTTTAGAGTTTTTATAATGTAATAAATGTGTAGGATGATGTAAGCCTCAAGGGGCCTAATTCTTGGTTTGTACACGTCTAGGGAGGGCTAGGATTACTATAAATACCCCCCCCCCCTTTAGGCCTCTTGTAATCTCATTCATTCAATAAAGCAAATACAAACACAAGGTGTTGTTTTCTCTCTAGCTTTTGCTAGTATTTCGTTTCTCTTGAGGGAGATTCGATTCTATCATCTTCTTCTAGCTTAGGGTGGCGTCCTAAGTGGTGATAGGAAGAGATTGAAGCATTCTTGAAGGTGGTGTGGCTGTATCCTCCAAGAATCTTCAAGAGCTAAATCTATCATTCATTCATCCAATTCGTTCATTCAAGCATTCATCCATCTTTGATTTATCTTTCAAGCATCAATCAACATTCAATCTATCAAGAACCATTCGTCGACTCCATATTCGTCCAACAAGCGTTCAAGAAGTCATCGTTCATCGTCATTCATCCATCATTCATCAAAACTTCAATTGATCTTCAATCTTAGTAAACGAATTTCACCATCTTTTTTCATTCATCGTTCATCGTTCATCGTTCATCGTTGATCGTTCATCGTTCATCGTTCATCGTTCATTCATTATATCGTTCATTCATCGTTCAAGTCATCGTTCATCGTTCATCGTCATCCTTTTTCATTCATTTTTGGAATCTTAAGAACTTTGAGAAGCAAGATTCTTATCTTGGTTTTTGAAGATCCTTATATTGTTGTGTAATGTGATCATCCTTGATCCCATTATACATCAAAATTGGTATCAGAGCTTAGGAGTTGATTCTCTTTGTTCTTGATCCATCTTTTTACAATCTTTTCACCATCTTTCCATCACATATTCATTTCCCCCCATCATCTCCATCTCACGTCCACCAAGAACCACAAAAAGAACCCCATAGCCCCACAAAGAACCCCCAATTCGAACACAAAATCCGCCAAAACACAATCCCTTCTCGTCCTTTACCCAGCCAAACCCCAAAAACCGTGAATCTTGCAATCTTTTTGCACCAAGATTGTTCAAGAAGAAGATTCAAGCACTCTCAAACCTACACCTACGGAGCCCCAAGAAGATGTTGAAGCATTAAAGAAAAGAATCACCTATCTCAACGATCAACTAAAGAGATACATGCATCTAAAACATAGGGTGAACCGTGGAGATAGTGAGACTAATGAAAGTGATGAAGAGGTGCCACAAAGACGTTCCCCAAAGGAGGAACGATTCGACTTCAAAGTTGAGATCCCGGAGTTTAATGGTAATCTTGATCCCGAGAACTTCTTAGATTGGATGCAAACTATTGAACGTGTTTTTGATCTTAAAGAAAGTGAACGTGGGATAAGATGAAGAAGAAGCATTCTATCATCTGGTTCTAGCTTAGGTTGGCGTCCTAAGTGGTGATAGGAAGAGATTGACGCATTCTTGAAGGTGGTGTGGCTGTATCCTCCAAGAATATTCAAGAGCTAAATCTTTATTCATTCATCCAATTCGTTTATTCAAGCATTCATTCATCTTTGATTGATCTTTCAAGCATCAATAACCATTCAATCTATCAAGAACCATTCGTCCACTCCATACAAAATGATCAAGTACAAAGGGAGGCTATCTTTCGCTCTCGTTGTACCATCAAAGGAAAAGTGTGTTCATTGATCATAGATGGAGGAAGTTGCACCAATGCCGCTTCTACAACAATGGTCGAGAAATTGCAAATGGAGATTAGCCCTCATCCCACACCCTACACTATACAATGGCTAAGCCTAGGACAAGGTATTCGTGTGGATCAAAGGGTCTTGGTAAGTCTTTCAATTGGGAAGAATTATAAAGATTCATTATGGTGTGATATTTTTCCTATGGATACTTGTCACATTTTGTTGGGAAGACCATGGTTGTTCGATAGGAGTGTCATACATGATGGGAGATCCAACACTAACACTCTCACCCTCCATCAAAAGAAGATCACTTTGACACCTCTACCACCATCTTCTAACCCACGTCCCAAGGAGGATGAAAGTAGCATTATAACAATCACGAAGAAGGAATATCATGGATATGAAGAGCATAAGGATCTTGTTTTTGCAAACTTGGAGGAAAGCAAAACAAGCAACCATCCAATCTTGAATTCTCCAATGGAACGTATCTATCATGTGCACCCTAGAGATATCCACTTGAATCTTATGGTTGAAGTGCCAAGGATTCGAAGGAGACAAGAGAATATAGTCACGGGTGATCATTCGAGATTAGGTCGCTTCATATTAAATGATGAAGGCCAAATTGTGGATTTTGAAATTTTGGAGTTACATGGAATTCCTATACCCATGGGGGGTATCGAGAAACAAAGTCCAAAAGCGCCATTGGGTTAATTTGGAAGAAGTTGAGGAAGTTTTGTAAGGGAGTCTATGATGACTTCAAAGCATTTAAGAAGAAAGATTGTAATTTCTTGTGAAGAAGGCAAGTAAGAGAGTAGATTCTCAAAGTTTGAGGACAAACTTTTTCAACCGGGGGAGTATGATGTATATTTGATGGCCATATACATCAAGGACATGAAGGAAGACATCCAATATGCATCATAGGAGCCTAATACTCGGTTATATGGCAAAAGAGCATCATTCACTCAAGAATCTCTTTCGTTTGAATGATTTCAACAAGGGCAGTTGGGTAATTTACTCTATAACTCTAGATACATGCGTCTAATGAGTATGTCATCCAAAGACATATTGAAGAGCATTGAAAGAGCTTCCCAATGGTTTTTTAATCTTGAAGTTTGGACAAGTATTGAAGGAGTTATAGTCTCTTCTTTCTAGAGTTGTATTTTAGAGTTTTTATGATGTAATAAATGTGTAGGATGATGTAAGCCTCAAGGGGCCTAATTCTTGATATGTACACGACTAGGGAGGGCTAGGATTACAATAAATACCCCCCCGGTAGGCCTCTTGTAATCTCATTCATTTAATAAATCAAATACAAACACAAGGTGTTGTTTTCTCTCTAGCTTTTGCTAGTATTTCGTTTCTCTTGAGGGAGATTCGATTCTATCATCTGCTTCTAGCTTAGGTTGGCGTCCTAAGTGGTGATAGGAAGAGATTGACGTATTCTTGAAGGTGGTGTGGCTGTATCCTCCAAGAATCTTCAAGAGCTAAATCTTTATTCATTCATCCAATTCGTTTATTCAAGCATTCATTCATCTTTGATTGAACTTTCAAGCATCAATAACCATTCAATCTATCAAGAAGCTCCAAGAGAAGTTTCTACCACCAAGTTATCTCCAAGATAACTACTACAAGTTACAACGATTCGTTCAAGGAAGCAAAAGTGTGGAGGAGTACACAAAGGAGTTTGAACATCTTCTTTGGCGTTGTGATATCAATGAGAATGAAACACAAACTTTGGTACGTTATCTTTTTGGTCTTAATGATTGGATTAGACACATTGTTGAATTGCAACCATACAAAACCTTGGATGAGTTGAGTTCCTTATCCCTTAAAGTTGAAAGACAAAGGAGAAATAAGGGAAAAGAAGCCTTGAACAAGTACCAAACTCATCAAGAATCATCCCACCCTACATTCCCACACACGCCACAACAAAATTCCACATTCCCTACAAAACCCCCAAACACAAAAACTCCACAAAATCAGCCCCCATCCTTCCATAAACCCCACGTCCAAGAAACCAAATTCCTAGCATCAAGAAGGTGTTTTCGATGCCAAGGGTTGGGACATTATGCTTCAGAGTGCCCAAACAAGAGAGTAGTATCTTTGGTGGAATATCAAAGTGCTTTGTATGTAGAACCGGAGTGTCATGAAAATGAGAGTGAACAGGAAAAGGGAGTTGACGTGAATGAGGAAGAAAATGTTGAAGAATGTGTAGAAGGAGCCGGATGATGGAGAGTTACTTGTAGTAGGAAGGGCCTTAAATGAAGTTCAAGTGCCAAATGATCAAGTACAAAGGGAGGCTATCTTTCGCTCTCATTGTACCATCAAAGGAAAAGTGTGTTCATTGATCAAAGATGGAGGAAGTTGCACCAATGCCGCTTCTACAACAATGCTCGAGAAATTGCAAATGGAGATTAGCCCTCATCCCACACCCTACACTATACAATGGCTAAGCCTAGGACAAGGTATTCGTGCGGATCAAAGGGTCTTGGTAAGTCTTTCAATTGGGAAGAATTATAAAGATTCATTATGGTGTGATATTATTCCTATGGATACTTGTCACATTTTGTTGGGAAGACCATGGTTGTTCGATAAGAGTGTCATACATGATGGGAGAGCCAACACTAACACTCTCACCCTCCATCAAAAGAAGATCACCTTGACACCTCTACCACCATCTTCTAACCCACGGCCAAAAGAGGATGAAAGTAGCATTGTAACAATCATGAAGAAGGAATATCATGGATATGAAGAGCATAAGGATCTTGTTTTTGCAAACTTGGAGGAAAGCAAAACAAGCAACCATCCAATCTTGAATTCTCCAATGGAACGTATCTATCATGTGCACCCTAGAGATATCCACTTGAATCTTATGGTTGAAGTGCCAAGGATTCGAAGGAGACAAGAGAATATAGTCACGGGTGATCATTCGAGAGTAGGTCGCTTCATATTAAACGATGAAGGCCAAATTGTGGATTTTGAAATTTTGGAGTTACATGTTCCTATACCCATGGGCGGGTATCGAGAAACAAAGTCCAAAAGCGCCATTGTGTTATTTTGGAAGAAGTTGAGGAAGTTTTGTAAGGGAGTCTATGATGACTTCAAAGCATTTAAGAAGAAAGATTGTAATTTCTTGTGAAGAATGCAAGTAAGAGAGTTGATGCTCAAACTTTGAGGACAAACTTTTTCAACCGGGGGAGTGTGATGAATATTTGATGGCCATATATATCAAGGACATCAAGGAAGACATCCAATATGCATCATAGGAGCCTAATACTCGGTTATATGGCAAAAGAGCATGATTCACTCAAGTATCCCTTTCGTTTGAATGATTTCAACAAGGGCAGTTTGGTAATTTACTCTATAACTCTAGATACATGCGTCTAATGAGTAAGTCATCCAAAGACATATTGAAGAGCATTGAAAAAGCTTTCCAATGGTTTTTGAATCTTGAAGTTTGGACAAGTATTGAAGGAGTTATAGTCTCTTCTTTCTAGAGTTGTATTTTAGAGTTTTTATGATGTAATAAATGTGTAGGATGATGTAAGCCTCAAGGAGCCTAATTCTTGATTTGTACACGTCTAGGGAGGGCTAGGATTACTATAAATACCCCCCTAGGCCTCTTGTAATCTCATTCATTCAATAAATCAAATACAAACACAAGGTGTTGTTTTCTCTCTAGCTTTTGCTAGTATTTCGTTTCTCTTCAGGGAGATTCGATTCTATCATCTTCTTCTAGCTTAGGGTGGCGTCCTAAGTGGTGATAGGAAGAGATTGAAGCATTCTTGAAGGTGGTGTGGCTGTATTCTCCAAGAATCTTCAAGAGCCAAATCTATCATTCATTCATCGACTTCGTTCATTCAAGCATTCATCCATCTTTGATTGATCTTTCAAGCATCAATCAACATTCAATCTATCAAGAACCATTCGTCCACTCCATATTCGTCCAACAAGCGTTCAAGAAGTCATCGTTCATCGTCATTCATCCATCATTCATCAAAACTTCAATTGATCTTCAATCTTGGTAAACGAATTTCACCATCTTTTCGTTTATCTTCATCCTTTTTCATTCATTTTTGGATCCTTAAGAACTTTGAGAAGCAAGATTCTTGTCTTGGTTTTTAAAGATCCTTATATTGTTGTGTAATGTGATCATCCTTGATCCCATTATACATCAAAATTGGTATCAGAGCTTAGGAGTTGATTCTCTTAGTTCTTGATCCATCTTTTTACAATCTTTTCACCATCTTTCCATCACAAATTCATTCCCCCCCATCATCTCCATCTCACGTCCACCAAGAACCACAAAAAGAACTCCATAGCCCCACAAAGAACCCCCAATTCGAACACAAAATCCGCCAAAACACAATCCCCTCTCGTCCTTCACCCACCCAAACCCCAAAAACCGTGAATCTTGCAATCTTTTTGCACCAAGATTGTTCAAGATGGAAGATTCAAGCACTCTCATACCTACACCTACGGAGCCCCGAGAAGATGTTGAAGCATTAAAGAAAAGAATCACCTATCTCAACGATCAACTAAAGAGATACATGCATCTACAACATAGGGTGAACCGTGGAGATAGTGAGACTAATGAAAGTGATGAAGAGGTGCCACAAAGACGTTCCCCAAAGGAGGAACGATTCGACTTCAAAGTTGAGATCCCGGAGTTTAATGGTAATCTTGATCCCGAGAACTTCTTAGATTGGATGCAAACTATTGAACGTGTTTTTGATCTTAAAGAAGTCCTTGATGAGAAGAAAGTGAAGTATGTGGCTCTTAAGTTGCAAAAACATGCGTCCATATTGTGGGCCAATTTGCAAAAGAAGAGGCAAGCTAAGGGCAAGGACAAGATTAGAACGTGGGATAAGATGAAGAAGAAGCTCCAAGAGAAGTTTCTACCACCAAGTTATCTCCAAGATAACTACTACAAGTTACAACGATTGGTTCAAGGAAGCAAAAGTGTGGAGGAGTACACAAATGATGTATAATGGGATCAAGGATGATCACATTACACAACAATTCATGAAAAGATCTTTTGCAAGACATAGAATATGAATCTTGATGAAGAAAGACTTCAAGCAAGACTCACGGTTTAGTGGGGAATGTAGGGGACGAAATGGGGAATGTGTTTAGGCTAGGTTTGAGTTTGGTTTAAGGTTTTTTTTTGTGGAGTTTATGGTTCTTTATGAGTTCTTGATGAGTTCTTGGAAGAACTTATGGGTGGCGTGAGAATGGGGATGGTGGGGGATGGATTTGTGGTGGAAAGATTGTAAAAAGATGATATCAAGAACCACAAGAATCAATCTCCTAGGTTCTGATACCAATTTTGATGTATAATGGGATCAAGGATGATCACATTACACAACAATATAAGGATCTTTAAACTTGGGGTTGGATAGATTGATTCTTGATCACAAGAATGAATGAATAAAGATGGAAATGGAGTGTAAATGAATGAATAATGGATGATGAATGAATGGATGGATGGATGAACGAATGAATGGGGATGTATTCTGGTTGGTATGGAAAAGAATAGAATGAAAATGCAATGGAAATCAAAAGATTCAAAAGAATAGATTGAAACTTACAACAAGAATGAATCGTTTGATCGAATGATAAACGGCTTGGGATCTTCTAAGGAGATACAGATTCACCACTCCTAGAATCCTCCAACTCTTCCTATCACCATCTAAGATAGCCAATCTTAGAATAGAAGAAGAGATTCAAAAGACTCTCCCTCAAGAGAACCAATTCTAGCACACAACCTAGAGAGAAAACACAATGTGTTTACTTTGTATTTGATATAAGATGTAATGAATGAATACAATGGCACCCTAGGGGGTCTATTTATACTACTCTTAGGACCCCTTGGAGGTGTACCTAGGGTTCAAGAAACCAAGAATCAACTATTACATCATATATCCTATTTATGACATCATAAACTCTAAAATACAACTCTAGAAAGAAATTGCTTTAACTCCTTCAATACTTGTCCGTTTTCATTGATTCAAAAACCATTAGAAAGCTTATTGAAAGAGCTCCAATCTGTCTTTTGATGATTTCCTCAATAGATGTATGGATCTAGAGTTATAGAGCAAAATATCGAACTGTACTTGATGGAATCCTTTGCTGCCGTGAGAGATGACTTCTCAATAAGTACTTGAGAGTTATTTATGCTCATTGATGTCCTCCAAATGTGAGAGTAACTCCATGTAAGCTAGAATACCATCAAGGTCCTTCATGCTTTCTTCCTTGAGCTAATAAACCCTTGTAGTTGTTGATACCCAAGGCGACATTTGTAGCTTCTAGCTGGATAGAGGTCCTTTAGCTAGGCCTTGATGTATATAGCTAGGAAAATATACATCATTCTCACCCGGTTGAAAAAGTTTGTCCTCGAAGTTAGACAAAACTTCTTCTTCCTTGTTTTCCTTCCTTCTTTATAAGATGTCTTCCCATATGTGTTATTGACATCACTTCTCTTGTTCCTTCTTATGAGTTTACAACTTTTCTTCTTGAATGCCTTGAAATCATCATAGATTCCTTTGATGCTTGACTTGAACTTCCACTTTCTTCCAAGTCTTCTCATGAATAAGCCAATGATATTATGGTGCTTCAAATCTCGTTTATTCATGGAGATTGTAGAAATCGCATATAACTTCTCAACTTCAAAGTATAGATTCACAAGCTTTTAACTCATGATGAAGACAATAGTAATATGGTGTTCCATCTTTGAAGGATGACCTTCAACGATCTTAATATCATCTTGACTTCCTTGAATCCTTGGCACTTAAACCATAAAATTCAAGCTTTCATCTCCATATGGTATAGAAGGATTGCGAATGTCACAATATTGCAGCTTATACTCGATATCAACGATCATGCTAGGCCAGAAATAATTCTCCTTCATCTTAAAATACGTATTGAGAAGACCCAAATTATCAAAAGAACTTCCATGTACTTCCATGATCAAGATTTCACGAATTCCACTCCTTGGAATACACACTTGATTCCCTTTGAAAAGAAATCCATGATCAATATAAAAGGATTGTTGAGGATGCTTCTCACATACCTTGTATACTTCTTTAAAATCATCATCATCTTCATACAACTCCTTGATATATTCAAGACTAAGTACTCTTGAATCAAACATGTATCTCCTCGTTAGAAAACTTCCTTTAGTCAAAGGACTTGCTTCCTCCAAGTGACTTGATTTTGATGAACGAATCAAGTACTTCATCTCAAAGCATAATGATGGCTTGATCTCCTTATCACATGAAACATACTCCAATACTTTGTAAGAATCACAAAGCTTAAGCATGAATCCTTCAAGATGATAATCCTTTTGCTCAAATATCCTCATGATAGCAACAAGTATGAATGCTAAGCCATAAGCATGTAGCTTCTTCTTTTCTCCACTTGGTATTTCACCAAAATAATCCATGGGACAACTTCCTTGAGATAGGACTTCACCTTTCTCAACTCCATTTGTAATGAACAAATATGATGCAAGAATAGGGAATAAAAGAATATGACGATCTTTAGCATCCTTTAAGAGACATAGTACCTCAAGTATAGATGCAAGTATGGACCCTTCTTGAATAATTTTTTTCTTCCTTTTGTCCACTTGAATTACTCCATTTGATGAGATATGGTGAGATAGCATATTCTTGACGAGGTAAGGACATTTCTCCAAGTACTTCTCGATTCTCCATGTGGCTTCTTATGCTTAAGGCTAACTCCAAAGGATTTACATACTCCTTTCTACTTCTACTACATACAAAAATGTTATCAAAGTATACAAATACAATCTCTTTACATTGCAATGGTACATACTCTTTCAAAATATGTTGTATACTATGAAAATCAAGGACATTGATGTAGTTATCCATGAATTGCGCTTGATCCTTTGCATAGACCATTCGGTGATGAATCATAGGATTTGGTGGCAGCCTTTGATGCATGATAATACTCATGGAAGAGAAACGTACCAAAAGAGATAAGTGAGAGAGGTCACTTGTTGATGGTGATTGTCTTTCATCCAAATATTCACAAATGAGAACAAGTGATGGTAAAGGATCTTGATCCTTTATAGGCCAACGATTTCCAACCTCCATTGGTGTAAGAATGAGACTCCTTGGTTCTTCAAATTCATGATACTTATTCTCTATAAGTGCCATAAGAATACTTTGATCCTCCTTGAGCCGTGAGACACAAGGTGGTAATAAGGACGCCTCTTGGAGCATGATACTCCTATCATACAACTTTTATTCTTCCAACAAAGTATAACAAGAATCCATAGAAGTAATATTACAATATAATGAATCTTTGCAAATCTTGTAAAAAGCAAGACTTACTAAACTTCTTGGATCCATATGAAGATCATTGCCATGGTGTGAATAACTCTTCATTTGCAATTCTTGGAGATTTGTTGTAGCGAGGCTAATATCTTGGTCAAGATCAATGTCAACGTCAATGATGGCACAACTTTCTCCTTCTCGGATCAATGAACACATTTCATCACGTAGCTCTTCTCCATTCAATTCTTCTACTTCCTCTACTTCAAGATCCTCCTCTATATGTACCTCATTTACTTCTTTAGCCATGCTACTACATACTTCTTGAACTTGCTCATTTTTAACAAAAACATCACATTCGGCAAATTCAACTTCTTCATTCACGCCTTTCTCCTCATACAATGGGTTGTCATATACTCGAAACTCTACATTATTCTCCTCATACAATGGATTGTCATACACTTTAAACTCATCTTTAGGCACGCTAAATACTACATTAACTTCCTCATTCGTGCTAAGGTTATCACATTCTTCATGAACATCCTCATACACATCGAATACATCAAATGATTCACTTTCAAATTCTGGTTGCTCATAGGATGACGTTTGACATACACTTTCAACATGATCGAAACTTGTGCAAGATAGACTTGTACTTTGGTCAATGATTTCCTCGTCTTGGACAATAGGAATGGGGAGGTTTATGGGCTGATTTGAGGGGCTTTGGATAGTAGGTGTGAGGTGGTTTAGGGGCTGTTTTGTAGGTCTTTGTTGTGTACGGGTTGATGTATCCCAGCCCAAGGACCTTTAACTCAGCAAGCTAGGAAACATCTTAGGAACCCAAGGACCTCACAAAAGACATCAAGAACCAAATCAAATGAGAGAAAATTGCAGCAAATGATGGTTTTATCTTAAGAACAACGAGAGAACCCAAACTTGCATAAACCATACAATGGCAAAGACTCACGAAGGAAATCAAGAACCAGTTGAAGGACCTTACGTTGGTTCAGAGAAGTAACGCCAAAGGAAGAAAACATCAACTACGAATGGGGAATGATGTGTTTAACTCAAATGGCGATTAGAACCTGGTTCTCACATACCATATAACATCAAGAAACTCACGAAGGATCAAGAACTCACTCAAACAAATGTTGAGATTTGTTGCACGTCTCCCTTGATGTGTAATTGATCAAGATACAATCTTTGATCCCATTATACATCATAATTTTGGTATCAGAGCTCTAGGTTGTTTCGAGTGCAACCCTAGCCCCACAAAACAGCCCAAACACAATCCCCTCCATACCTGAATCACAAAAACCCCAACCGTCCATCACCATGGCTCACGAGATGTTCCTTATGAGGAGAGTTCTTAGTAACTCAATTGTTTCTGAAGATCAACAACAACGAGAGCCCATCTTTCAATCTCGTTGCACAATCAAGGGAAAAGTTTGTTCGTTGATCATTGATGGTGGAAGCAGCACCAATGTGGCATCAACTACTATGGTGGACAAACTTCAGCTGGAAACGAGTCCCCATCCAAAGCCATACACCATCCAGTGGCTCAATCAGGGTGAAGATCTACAAGTGACTCAAAGATGTTTGGTAAGCTTTTCCATTGGCAAAACTTTTCAAGATTCTGTATTGCCTATGGATGCTTGTCATATTCTTCTTGGAAGACCATGGTTATTTGACAGGAGTGTGATGCACAACGGCAGAGCTAATACCTACACTCTTGTGATGAACAACAAGAGAATAACCCTAACTCCACTCCAAATAACCCAACCGTCCCCACCTAAGGAAGATGATCCAAACCCCATCACTTCTATGACCATTGAACGCCCTAAGTTTAGTGAGCATAAGGAGATCACTCCCTTATACCCAAACACAAACCCTAGCCACAAAGAGCCAACCAATGATGAAGAACCTAGTCACGGCAACCCTCTTCTCGTCACCCCCCTTAGAGAACCACACCCTCATGTGTTCCTAGACGAGAGACTACCCCAACGTGAAGTCCAAATTGATCCCGTTCCTAGATCAGTTGTGCATCATGAACCAACAACCCACGTGAACCCTACTGACACTCAAGAGGTTCAAGGGCAAGATGATGATCTTCAAACAAAGGGTATAATCAGAGAAAACTGCAATACATGCGACGTTCTTGCCCTTTTGGTCCCAAAGGAAGAAGGAAGCCAAAGTCTGTGCATCAACAAGAGTCCTATCAAGTACAGGTTTCCTAGAATTGAAGATCTAGTGAATGAGTCATATGGTACCAACGTCCTTCCAAAGATTAATCTACGAAGTGGGTACAATCAGATTCAGATTCAAGAAGGGGTCACTGCTATCAAAACCAAAGGAGGTCTCTATGAATGGTTAATCACACCTTGTGGTCTAACTAATGCTTTCATTACAGTTATGAGACTAATGAATCAGGTTTTGCAGCCGCTTATTAGCAAGTGTATTGTTATCTACTTTGATGATATACTTGTGAATAGCAAGAGTGAGAAAGGTCACAACTTTCACCTCCAATCTGCTTTGGAGACCTTAGATCACATGAAGCTGCATGGTAATCCGTCCAAGTGTTACTTCTTCATCAACAACATAGACCCTCTTGGATATGCTCTTTCAACTGAGGTGATTAAGGATGGCGAAGAAAAGATAAAAGCTATAAAGGAGTGGTCTACTCCAACTAGTATTCAAACTGTTCGAAGCTTCCACGGTTTACCCTCTTTCTATAGGAGGTTTGTGAAGAATTTCAATACTACTTTATCTCCTTTGACCGAGCTATGGAAATCCAAGGAGTTCTCATGGAGCCCAGCCACCCCTCAAGCGTTCAAAGTCATCAAGGATAAACTCTACACCACACCGGTCCTAACCCTACCAAACTTTGATAAGAGGGTTGAGCGTGATGCTTCTGGAGTTGATGTTGGAGCAGTTCAACTTGTTCTATCTCAAGAGGGCCGCCCCAAAATTCATTACATGAAGAAGTTTGGTGATCCTAGATTCATGGAAGATAATGGAGGCCAGCCCCGCTCAACCAACAAAGAGGTCTCATTTCTCTCATCAAGTTTGAGGACAAACTTTTTCCAACAAGGGGGGAATGATGTATTTTGGCCCACGCCAAAAACATCAGATGAAGCCCATGAAGGAGAATTTCTTAACCTAGGTCTCACCTTTGGGGACCATAGGTTCATGGAAGGAAATGGAGGCTCACATAGCCTTGGGATCACCTTCGGAGACCCAAAATTCATAGAGGATGATGGGAATCCCATGTCCTCCAAGTCCACAACTAAAGGCCCAAGTACAAAGCCCAAGTTGAACTTCACAGTTTGGACCATTTCAAGATGAAGTTCACATTTCTGATCATTTTGAGATGAATTTCACATTTATGACCATTTCAAGAAGAAGTTCACAGTTTTGGCCTTTTGATGTATTTCTTTACATTTCTAGGGTTTTATTTACATTTCCAGTTGTGTGAGGTGCCAAGTAATATATATAAACTTGGACAACAAGTCGTAGGAGTCTAGATTAATCTAGAATAGTGTAGAATGTTCTAGAATGATCTAGAAATGTGTGTGTGTGTGTGTGTGTGATAGGCGTGTGGTGTGCTAGATTAGGTGCCAAGCTATGTAGTCCTAGATAAGGTTGGCTTGTTTTGTAACTAATCCATCTTGGATTAGGAAAGCCAAGTCCTAAAAGGATTATTATCTCTTGTAACCAACTCCCCTTAGAATAAGGAGTCCTAATCCAATGAGGAGATGGAGTAGATGGCATCTAGTATTAGGAGTCCTTGGCTTACATGCCAAGTAATAGAGTCCTAGTAGGAAATGATAGCTTGCACGCCAATCTTGAGAGTCCTAGGAGTTTTAGGACTGTAGTAGTATAAATAGCTAGGCTTGTAGCCTCTCAAAGGCACCCAACTTTGAATTATGAAAATAGTTAAGCTTTTAGATTTCTCTCGAGTGTTTGGATAAACTCTCACCCCCTTTCTTCTATTGTATCTTGGCATGGCACCCAAGTGGTTAGGAAGAGCTTGATCCTAGGTTGCGGTCTAGATCAAGTTAGCCCTAGGTTGTCTTTCTTGTGGATTCAAGTTAGAAACCTAGAACTATCTGTTCTTATCTTTCTTTCAATACAGTTAAGATAATTACTCCTTTTATCTTTCTATCAATATAGTTAAGATAAATCTTTCTCTTCGTTTTCTTTCTTTCTAGTTTGATTTCATCTTTCTCCATCTCAATTCTCTCCATGACTCCATCTTTCCCTCATAAAGCACCCTACCTTTTACCCTAATTCACTTGAAGCGTCCCATGTTGAGATTGATTGCACGTCTCCCTTGATGTGTAATTGATGAAGATACAATCTTTGATCCCATTATACATCATAATTTTGGTATCAGAGCTCTAGGTTGTTTCGAGTGCAACCCTAGCCCCACAAAACAGCCCAAACACAATCCCCTCCATACCTGAATTACAAAAACCCCAACCGTCCATCACCATGGCTCACGAGATGTTCCTTATGAGGAGAGTTCTTAGTTACTCAATTGTTTCTGAAGATCAACAACAACGAGAGGCCATCTTTCAATCTCGTTGCACAATCAAGGGAAAAGTTTGTTCGTTGATCGTTGATGGTGGAAGCAGCACCAATGTGGCATCAACTACTATGGTGGACAAACTTCAGCTGGAAACGAGTCCCTATCCAAAGCCATACACCATCCAGTGGCTCAATCAGGGTGAAGATCTACAAGTGACTCAAAGATGTTTGGTAAGCTTTTCCATTGGCAAAACTTTTCAAGATTCTTTATGGTGCGATGTATTGCCTATGGATGCTTGTCATATTCTACTTGGAAGACCATGGTTATATCCAGTGGCTCAATCATCCCACCCTTCATTCCCACACACGCCACAACAAAATTCAACATTTGCTACAAAACCCCCCAAACACAAAAACTCCACAAAATCAGCCCCCATCCATCCATAAACCCCACGTCCAAGAAACCAAATTCCTAGCATCAAGAAGGTGTTTTCGATGCCAAAGGTTGGGACATTATGCTTCGGAGTGCCCAAACAAGAGAGTAGTATCTTTGGTGGAATATCAAAGTGCTTTGTATGTAGAACCGAAGTGTCATGCAAATGAGAGTGAAGAGGAAAAGGGAGTTGACGTGAATGAGGAAGAAAATGTTGAAGAATGTGTAGAGGAGCCGTATGATGGAGAGTTACTTGTAGTAGGAAGGGCCTTAAATGAAGTTCAAATGCCAAATAATCAAGTACAAAGGGAGGCTATCTTTCGCCCTCGTTGTACCATCAAAGGAAAAGTATGTTCATTTATCATAGATGGAGGAAGTTGTACCAATGCCTCTTCTACAACAATGGTCAAGAAATTGCAAATGGAGATTAGCCCTCATCCCACACCCTACACTATACAATGGCTAAGCCTAGGACAAGGTATTCGTGTGGATCAAAGGGTCTTGGTAAGTCTTTCAATTGGGAAGAATTATAAAGATTCATTATGGTGTGATATTATTCCTATGGATACTTGTCACATTTTGTTGGGAAGACCATGGTTGTTCGATAGGAGTGTCATACATGATGGGAGAGCCAACACTAACACTCTCACCCTCCATCAAAAGAAGATCACTTTGACACCTCTACCACCATCTTCTAACCCACGGCCCAAGGAGGATGAAAGTAGCATTGTAACAATCATGAAGAAGGAATATCATGGATATGAAGAGCATAAGGATCTTGTTTTTGCAAACTTGGAGGAAAGCAAAACAAGCAACCATCCAATCTTGAATTCTCCAATGGAACGTATCTATCATGTGCACTCTAGAGATATCCACTTGAATCTTATGGTTGAAGTGCCAAGGATTCGAAGGAGACAAGAGAATATAGTCACGGGTGATCATTCGAGAGTAGGTCGCTTCATATTAAATGATGAAGGCCAAATTGTGGATTTTGAAATTTTGGGGTTACATGGAATTCCTATACCCATGGGGGAGTATCGAGAAACAAAGTCCAAAAGCGCCGTTGGGTTATTTTGGAAGAAGTTGAGGAAGTTTTGTAAGGGAGTCTATGATGACTTCAAAGCATTTAAGAAGAAAGATTGTAATTTCTTGTGAAGAAGGCAAGTAAGAGAGTTGATGCTCAAAGTTTGAGGACAAACTTTTTCAACCGGGGGAGTATGATGTATATTTGATGGCCATATACATCAAGGACATCAAGGAAGACATCCAATATGCATCATAGGAGCCTAATACTCGGTTATATGGCAAAAGAGCATCATTCACTCAAGTATCCTGATGTAGATTTGGTTCCAAACCTACATCATGGAAGTCAAATACTTAGCTACATTGACAAACAGCTTGAAACTATCACATTTGGTCTACATTCGAATGGTCTTAACCATGAAGGAGTGATGATTTGCTCTCTAACTCAAGAACCATGAAGCTACCAAGAAAAGTGTCCTAGAGTGAAATGTTCTACATTCCAAGAGCTTTCTAATGGTTCAAGAATCTTTAAATTTGGTTAAGTATAAAGCAAGTTATCATCATTTGTAATCTAGCTTAGTTCATTGTTTTCTTTATGATGTAATCGTTAGAGTAGATGATGTAAGCCCTAAGTGGCTCATTTCTTGTTTTGTACACGCCTAAAGGGGGCCTCTAGTAGTATAAATAGACCCCTTAGGGTGCCTTGTAATTCATTTATTCATAAATCAAATACAAGTAGACACATGATGTTTTTCTCTCTAGTTTTGTGCTAGTCTTTTTCGTTTCTCTTGAGGGAGAACGAAACTATCTCCCTTCTTCTATCCAAGGTTGGCATCCTTGGTGGTGATAGGAAGGAATTGAAGATCTCTTGAAGGTGGTGTGCCTTTATTCTTCCAAGAAGCTTCAAGTCGCCATTGTTGATCATCCAAGCATTCGTTCGTTCATCCATCTCGTCCATCATCAACATTTTGGTAACCATTTCCCATAGTTCTTTTCCATCTTTTCCATTCATTTCGATCCAATTTTCGAACCTTAAGAACTTTGAGAAGCAAGATTCTTATCTTGGTTTTTAAAGATCCTTAGCTTGTGTATAATTTGATCATCTTTGGTCTCATTATACATCAAAATTGGTATCAGAGCTTAGGAGATTGATTCTCTTAGTTGTTGATCCATCTTTTCACCATCTTTCCATCAAAAATCCATCCCCACCATCCCACCATCATCACGCCACCAAAGTTCTTCCAAGAACTCAACAAGAACCCATCCAGAACTCGTAAAGAACCATCAACTCCACAAAAAAACCCATAGCCCAAACACAATCCGCCCAAACAAAAAACCTATCTCGTCCTTTACCCATCCAAATCACCTAAACCGTGAACCTTGCAATCTTTTTCACCAAAGATTGATCAAGATGAACGATTCTAGCACATCCGCACCTACTCCAATGGAACCCCAAGAAGATGTTGAAGCTTTGAAGAAAAAAATCACCAATCTCAACGATCAACTTAAGAGATACATGCATCTACAACATAGGGTGAACCGTGGAGATAGTAAAATCAATGAAAGTGATGAAGAAGTGCCTCAAAGATGTCCCCCAAGGGAGGAACGTTTCGACTTCAAAGTGGAGATCCCCGAATTTGACGGTAATCTTGATCCTGAAAACTTTTTAGATTGGATGCAAACCGTAGAACGTGTTTTTGATCTTAAGGAGGTCTAAGATGAAAAGAAGGTCAAATATGTGGCTCTTAAATTGCGAAAACATGCGTCTATTTGGTGGACCAATTTGCAAAAGAAGAGGCAAGCTAAAGGCAAGGACAAGATAAGAACGTGGGATAAGATGAGAAAGAAGCTCCAAGAGAAGTTTCTACCACCAAGTTATCTCCAAGATAACTATTACAAATTGCAACTTTTGGTCCAAGGGAGCAAAAGTGTTGAGGAGTACACAAAGGAATTCGAGCATATTCTTTGGCGTTGTGATCTCCAAGAGGATGAACCTCAAACTTTGGTACGTTTTCTATATGGTGTAAATGATTGGATTCGTAACATTGTTGAATTACATCCTTACCAATCTTTGGACGAATTGAGTTCTTTGGCCTTAAAGGTAGAAAGGCTAAGAAAGGAAAGAGGAAAAGAAAGTGTGACCAAATACCAAACCTCATACAAACCCCCACAAAACACACGCCCATACAATCCATCACAAAAACCGACATTCCCCACAAAACAACCAAACACAAGAGCACCACAAAATCAACCCCCATCCATTCCCAAACCCCACGTCCAAGAACCGAAACCCCTAGCCCCAAGAAGGTGTTTTCGTTGTCAAGGCTTAGGACATTATGCCTCGGAGTGTCCTAACAAAAGAGTAGTATCTTTGGTGGAATATCAAAGTGCTTTGTATGTAGAACCGGAGTATCATGAGGATGAACATGAGAAAGAAGAAGAAAATGACGTGAATGAGGAAGAGGAGGTAGAGGAGGCCGATGAAGGAGAAATGCTAGTAGTAAGAAGGGCATTAAGTGTTGCTAGTGTTCCAAACGAGCTAGAACAAAGGGAAAACATCTTTCACACAAGATGTACTATTCATGGCAAGGTGTGTTCTCTAATCATTGATGGAGGAAGTTGCACTAATGCCGCTTCTACAACCATGGTGAGCAAACTACAATTCGAGGTTAGTCCACACCCATCCCCTTACACCATTCAATGGCTAAGTCATGGGAAGGGAATTCGAGTGGCTCATCGTGTTCTTGTAAGTCTTTTTATTGGTAGAAACTACAAAGACTCTATTTGGTGTGATGTAATTCCAATGGATGCTTGTCATATTTTGTTTGGGAGACCTTGGCTTTTTGATAGGAGTGTCACGCATGATGGGAGAATGAACACCTATTCGTTTATTCTCAACAAAAAGAAGATCACTTTGGCTCCTCTCTCACCATCATCGATCATACGTCCCCAACAACAACCACAAAAGGAGGAGACTAACACTGTGACATTCATGAAGACCGAACATCATGAATTTCAAGAGCATAAAGATCTTATTCTAGCAAACTTGGAGGAGGAAGAAGTGACCCCAACTATTGAGAATGCACGACTTCACCCTCTTTTGGAACGTTTAAACACTTGTTCCCAAAAGAGATGCCCAAAGGATACCTCCAAGAAGAGAAATTGAGCACAAGATTGATCTAGTTCCGAGTTCTATGCTCCCCAACAAACCGGCCTACCGAATGAATCCAAAAGAAGCTCAAGAAGTACAAAGGCAAGTAGATGAGCTTTTATCCAAAGGCTTGGTGCGTGAAAGCATGAGTCCATGTGCCGTTCCGGTCTTACTTGTGCCCAAGAAAGATGGCTCTCAAAGAATGTGTATGGATTGTCGAGCCATAAACAAAACCACAATCAAGTATAGATTTCCAATCCCACGCCATGAGGATCTACTTGATGAGCTACATGGAAGTGTTGTGTTCTCTAAAGTTGATTTGAGGAGTGGATATCATCAAATAAGGATTCATGAAGGAGATGAGTGGAAAACGGCATTCAAGACCAAGGAAGGTTTATATGAGTGGCTTGTGATGCCATTTGGTCTTACAAATGCACCATCTACCTTTATGCGCTTAATGACTCATGTATTGAAGCCTCTTATTGGTAAATATGTTGTAGTTTACTTTGATGATAATCTTGTATATAGTAGAAGTGAAAGAGAACATGTGAAGCATCTAGAGTCGGTCATGTACATCTTGGAGAAGGAGAAGCTATACGCCAATTTGGAGAAATGCCATTTCTTCTCATCCAAGATTGTGTTCCTTGGATATGTTCTTTCACAAGAAGGTATACAAGTCGACAAGGAGAAGGTGAAAGCTATTCAAGAGTGGCCTACACCAAAGTCCATTCCCTTTGCTTGAAGATCTTCATCTTGCCCTTGAACCTCTTGAGTGTCACTAGGGTTCACGTGAGTTGTTGGTTCATGATGCACAACTGATCTAGGAATGGGATCAATTTGGACTTCACGTTGGGGTAGTCTCTCGTCTAGGAACACATGAGGGTGTGGTTCTCTAAGGGGAGTGACGAGAGGAGGGTTGCCGTGACTAGGTTCTTCATCATTGGTTGGCTCTTTGTGGCTAGGGTTTGTGTTTGGGTATAAGGGAGTGATCTCCTTATGCTCACTAAACTCAGGGCGTTCAGTGGTCATAGAAGTGATGGGGTTTGGATCATCTTCCTTAGGTAGGGACGGTTGGGTTATTTGGAGTGGAGTTAGGGTTATTCTCTTGTTGTTCATCACAAGAGTGTAGGTATTAGCTCTTCCGTTGTGCATCACACTCCTGTCAAATAACCATGGTCTTCCAAGTAGAATATGACAAGCATCCATAGGCAAAACATCACACCATAAAGATTCTTTGAAGGATTTGCCAATGGAAAAGCTTACCAAACATCTTTGAGTCACTTGTAGATCTTCACCCCGATTGAGCCACTGGATGGTGTAGGGCTTTGGATGGGGACTCGTTTCCAGCTGAAGTTTGTCCACCAAAGTAGTTGATGCCACATTGGTGCTGCTTCCACCATCAATGATCAACGAACAAACTTTTCCCTTGATTGTGTAACGAGATTAAAAGATGGTCTCTCGTTGTTGTTGATCTTCAGAAACAATTGAGTTACTAAGAACTTTCCTCATAAGGAACATCTCGTGAGCCATGTTGATGGATGGTTGGGGTTTTTGTGATTCAGGTATGGAGGGGATTGTGTTTGGGTTGTTTTGTGGGGCTAGGGTTGCACTCGAAACAACCTAGAGCTCTGATACCAAAATTATGATGTATAATGGGATCAAAGATTGTATCTTGATCAATTACACATCAAGGGAGACGTGCAACCAATCTCAACATGGGACGCTTCAAGTGAATTAGGGTAAAAGGTAGGGTGCTTCATGAGGGAAAGATGGAGTCTTGGAGAGAATTGAGATGGAGAAATATGAGATCTTTGTGGAGTTTGACAAAGGAGAGATGGACGGAAAATAGGGTAGGACTTAGGGATTGACATGATGTATAATGAGACCAAAGATTATCAAATTATACAAAAGCTAAGGATCTTTAAAAACCAAGATAAGAATCTTGCTTCTCAAAGTTCTTAAGGTTCGAAAATTGGAAAGAAAATGGATAGAAAAGATGGAGAGAACTAAGGGAAATGGTTACCAAAATGTTGGTGATGGACGAATGGATGAACGAACGAATGCTTGGATGAACAACAATGGCGACTTGAAGCTTCTTGGAAGGATAAAGGCACACCACCTTCAAGAGATCTTCAATTCCTTCCTATCACCACCAAGGATGCCAACCTTGGATAGAAGAAGGGAGATAGTTTCGTTCTCCCTCAAGAGAAACGAGAAGACTAGCACAAAACTAGAGAGAAAAACATCATGTGTTTACTTGGATTTGATTTATGAATGAATGAAATACAAGGCACCCTAAGGGGTCTATTTATACTACTAGAGGCCCCCCTTAGGCGTGTACAAAACAAGAAATGGGCCACTTAGGGCTTACATCATCTACTCTAATGATTACATCATAAAGAAAACAATGAACTAAGCTAGATTACAAATGATGATAACTTGCTCTATACTTAACCAAATTTAAAGATTCTTGAACCATTAGAAAGCTCTTGGAATGTAGAACATTTCACTCTAGGACACTTTCCATGGTAGCTTCATGGTTCTTGAGTTAGAGAGCAAATCATCACTCCTTCATGGTTAAGATCATTCGAATGTAGACCAAATGTGATAGTTTCAAGCTCTTTGTCAATGTAGCTAAGTACTTGACTTCCATGATGTAGGTTTGGAACCAAATCTACATCATTCCCCCTAGTTGAAAAGAGTTTGTCCTCAAACTAGGAAGTTCTCCAATATCTCCATAAAAGGGCTTGAGATCACTCACATTAAAAGTGCAACTCCCTTCATAGTCTTCTCTAAGTTGCAATTTATATGCGTTATCACCAATCTTCTCCAAAACTTTATAAGGACCATCTCCTCTTGGTGCAAGCTTACCTTTCCTTTTAGAAGGAAATCTTTCTTTCTTCAAGTGAATCCAAACAAGGTCTCCCGGCTCAAATACAACCTTCTTCCTTGATTTATTCACCCTACTTGATACACTTGAGGTATACTTCTCAATTTTAGCTCGAACCTCCTTATGTAGCTTCTTAATCTCTTCCACCCTTTTGTTAGCTTCAAAACTAAACTTTGTTGATGTAGAGATGGGCGTGAGATCCATAGGTTGGAGAGGGTTCCTTCCATAAACAACTTGAAAAGGTGACAACCCTATGGCTTTACTTGGACTTCGATTGAAGGCAAATTCAGCATGACATAGAAGAGTATCCCAACCCTTCTTGTCTTTACTCACCAATAAGAAGAGCTCCCAAAGTTCGATTAGTCACTTCGGTTTGTCCATCCGTTTGTGGATGACATGCGGTGCAAAACTTCAAGGTTGTACCAAGCTTCTTCCATAAAGTAAGCCAAAAATGACTAAGGAACTTGGAATCTCGATCACTTACCATGGTCTTTGGAATGCCATGTAGCTTCACTATTTCTTCAAAATAAAGATTTGCTACCTTAGTAGCATCATAAGTAGTATGGCATGGAATAAAATGAGCAATCTTGGAAAATCTATCAACGACCACCATAATAGAATCCTTGCCTCTTTGTGTTCGTGGTAGACCAACAACGAAGTCTAAACTCACGTCTTCCCATGGATGATGTGGAATGGGCAAAGGAGTATACAACCCTTGTGGCAAAGCATGTGCCTTTGAAATATTGCAAGTATTACATCTCTTTACCATATGCTCAACATCTTTAATCATGCTTGGCCAAAAATAATGCTCCTTCATCATAAGGTAGGTCTTTTAAATTCCAAAGTGACCCGCCAAGGATCCTCCATGGACCTCCATGATTAACAACTCTCGAATGCTACTTTTAAGAATACAAAGTTGATTCCCTTTGAAGAGAAACCCATTTTCAATATGGAAAAATTGATGAGGGTGCTTCTTACAAAGCTCATAAACCTCCTTGAAATCCTCATCATTTTCATACAACTCTTTAATATGCTAAAAACCAAGGACTCTTGAATCTAAAACTGAGTAAGTAAGTACCTTCTTGACAAAGCATCTGCTCCTTTGTTAGGATGTCCCGCTTTATGTTTGATCACAAAGTGGAATGCTTGCATATACTCCACCCATTTAGCATGCCTTAGGTTTAACTTGTGTTGCCCTTGGATGAACTTAAGAGCCTCATGATCACTATGTAAGATGAATTCACCACTTAGAAGATAATGTCTCCAATGTTCAAGAGCTCTTATGATGGCATAGAACTCTTTATCATAGGTGCTATACTTCCTCTTAGCTTCATTCAACTTCTCACTAAAGTAAGAAATGGGGAGGCCTTCTTGGGTTAGGACGGCTCCAATTCCTACTCCACTTGCATCCACTTCAACTTCAAACACTTTGTCAAAACATAGTAAAGCAAGAATAGGTGCATGACACAATTTCTCCTTAATCACTTCAAACGCTTCATTAGCACCTCTAGTCCATGTAAACTCCTTTCCTTTCAACAACTCGGTCATAGGTGCAAGAATGGAGCTAAAGTTCATTATAAACCTTCTATAGGAAGATGCTAAACCATGAAAGCTTCGTACCTCATGAATGGACTTTGGTGTAGGCCACTCTTGATGTATATTTGATGGCCATATACATCAAGGACATCAAGGAAGACATCCAATATGCATCATAGGAGCCTAATACTCGATTATATGGCAAAAGAGCATCATTCACTCAAGTCTCCCTTTCGTTTGAATAATTTCAACAAGGGCAGTTTGGTAATTTACTCTATAACTCTAGATACATACGTCTAATGAGGAAGTCATCCAAAGACATATTGAAGAGCATTGAAAGAGCTTTCGAATGGTTTTTGAATCATGGAAAACGGACAAGTATTGAAGGAGTTATAGTCTTTTCTTTCTAGAGTTGTATTTTAGAGTTTTTATGATGTAATAAATGTGTAGGATGATGTAAGCCTCAAGGGGCCTAATTTTTTGAATAGTGTACGTCCTAGGGGGCTTAGGATTACTATAAATACCCCCTGAGTGTACGTCCTAGGGGGCTTATGATGTAATAAATGTGTAGGAGTTGTTTTCTCTCTAGCTTTTGCTAGTCTTTCGTTTCTCTTGAGGGAGATTCGATCCTATCTTCTTCTTCTAGCTTAGGGTGGCGTCCTAGGTGGTGATAGGAAGAGATTGAAGCATTCTTGAAGGTGGTGTGGCTGTATCCTCCAAGAATCTTCAAAGCCATTATCATTCAGCATTCAAATCGTGAGTTTCTTTATAGTTTTCATTTGATCTTGTTTTTGTTTCTACATTGTTTCAAATTCAAGATTCATTTGAATATCATTCAATCATTCAAGAAACTTACATTCCATCCATTCCTACATTCATTTCATTCATCCGTTTCGTCCATTCCATTCGTTTATCCATCCATTCATTCATTCATTCGTTCAATCTTAAAGAACCACTTAAAGATCTTAGTCTTTTGTATAATTTGATCATTCTTGATCCTATTATACATCATTTCATTCAATTTGGTTGATCTTTAAGAACTTTGAGAAGTAAGATTCTTATCTTGGTTTTTAAAGATCTTGTTTCCAAGTATAATGAGTTTCCATTGATCCCATTATACATCAACTCTTGAATAGCTTTCACCTTCTCGTTGTCGACTTGTATTCCTTCTTGTTAAAGAACATATCCAAGGAACACAATCTTGGATGAGAAGTAATGGCATTTCTCCAAATTGGCGTATAGCTTCTCCTTCTCCAAGATGTACATGACCAACTCTAGATGCTTCACATGTTCTCTTTCACTTCTACTATATACAAGAATATCATCAAAGTAAACTACAACACATTTACCAATAAGAGGCTTCAATACATGATTCATTAAGCGCATAAAGGTAGATGGTGCATTTGTAAGACCAAATGGCATCACAAGCCACTCATATAAACCTTCCTTGGTCTTGAATGTCGTTTTCCACTCATCTCCTTCATGAATCCTTATTTGATGATATCCACTCCTCAAATCAACTTTAGAGAACACAACACTTCCACGTAGCTCATCAAGTAGATCCTCAAGGCGTGGGATTGGGAATCTATACTTGATTGTGATTTTGTTTATGGCTCGACAATCCATACACATTCTTTGAGAGCCATCTTTCTTGGGCACAAGTAAGACCGGAACGGCACATGGACTCATGCTTTCACGCACCAAGCCTTTGGATAAAAGCTCATCTACTTGCCTTTGTACTTCTTGAGCTTCTTTTGGATTCATTCGGTAGGCCGGTTTGTTAGGGAGCATAGAACCCGGAGCTAGATCAATCATGTGCTCAATTTCTCTTCTTGGAGGTAATCCCTTGGGCATCTCTTTTGGAACAAGTGTTTGAAACGTTCCAAAAGAGGGTGAAGTCGTGCATTCTCAATAGTTGAGGTCGCTTCTTCCTCCTCCAAGTTTGCTAGAATAAGATCTTTATGCTCTTGAAATTCATGATGTTCGGCCATCATGAATGTCACAATGTTAGTCTCCTTCTTTTGTGGTTGTTGTTGGGGACGTATGATCGATGATGGTGAGAGAGGAGCCAAAGTGATCTTCTTTTTTTTGAGAATAAACGAGTAGGTGTTCATTCTCCCATCATGCGTGACAATCCTATCAAAAAGCCAAGGTCTCCCAAGCAAAATATGACAAGCATCCATTGGAATTACATCACACCAAATAGAGTCTTTGTAGTTTCTACCAATAGAAAGACTTACAAGAACACAATGAACCTCTCGAATTCCCTTCCCATGACTTAGCCATTGAATGGTGTAAGGGGATGGGTGTGGACTAACCTCCAATTGTAGTTTGCTCACCATGGTTGTAGAAGCGGCATTAGTGCAACTTCCTCCATCAATGATTAGAGAACACACCTTGCCTTGAATAGTACATCTTGTGTGAAAGATGTTCTCCCTTTGTTCGAGCTCGTTTGGAACACTAGCAACACTTAAGGCCCTTCTTACTACTAGCATTTCTCCTTCATCGGCCTCTTCTACCTCCTCTTCCTCATTCACGTCACTTTCTACTTCTTTCTCATGTTCATTTTCTTGATACTCCGGTTCTACATACAAAGCACTTTGATATTCCACCAAAGATACTACTCTTTTGTTAGGACACTCCGAAGCATAATGTCCTAAACCCTGACAACGAAAACACCTTCTTGGGGCTAGGGGTTTTGGTTCTTGGACGTGGGGTTTGGGGATGGATGGGGGTTGATTTTGTGGTGCTCTTGTGTTTGGTTGTTTTGTGGGGAATGTGGATTTTTGTGGGGGAATGTAAGAACGTGTGTTTTGTGGGGGGTTTGTATGTGGTTTGATACTTGGTCACGTTTTCTTTTCCTCTTTCCTCTCTTTGCCATTCTACCTATAAGGCCAAAGAACTCAATTCGTCCAAAGATTGGTAAGGATGTAATTCAACAATGTTACGAATCCAATCATTTAGACCATATAGGTAACGTACCAAAGTTTGAGGTTCATCCTCTTGGAGATCCCAACGCCAAAGAATATGGTCGAATTCCTTTGTGTACTCCTCAACACTTTTGCTCCCTTGGACCAAACGTTGCAATTTGTAATAGTTATCTTGGAGATAACTTGCTGGTAGGAACTTTTGTTGCAACTTCTTCTTCATTTTGATCCATGCTTTGATCTTGTCCTTCCTTTGTAGTTGCCTCTTCTTTTGCAAATTAGTCCACCAAATGGACGCATGTTTTCGCAATTTAAGAGCCACATATTTGACCTTCTTTTCATCTTGGACCTCCTTAAGATCAAAAACACGTTCTACGGTTTGCATCCAATCTAAAAAGATTTCAGGATCAAGATTACCGTCAAATTCGGGGATCTCCACTTTGAAGGCGAAACGTTCCTCCCTTGGGGGACGTCTTTGAGGCACTTCTTCATCACTTTCATTAATCTCACTATCTCCACGGATCACCCTATGTTGTAGATGCATATATCTCTTAAGTTGATCGTTGAGATAGGTGATTCTTTTCTTCAAAGCTTCAACATCTTCTTGTGGTTCCATTGGTGTAGGTGTGGACGTGTTAGAATCGTCCATCTTGATCAATCTTTGGTCCAAAAGATTGCAAGGTTCACGGTTTAGGGGATTTGGATGGGTAAAGGACGAGATAGGTTTGTGTTTGGATGGATTGTGTTTGGGCTATGGGGTTTTTTGTGGAGTTGATGGTTCTTTAGGAGTTCTTGATGGGTTCTTGTTGAGTTCTTGATGAGTTCTTGGAAGAGCTTCGGTGGCGTGATGATGGTAGGGTGGTGGGGATGAATTTTTGATGAAAAGATTGTGAAAAGATGGATTAAGAACTAAGAGAATCAATCTCCTAAGCTCTGATACCAATTTTGATGTATAATGAGACCAAAGATGATCAAATTATACAAAAGCTAAGGATCTTTAAAAACCAAGATAAGAATCTTGCTTCTCAAAGTTCTTAAGGTTCGTAATTGGAATGAAAATGGATAGAAAAGATGGAGAGAACTATGGGAAATGGTTACCAAAATATTGATGATGGACGAATGGATGAACAAACGAATGCTTGGATGAACAACAATGGCGACTTGAAGCTTCTTGGAAGGATAAAGGCACACCACCTTCAAGAGATCTTCAATTCCTTCCTATCACCACCAAGGATGCCAACCTTGGATAGAAGAAGGGAGATAGTTTCGTTCTCCCTCAAGAGAAACGAGAAGACTAGCACAAAACTAGAGAGAAAAACATCATGTGTTTAATTGTATTTGATTTATGAATGAATGAATTACAAGGCACCCTAAGGGGTCTATTTATACTACTAGAGGCCCCCCTTAGGCGTGTACAAAACAAGAAATGAGCCACTTAGGGCTTACATCATCTACTCTAATGATTACATCATAAAGAAAACAATGAACTAAGCTAGATTACAAATGATGATAACTTGCTCTATACTTAACCAAATTTAAATATTCTTGAACCATTAGAAAGCTCTTGGAATGTAGAACATGTCACTCTAGGACACTTTCCTTGGTAGCTTCATGGTTCTTGAGTTAGAGAGCAAATCATCACTCCTTCATGGTTAAGACCATTCGAATGTAGACCAAATGTGATAGTTTCAAGCTCTTTGTCAATGTAGCTAAGTACTTGACTTCCATGATGTAGGTTTGGAACCAAATCTACATCATGACATGAGGTCTTTTGTGAGGGAGGAGAGAGTATGGATGAGAGATTTGAGAGAAGGATGTTTGAGAGAGTAAGAGTGAGGGAGAGATTAGGGTTTGAGAGAGAAATTGGAGGAGACGTTTTGAGAGAGGGAAAGAGAGGATGAATGCATGAGAGAGATTTTGAGAGAGAGTGGCGTGAGATTGAGAGAAAGAGAGAACTACGATGTTTTGGTTTTTTTGGTTTTTTTGAAAAAGAAAAGACTTGTTTTTGGATTTTGATTTAATCAAACTAGAAAGAAAGAAAACGAAGAGAAAGATTTATCATAACTATATTGATAGAAAGATAAAAGGAGTAATTATCTTAACTGTATTGATAGAAAGATAAGAACGGATAGTTCTAGGTTTCTAACTTGAATCCACAAGAAAGACAGCCTAGGGCTAACTTGATGTAGACCGCAACCTAGGATCAAGCTCTTCCTAACCACTTGGGTGCCATGCCAAGATACAATAGAAGAAAGGGGGTGAGGGTTTCTCCAAACACTCAAGAGAAAGCTAAAAGCTTAACTATTTTCATAATTCAAAGTTGGGTGCCTTTGAGACGCTACAAGCCTAGCTATTTATACTACTAAAGTCTTAAACCTCCTAGGACTCTCAAGATTGGCGTGCAAGCCATCTTTTCCTACTAGGACTCTATTACTTGGCATGTAAGCCAAGGACTCCTAATACTAGATGCCATCTACTCCATCTCCTCCTTAGATTAGGACTCCTTATCCTAAGGGGAGTTGGTTACAAGAGATAATAATCCTTTTAGGACTTGGCTTTCCTAATCCAAGATGGATTAGTTACAAAATAAGCCAACCTTATCTAGGACTACAGAGCTTGGCGCCTAATCTAGCACACCACACGCCTATCACACACACACACACACACACACACACCTTCTAGATCATTCTAGCAGATTCTAGACTATTTTAGATTAATCTAGACTCCTACGACTTGGTGTCCAAGTTTATATATATTACTTGGCACCTCACCCAACTGGAAATGTAAATAAAACCCTAGAAATGTAAAGAAATACATCAAAAGGCCAAAATTGTGAACTTCTTGAAATGGTCAGAAATGTGAAATTCATCTCAAAATGATCAGAAATGTGAACTTCATCTTGAAATGGTCCAAACTGTGAAGTTCAACTTGGGCTTTGTACTTGGGCCTTTAGTTGTGGACTTGGAGGACATGGGATTCCCATCATCCTCTATGAATCTTGGGTCTCCGAAGGTGATCCCAAGGCTATGTGAGCCTCCATTTCCTTCCATGAACCTATGGTCCCCAAAGGTGAGACCTAGGTTAAGCAATTCTCCTTCATGGGCTTCTTCTGATGTTTTTGGCGTGGGCCAAAATACATCAGTATCCTCCAAGAATCTTCAAGAGCAAAATCTATCATTCATTCATCCAATTCGTTCATTCAAGCATTCATCCATCTTTGATTGATCTTTCAAGCATCAATCAACATTCAATCTATCAAGAACCATTCGTCCACTCCATATTCGTCCAACAAGCGTTCAAGAAGTCATCGTTCATCGTCATTCATCCATCGTTCATCAAAACTTCAATTGATCTTCAATCTTGGTAAACGAATTTCACCATCTTTTCATTTATCTTCATCCTTTTTCATTCATTTTTGGACCCTTGGTTTTTAAAGATCCTTATATTGTTGTGTAATGTGATCATCCTTGATCCCATCATACATCAAAATTGGTATCAGAGCTTAGGAGTTGATTCTCTTAGTTCTTGATCCATCTTTTTACAATCTTTTCACCATCTTTCCATCACAAATTCATTCCCCCTCCCCCCATCATCTCCATCTCACGTCCACCAAGAACCACAAATTCATGCATCTACAACATAGGGTGAACCGTGGAGATAGTGAGACTAATGAAAGTGATGAAGAGGTGCCACAAAGACGTTCCCCAAAGGAGGAACGATTCGACTTCAAAGTTGAGATCCCGGAGTTTAATGGTAATCTTGATCCCGAGAACTTCTTAGATTGGATGCAAACTATTGAACGTGTTTTTGATCTTAAAGAAGTCCTTGATGAGAAGAAAGTGAAGTATGTGGCTCTTAAGTTGCGAAAACATGCGTCCATATGGTGGGCCAATTTGCAAAAGAAGAGGCAAGCTAAAGGCAAGGACAAGATTAGAACGTGGGATAAGATGAAGAAGAAGCTCCAAGAGAAGTTTCTACCACCAAGTTATCTCCAAGATAACTACTACAAGTTACAACGATTGGTTCAGGGAAGCAAAAGTGTGGAGGAGTACACAAAGGAGTTTGAACATCTTCTTTGGCGTTGTGATATCAATGAGAATGAACAACAAACTTTGGTACGTTATCTTTTTGGTCTTAATGATTGGATTAGACACATTGTTGAATTGCAACCATACAAAACCTTGGATGAGTTGAGTTCCTTATCCCTTAAAGTTGAAAGACAAAGGGGAAATAAGAGAAAAGAAGCCTTGAACAAGTACCAAACTCCACAAGAATCATCCCACCCTACATTCCCACACGCGCCACAACAAAATTCCACATTCCCTACAAAACCCCCAAACACAAAAACTCCACAAAATCAGCCCCCATCCATCCATAAACCCCACGTCCAAGAAACCAAATTCCTAGCATCAAGAAGGTGTTTTCGATGCCAAGGGTTGGGACATTATGCTTCGGAGTGCCCAAACAAGAGAGTAGTATCTTTGGTGGAATATCAAAGTGCTTTGTATGTAGAACCGGAGTGTCATGAAAATGAGAGTGAAGAGGAAAAGGGAGTTGACGTGAATGAGGAAGAAAATGTTGAAGAATTTGTAGAGGAGCCGGATGATGGAGAGTTACTTGTAGTAGGAAGGGCCTTAAATGAAGTTCAAGTGCCAAATGATCAAGTACAAAGGGAGGCTATCTTTCGCTCTCGTTGTACCATCAAAGGAAAAGTGTGTTCATTGATCATAGATGGAGGAAGTTGCACCAATGCCGCTTCTACAACAATGGTCGAGAAATTGCAAATGGAGATTAGCCATCATCCCACACCCTACACTATACAATAGCTAAGCCTAGGACAAGGTATTCGTGTGGATCAAAGGGTCTTGGTAAGTCTTTCAATTGGGAAGAATTATAAAGATTCATTATGGTGTGATATTATTCCTATAGATACTTGTCACATTTTGTTGGGAAGACCATGGTTGTTCGATAGGAGTGTCATACATGATGGGAGAGCCAACACTAACACTCTCACCCTCCATCAAAAGAAGATCACTTTGACACCTCTACCACCATCTTCTAACCGACGGCCCAAGGAGGATGAAAGTAGCATTGTAACAATCATGAACGAGGAATATCATGGATATAAAGAGCATAAGGATCCTGTTTTTGCAAACTTGGAGGAAAGCAAAACAAGCAACCATCCAATCTTGAATTCTCCACCGGAACCTATCTATCCTGTGCACCCTAGAGATATCCACTTGAGTCTTATGGTTGAAGTGCCAAGGATTCGAAGGAGACAAGAGAATATAGTCACAGGTGATCATTCAAGAGTAGGTCGCTTCATATTAAAAGATGAAGGCCAAATTATGGATTTTGAAATTTAGGAGTTACATTGAATTCTTATATCCATGGGGGAGTATCGAGAAACAAAGTCCAAAAGCGCCATTGGGTTATTTTTGAAGAAGTTGAGGAAGTTTTGTAAGGGAGTCTATGATGACTTCAAAGCATTTAAGAAGAAAGATTGTAATTTCTTGTGAAGAAGGCAAGTAAGAGAGTTGATGCTCAAAGTTTGAGGACAAACTTTTTCAACCGGGGGAGTATGACGTATATTTGATGGCCATATACATCAAAGACATCAAGGAAGACATCCAATATGCATCATAGGAGCCTAATACTCGGTTATATGGCAAAAGAGCATCATTCACTCAAGTATCCCTTTCGTTTGAATGATTTCAACAAGGGCAGTTTGGTAATTTACTCTATAACTCTAGATACATGCGCCTAATGAGTAAGTCATCCAAAGACATATTGAAGAGCATTGAAAGAACTTTCCAATGATTTTTGAATCTTGAAGTTTAGACAAGTATTGAAGGAGTTATAGTCTTTTCTTTCTAGAGTTGTATTTTAGAATTTTTATGATGTAATAAATGTGTAGGATGATGTAAGCCTCAAGGGGCCTAATTCTTTATTTGTACACGTCTAGGGAGGGCTAGGATTACTATAAATACCCCCCCTTAGGCCTCTTGTAATGTCATTCATTCAATAAATGAAATACAAACACAAGGTGTTGTTTTCTCACTAGCTTTTGCTAGTATTTCGTTTCTCTTGAGGGAGATTCGATTCTATCATCTTCTTCTAGCTTAGGGTGGCGTCCTAGGTGGTGATAGGAAGAGATTGAAGCATTCTTGAAGGTGGTGTGGCTGTATCCTCCAAGAATCTTCAAAGCCATTATCATTCAGCATTCAAATCGTCCAAGAATCTTCAAGAGCCAAATCTATCATTCATTCATCCAATTCGTTCATTCAAGCATTCATCCATCTTTGATTGATCTTTCAAGCATCAATCAACATTCAATCTATCAAGAACCATTCGATCTCTCCATATTCGTCCAACAAGCGTTCAAGAAGTCATCATTCATCGTCATTCATCCATCACCCATCAAAACTTCAATTGATCTTCAATCTTGGTAAACGAATTTCACCATCTTTTCATTTATCTTCATCCTTTTTCATTCATTTTTGGATCCTTAAGAACTTTGAGAAGCAAGATTCTTATCTTGGTTTTTAAAGATCCTTATATTGTTGTGTAATGTGATCATCCTTGATCCCATTATACATCAAAATTGGTATCAGAGCTTAGGAGTTGATTCTCTTAGTTCTTGATCCATAATCTTTTCACCATCTTTCCATCACAAATTCATTCCCCCCCCATCATCTCCATCTCACGTCCACCAAGAACCACAAAAAGAACCCCATAGCCCCACAAAGAACCCCCAATTCGAACACAAAATCCGCCAAAACACAATCCCCTCTCGTCCTTCACCCACCCAAACCCCAAAAACCGTGAATCTTGCAATCTTTTTGCACCAAGATTGTTCAAGATGGAAGATTCAAGCACTCTCACACCTACATCTACGGAGCCCCAAGAAGATGTTGAAGTATTAAAGAAAAGAATCACCTATCTCAACGATCAACTAAAGAGATACATGCATCTACAACATAGGGTGAACCGTGGAGATAGTGAGACTAATGAAAGTGATGAAGAGGTTCCACAAAGACGTTCCCCAAAGGAGGAACGATTCGACTTCAAAGTTGAGATCCCGGAGTTTAATGGTAATCTTGATCCCGAGAACTTCTTAGATTGGATGCAAACTATTGAACGTGTTTTTGATCTTAAAGAAGTCCTTGATGAGAAGAAAGTGAAGTATGTGGCTCTTAAGTTGCGAAAACATGCGTCCATATGGTGGGCCAATTTGCAAAAGAATAGGCAAGCAAAGGGTAAGGACAAGATTAGAATGTGGGATAAGATGAAGAAGAAGCTCCAAGAGAAGTTTATACCACCAAGTTATCTCCAAGATAACTACTACAAGTTACAACGATTGGTTCAAGGAAGCAAAAGTGTGGAGGAGTACACAAAGGAGTTTGAACATCTTCTTTGGCGTTGTGATATCAATGAGAATGAACCACAAACTTTGGTACGTTATCTTTTTGGTCTTAATGATTGGATTAGACACATTGTTGAATTGCAACCATACAAAACCTTGAATGAGTTGAGTTCCTTATCCCTTAAAGTTGAAAGACAAAGGAGAAATAAGGGAAAAGAAGCCTTGAACAAGTACCAAACTCCACAAGAATCATCCCACCCTACATTCCCACACACGCCACAACAAAATTCCACATTCCCTACAAAACCCCTAAACACAAAAACTCCACAAAATCAGCCCCCATCCATCCATAAACCCCACGTCCAAGAAACCAAATTCCTAGCATCAAGAAGGTGTTTTCGATGCCAAGGGTTGGGACATTATGCTTCGGAGTGCCCAAACAAGAGAGTAGTATCTTTGGTGGAATATCAAAGTGCTTTGTATGTAGAACCGGAGTGTCATGAAAATGAGAGTGAAGAGGAAAAGGGAGTTGACGTGAATGAGGAAGAAAATGTTGAAGAATGTGTAGAGGAGCCGGATGATGGAGATTTACTTGTAGTAGGAAGGGCCTTAAATGAAGTTCAAGTGCCAAATGATCAAGTACAAAGGGAGGCTATCTTTCGCTCTCGTTGTACCATCAAAGGAAAAGTGTGTTCATTGATCATAGATGGAGGAAGTTGAATGATGTATATTTGCCTAGCTATATACATCAAGGCCTAGCTAAAGGACCTCAATCTAGCTAGAAGCTACAAATGTCGCCTTAGGCATCAACAACTACAAGGTTTATTAGCTCAAGGAAGAAAGCATGAAGGACCTTGATGGTATTCTAGCTTACATGGAGTTACTCTCACATTTGGAGGACATCAATGAGCATAAATAACTCTCAAGTCCTTATTGAGAAGTCATCTCTCACGGCAGCAAAGGACTCCATCAAGTATAGTTCGATATTTTGCTCTATAACTCTAGATCCATACATCTATTGAGGAAATCATCATAAGACAGATTGGAGCTCTTTCAATAAGCTTTCTAATGGTTTTTGAATCAATGAAAACGGACAAGTATTGAAGGAGTTATAGCAATTTCTTTCTAGAGTTGTATTTTTGAGTTTATGATGTCATAAATAGGATATATGATGTAATAGTTGATTCTTGGTTTCTTGAACCCTAGGTACACGTCCAAGGGGTCCTAAGAGTAGTATAAATAGACCCCCTAGGGTGCCATTGTATTCATTCAATTCAATTCAATCATATATCAAATACAAAGCAAACACATGGTGTTTTCTCTCTAGTTTTTGTGCTAGTGTGTCGTTACTCTTGAGGGAGAACGAGTATCCCCTTCTTCTATTCTAAGATTGGCTATCTTAGATGGTGAAAGGAAGGAATTGAAGAGTCTTGAAGGTGGTGTGCCTTTATCCTTCAAGGGAGCTTCAAATCGCCATTATCATTCATCCATCCAAACGACATTCATCAAGAATTCATCAAGAATTCATCAAGAATTCAACAAGAATTCATCAAAGAACCAAAAGCATTCAAACCGTCCATCATTCGTTCATCATCTTACCTTCATTTGGTAATCATCTTTCATAGTTCTTTCCATCCATTTCCAATCTATTTTCGCCCCTTAAGAACTTTGAGAAGGGAGATTCTTATCTTCGCTCTTAAAGATCCTTAACCCTTTTGTGTAATGTGATCTTGTGATCCCATTATACATCAAAATTGGTATCAGAGCTTAGGAGATTGATTCTCTTAGTTCTTGCACCATCTTTTCACCATCTTTCCATCAAAAATCCATCCCCATCATCCCACCATCATCACGTCACCATTGTTCTTCCAAGAACCCATCAAGAACTCATAAAGAACCATCAACTCCACAAAAAACCTTAAACCAAACTCAAACCTAGCCTAAACACATTCCCCATTTCGTCCCCACTAAACTCCACAAAGAACCCGTGAGCCCAAACACAAATCCAACCAATTCCCCCTCACGTCCCTTCTATGCTAATCATCCTACCATGAGTTTCTTGCGATCTTTTGAATCAAGATAGGTTCTAATGGATTGCAAAAGGTCTAGCAAGAATTCCCAACGTGAGCTACAATGCTTGAAGCAACAAATTGATGATCTTGCCAAGCAAATGGAAGAATGTGGAATTCTTCCAAAGGGATCAAGAAGCACAAAATCACGTCTGGTTCACTCTTCTAAGGTTGAATATGAAGCACCTTATGCACGGAGTAAACATTCCGACAAGAAGAATGGAAATAAAGTTCAAGAAGAGTTCTTGCCCTACAAATACAAAAGAGATTACTTCAACAAGCTTGAAATAATGGAGCAAGGGAGCAAGGACGTGGTTGAATATACCATAGAATTCAGACGGCAACTACGGAAGTATGGCCTTAAGGAGAATGATCAACGAGTTTTGGTATGTTACTCTCTTGGTCTTAATGATTACATTTGGCATGTTGTTGTACATCAATCTTACGCAAACTTGGAGGAGTTAAGTTCTTTAGCCCTTGATGTTGAAATAGAAGTAAAGAGTAAAGAACTTTGGGATAGAACCCATATACAACAAAGACCTCACAAACCATCCCAACAATCCCACGCCAAGGACCTTGAAACTAAGCCACAAACTCGTCCCAAACCTCTCGTCCAAACGCCTACAAAACAACCCCAACAACCTATTGCCCATCACTCCACAAAAGCCCTAAACCTCCCCACACCTACTATCCAAAGCTCCACAAACATCCCTAAACCTCCCATTCCTATTGTCCAAGGCAGGAAATCATTGACCAAAGTACAAGTCTATCTTGCCAAAGTTTTGATCATGTTGAAAGTGTATGTCAAACGTCATCCTATGAAAGACGGAATTTGAAAGTGAATCATTTGATGTATTCGATGTGTATGAGGATGTTCATGAAGTATGTGATAACCTTGGCATGAATGAGGAAGTTAATGTAGTATGTAGCGTGCCTAAAGATGAGTTTAAAGTGTATGACAATCCATTGTATGAGGAGAATAATGAAGAGTTTCGAGTATATGACAACCCATTGTATGAGGAGGAAGGCGTGAATGAAGAAGTTGAATTTGTCGAAGGTGATGTTTTTGTTGAAAATGAGCAAGTTCAAGAAGTATGTAGTAGCATGGCTAAAGAAGTAAATGAGGTACACATAGAGGAGGATCTTGAAGTAGAGGAAGTAGAAGAATTGAATGGAGAAGAGCTACGTGATGAAATGTGTTCATTGATCCGAGAAGGGGAAAGTTGTGCCATCATTGACGTTGACCTTGATCTTGACCAAGATATTAGCCTCGCTACAACAAATGTCCAAGAATTGCAAATGAAGAGTTATTTACAACATGGCAATGATCTTCATATGGATCCAAGAACTTTAGTAAGTCTTGCTTTTTACAAGATTTGCAAAAATTCATTATATTGTAATATTACTTCTATGGATTCTTGTTATACTTTGTTGGAAGAATCAAAGTTGTATGATAGAAGTATCATGCTCCAAGAGGCGTCCTTATTACCACCTTGTGTCTCACGGCTCAAGGAGGATCAAAGTACTCTTATGGCACTTATGGAGAATAAGTATCATGAATTTGAAGAACTAAGGAGTCTCATTCTTACACCAATGGAGGTTGGAAATCAAGATCCTTTACCATCACTTGTTCTCATTTGTGAATATTTGGATGAAAGACAAGCATCATCAACAAGTGACCTCTCTCACTTATCTCTTTTGGTACGTTTCTCTTCCATGAGTATTATCATGCATCAAAGGCTGCCACCAAATCCTATGATTCATCACCGAATGGTCTATGCAAAGGATCAAGCGCAATTCATAGATAACTACATCAATGTCCTTGATTTTCATAGTATACAACATATTTTGAAAGAGTATGTACCATTGCAATGTAAAGAGAATGTATGTGTATACTTTGATAACATTTTTATATGTAGTAGAAGTAGAAAGGAGTATGTAAATCCTTTGGAGTTAGCCTTAGCGAAGCATAAGAAGCCACATGGAGAATTGGAGAAGTACTTGGAGAAATGTCCTTACCTCTCGTCCAAGAATATGCTATGTCAACAAATCTCATCAAATGGAGTAATTCAAGTGGACAAAAGGAAGAAAGGAGTTATTCAAGAAGGGTCCATACTTGCATCTATATATAAGGTACTATGTCTCTTAAGGGATGCTAATGATCATCATATTCTTTTATTCCCTATTCTTGCATCATATTTGTTCATTACAAATGGAGTTGAGAAAGGTGAAGTCCTATCTCAAGGAAGTTGTCCCATGGATTATTTTGGTGATATACCAAGTGGAGAAAAGAAGAAGCTTCACGCTTATGGCTTAGCATTCATACTTGTTGCTATCATGAGGATATTTGAGCAAAAGGAATATTATCTTGGAGGAATCATGCTTAAGCTTCGTGAATCTTACAAAGTATTGGAGTATGTTTCATATGAAGAGGAGATCAAGTCATCATCATGCTTTGAGATGAAGTACTTGATTCGTTCATCAAAATCAAGTCACTTGGAGGAAGCAAGTCCTTTGACTAAAGGAAGTTTTCTAACGAGGAGATACATGTTTGATTCAAGAGTACTTAGTCTTGAATATATCAAGGAGTTGTATGAAGATGATGATGATTTTAAAGAAGTATACAAGGTATGTGAGAAGCATCCTCAACAATCCTTTTATATTGATCATGGATTTCTTTTCAAAGGGAATCAAGTGTGTATTCAAAGGAGTGGAATTCGTGAAAACTTGAACATGGAAGTACATGGAAGTTCTTTTGATCATTTGGGTCTACTCAATACGTATCTCAAGATGAAGGAGTATTATTTCTGGCCTAGCATGATCGTTGATATCGAATATAAGCTGCAATATTGTGACATTTGCAATCCTTCAATACCATATGGAGATGAAAGCTTGAATTCTATGGTTGAAGTGTCATGGATTCAAGGAAGTCAAGATGATATTAAGATCATTGAAGGTCATCCTTCAAAGATGGAACATCATATTACTATTGTCTTCATCATGAGTTACAAGCTTGTGAATCTATACTTTGAAGTTGAGAAGTTATATGAGATTTCTACAATCTCCATGAATAAACGAGATTTGAAGCGCCATAATATCATTGGCTTATTCATGAGAAGACTTGGAAGAAAGTGGAAGTTCAAGTCAAGCATCAAAGGAATCTATTATGATTTCAAGGCATTCAAGAAGAGAAGTTGTAAATTCATAAGAAGGAACCAGAGAAGTGATGTCAATAACACATATGGGAAGACATCTTATAAAGAAGGAAGGAAAAAAAGGAAGAAGAAGTTTTGTCTAAGTTTGAGGACAAACTTTTTCAACCGGGGGAGAATGATGCATATTTGCCTAGCTATATACATCAAGGCCTAGCTAAAGGACCTCAATCTAGCTAGAAGCTACAAATGTCGCCTTGGGTATCAACAACTACAAGGTTTATTAGCTCAAGGAAGAAAGCATGAAGGACCTTGATGGTATTCTAGCTTACATGGAGTTACTCTCACATTTGGAGGACATCAATGAGCATAAATAACTCTCAAGTCCTTATTGAGAAGTCATCTCTCACGGCAGCAAAGGACTCCATCAAGTACAGTTCGATCTTTTGCTCAATAACTCTAGATCCATACATCTATTGAGGAAATCATGAAAAGACAGATTGGAGCTCTTTCAATAAGCTTTCTAATGGTTTTTGAATCAATGAAAACGGACAAGTATTGAAGGAGTTATAGCAATTTCTTTCTAGAGTTGTATTTTAGAGTTTATGATGTCATAAATAGGATATATGATGTAATAGTTGATTCTTGGTTTCTTGAACCCTAGGTACACGTACAAGGGGTCCTAAGAGTTATAAATAGACCCCCTAGGGTGCATTGTATTCATTCAATTCAATTCAATCATATATCAAATACAAAGCAAACACATGGTGTTTTCTCTCTAGTTTTGTGCTAGTGTGTCGTTACTCTTGAGGGAGAACGAGTATCCCCTTCTTCTATTCTAAGATTGGCTATCTTAGATTGTGAAAGGAAAGAATTGAAGAGTCTTGAAGGTGGTGTGCCTTTATCCTTCAAGGGAGCTTCAAATCGGCATTATCATTCATCCATCCAAACGACATTCATGAAGAATTCATCAAGAATTCATCAAGAATTCAACAAGAATTCATCAAAGAACCCAAAGCATTCAAACCGTCCATCATTCGTTCATCATCTTACCTTCATTTGGTAATCATCTTTCATAGTTCTTTCCATCTATTTCCAATCTATTTTCGCCCCTTAAGAACTTTGAGAAGGGAGATTCTTATCTTCGCTCTTAAAGATCCTTAACCCTTTTGTGTAATGTGATCTTGTGATCCCATTATACATCATTGCACCAATGCCGCTTCTACAACAATGGTCGAGAAATTGCAAATGGAGATTAGCCCTCATCCCACAACCTACACTATACAATGGCTAAGCCTAGGACAAGGTATTCGTGTGGATCAAAGGGTCTTGGTAAATCTTTCAATTGGGAAGAATTATAAAGATTCATTATGGTGTGATATTATTCCTATGGATACTTGTCACATTTTGTTGGGAAGACCATGGTTGTTCGATAGGAGTGTCATACATGATGGGAGAGCCAACACTAACACTCTCACCCTCCATCAAAAGAAGATCACTTTGACACCTCTACCACCATCTTCTAACCCACGGCCCTAGGAGGATGAAAGTAGCACTGTAACAATCATGAAGAAGGAATATCATGGATATGAAGAGCATAAGGATCTTGTTTTTGCAAACTTGGAGGAAAGCAAAACAAGCAACCATCCAATCTTGAATTCTCCAATGGAACGTATCTATCATGTGCACCCTAGAGATATCCACTTGAATCTTATGGTTGAAGTGCCAAGGATTCGAAGGAGGCAAGAGAATATAGTCACGGGTGATCATTCGAGAGTAAGTCGCTTCATATTAAATGATGAAGGCCAAATTGTGGATTTTGAAATTTTGGAGTTACATGGAATTCCTATACCCATGGGGGAGTATCGAGAAACAAAGTCCAAAAGCGCCATTGGGTTATTTTGGAAGAAGTTGAGGAAGTTTTGTAAGGGAGTCTATGATGACTTCAAAGCATTTAAGAAGAAAGATTGTAATTTCTTCTGAAGAAGGCAAGTAAGAGAGTTGATGCTCAAAGTTTGAGGACAAACTTTTTCAACCGGGGAAGTATGATGTATATTTGATGGCCATATACATCAAGGACATCAAGGAAGACATCCAATATGCATCATAGGAGCCTAATACTCGGTTATATGGCAAAAGAGCATCATTCACTCGAGTATCCCTTTCGTTTGAATGATTTCAACAAGGGCAGTTTGGTAATTTACTCTATAACTCTAGATACATGCGCCTAATGAGTAACTCATCCAAAGACTATTGAAGAGCATTGAAAGAGCTTTCCAATGGTTTTTGAATCTTGCAGTTTGGACAAGTATTGAAGGAGTTATAGTCTTTTCTTTCTAGAGTTGTATTTTAGAGTTTTTATGATGTAATAAATGTGTAGGATGATGTAAGCCTCAAGGGGCCTAATTCTTGATTTGTACACGTCTAGGGATGGCTAGGATTACTATAAATACCCCCCCTTAGGCCTCTTGTAATCTCATTCATTCAATCAATCAAATACAAACACAAGGTGTTGTTTTCTCTTTAGCTTTTGCTAGTATTTCGTTTCTCTTGAGGGAGATTCGATTCTATCATATTCTTCTAGCTTAGGGTGGCATCCTAAGTGGTGATAGGAAGAGATTGAAGCATTCTTGAAGGTGGTGTGGCTGTATCCTCCAAGAATCTTCAAGAGCCAAATCTATCATTCATTCATCCAATTCGTTCATTCAAGCGTTCATCCATCTTTGATTGATCTTTCAAGCATCAATCAACATTCAATCTATCAAGAACCATTCGTCCACTACATATTCGTCCAACAAGCGTTCAAGAAGTCATCGTTCATCGTCATTCATCCATCATTCATCAAAACTTCAATTGATCTTCAATCTTGGTAAACGAATTTCACCATCTTTTCGTTTATCTTCATCCTTTTTCATTCATTTTTGGATCCTTAAGAACTTTGAGAAGCAAGATTCTTATCTTGGTTTTTAAAGATCCTTATATTGTTGTGTAATGTGATCATCCTTGATCCCATTATACATCAAAATTGGTATCAGAGCTTAAGAGTTGATTCTCTTAGTTCTTGATCCATCTTTTTACAATCTTTTCACCATCTTTCCATCATAAATTCATTCCCCCCATCATCTCCATCTCACGTCCACCAAGAACCACAAAAAGAACCCCATAGCCCCACAAAGAACCCCCAATTCGATCACAAAATCCGCCAAAACACAATCCCCTCTCGTCCTTCACCCACCCAAACCCCAAAAACCGTGAATCTTGCAATCTTTTTGCACCAAGATTGTTCAAGATGGAAGATTCAAGCACTCTCACACCTACACCTTCGGAGCCCCAAGAAGATATTGAAGCATTAAAGAAAAGAATCACCTATCTCAACGATCAACTAAAGAAATACATGCATCTACAACATAGGGTGAACCGTGCAGATATTGAGACTAATGAAAGTGATGAAGAGGTGCCACAAAGACGTTCCCCAAAGGAGGAATGATTAGACTTCAAAGTTGAGATCCCGGAGTTTAATGGTAATCTTGATCCCGAGAACTTTTTAGATTGGATGCAAACTATTGAACGTGTTTTTGATCTTAAAGAAGTCCTTGATGAGAAGAAAGTGAAGTATGTGGCTCTTAAGTTCCGAAAACATGCGTCCATATGGTGGGCCAATTTGCAAAAGAAGAGGCAAGCTAAGGGCAAGGACAAGATTAGAACGTGGGATAAGATGAAGAAGAAGCTCCAAGAGAAGTTTCTACCACCAAGTTATCTCCAAGATAACTACTACAAGTTAAAACGATTGGTTCAAGGAAGCAAAAGTGTGGAGGAGTACACAACGGAGTTTGAACATCTTCTTTGGCGTTGTGATATCAATGAGAATGAACCACAAACTTTGGTACATTATCTTTTTTGTCTTAATGATTGGATTAGACACATTTTTGAATTGCAACCATACAAAACCTTGGATGAGTTGAGTTCCTTATCCCTTAAAGTTGAAAGACAAAGGAGAAATAAGGGAAAAGAAGCCTTGAACAAGTACCAAACTCCACAAGAATCATCCCACCCTACATTCCCACACACGCCACAACAAAATTCAACATTCCCTACAAAACCCCCAAACACAAAAACTCCACAAAATCAGCCCCCATCCATCCATAAACCCCACGTCCAAGAAACCAAATTCCTAGCATCAAGAAGGTGTTTTGGATGCCAAGGGTTGGGACATTATGCTTCGGAGTGCCCAAACAAGAGAGTAGTATCTTTGGTGGAATATCAAAGTGCTTTGTATGGAGAACCGGAGTGTCATGAAAATGAGAGTGAAGAGGAAAAGGGAGTTGACGTGAATGAGGAAGAAAATGTTGAAGAATGTGTAGAGGAGCCGGATGATGGAGTGTTACTTGTAGTAGGAAGGGCCTTAAATGAAGTTCAAGTGCCAAATGATCAAGTACAAAGGGAGGCTATCTTTCGCTCTTGTTGTACCATCAAAGGAAAAGTGTGTTCATTGATCATAGATGGAGGAAGTTGCACCAATGTCGCGTCTACAACAATGGTCGAGAAATTGCAAATGGAGATTAGCCCTCATCCCACACCCTACACTATACAATGGATAAGCCTAGGACAAGGTATTCGTGTGGATCAAAGGGTCTTGGTAAGTCTTTCAATTGGGAAGAATTATAAAGATTCATTATGGTGTGATATTATTCCTATGGATACTTGTCACATTTTCTTGGGAAGACCATGGTTGTCAGATAGGAGTGTCATACATGATGGGAGAGCCAACACTAACACTCTCACCATCCATGAAAAGAAGATCACTTTGACACCTCTACCACCATCTTCTAACCCACGGCCCAAGGAGGATGAAAGTAGCATTGTAACAATCATGAAGAAGGAATATCATGGATATGAAGAGCATAAGGATCTTGTTTTTGCAAACTTGGAGGAAAGCAAAACAAGCAACCATCCAATCTTGAATTCTCCAATGGAACGTATCTATCATGTGCACCCTAGAGATATCCACTTGAATCTTATGGTTGAAGTGCCAAGGATTCGAAGGAGGCAAGAGAATATAGTCACGGGTGATCATTCGAGAGTAGGTCGCTTCATATTAAATGATGAAGGCCAAATTGTGGATATTGAAATTTTGGAGTTACATGGAATTCCTATACCCATGGGGGAGTATCGAGAAACAAAGTCCAAAAGTGCCATTGGGTTATTTTGGAAAAGTTGAGGAAGTTTTGTAAGGGAGTCTATGATGACTTCAAAGCATTTAAGAAGAAAGATTGTGATTTCTTATGAAGAAGGCAAGTAAGAGAGTTGATGCTCAAAGTTTGAGGACAAACTTTTTCAACCGGGGGAGTATGATGTATATTTGATGGCCATATACATCAAGGACATCAAGGAAGACATCCAATATGCATCATAGGAGCCTAATACTCAGTTATATGGCATAAGAGCATCATTCACTCAAGTATCCCTTTCGTTTGAATGATTTCAACAAGGGCAGTTTGGTAATTTACTCTATAACTCTAGATACATGCGCCTAATGAGTAAGTCATCCAAAGACATATTGAAGAGCATTGAAAGAGATTTCCAATGGTTTTTGAATCTTGAAGTTTGGACAAGTAATTAAGGAGTTATAGTCTTTTCTTTCTAGAGTTGTATTTTAGAATTTTTATGATGTAATAAATGTGTAGGATGATGTAAGCCTCAAGGGGCCTAATTCTTGACTTGTACACGTCTAGGGAGGGCTAGGATTACTATAAATACCCCCCCCTTAGGCCTCTTGTAAACTCATTCATTCAATAAATCAAATACAAACACAAGGTGTTGTTTTCTCACTAGCTTTTGCTAGTATTTCGTTTCTCTTGAGGGAGATTCAATTCTATCATCTTCTTCTAGCTTAGGGTGGCGTCCTAAGTGGTGATAGGAAGAGATTGAAGCATTCTTGAAGGTGGTGTGGCTGTATCCTCCAAGAATCTTCAACAGCCAAATCTATCATTCATTCATCCAATTCGTTCATTCAAGCATTCATCCATCTTTGATTGATCTTTCAAGCATCAATCAACATTCAATCTATCAAGAACCATTCGTACACTCCATATTCGTCCAACAAGCGTTCAAGAAGTCATCGTTCATCGTCATTCATCCATCATTCATCAAAACTTCAATTGATCTTCAATCTTGGTAAACGGATTTCACCATCTTTTCGTTTCTCTTCATCCTTTTTCATTCATTTTTGGATCCTTAAGAACTTTGAGAAGCAATATTCTTATCTTGGTTTTTAAAGATCCTTATATTGTTGTGTAATGTGATCATCCTTGATCCCATTATACATCAAAATTGGTATCAGAGCTTAGGAGTTGATTCTCTTATTTCTTGATCCATATCTTTTCACCATCTTTCCATCAAAAATTCATTCCCCCCCATCATCTCCATCTCATGTCTACCATGAACCACAAAAAGAACCCCATAGCCCCACAAAGAACCCCCAATTCGAACACAAAATCCGCCAAAACACAATCCCCTCTCATCCTTCACCCACCCAAACCCCAAAAACCGTGAATCTTGCAATCTTTTTGCACCAAGATTGTTCAAGATGGAACATTCAAGCACTCTCACACCTACACCTACGGAGCCCCAAGAAGATGTTGAAGCATTAAAGAAAAGAATCACCTATCTCAACGATCAACTAAAGAGATACATGCATCTACAACATAGGGTGAACCGTGGAGATAGTGAGACTAATGAAAGTGATGAAGAGGTGCCACAAAGACGTTCCCCAAAGGAGGAACGATTCGACTTCAAAGTTGAGATCCCGGAGTTTAATGGTAATCTTGATCCCGAGAACTTCTTAGATTGGATGCAAACTATTGAACGTGTTTTTGATCTTAAAGAAGTCCTTGATGAGAAGAAAGTGAAGTATGTGGCTCTTAAGTTGCGAAAACATGCGTCCATATGGTGGGCCAATTTGCAAAAGAAGAGGCAAGCTAAGGGCAAGGACAAGATTAGAACGTGGGATAAGATGAAGAAGAAGCTCCAAGAGAAGTTTCTACCACCAAGTTATCTCCAAGATAACTACTACAAGTTACAACGATTGGTTCAAGGAAGCAAAAGTGTGGAGGAGTACACAACGGAGTTTGAACATCTTCTTTGGCGTTGTGATATCAATGAGAATGAACCACAAACTTTGGTACGTTATCTTTTTGGTCTTATTGATTGGATTAGACACATTGTTGAATTGCAACCATACAAAACCTTGGATGAGTTGAGTTCCTTATCCCTTAAAGTTGAAAGACAAAGGAGAAATAAGGGAAAAGAAGCCTTGAACAAGTACCAAACTCCACAAGAATCATCCAACCCTACATTCCCACACACGCCACAAAAGAAGATCCACATTCCCTACAAAACCCCCAAACACAAAAACTCCACAAAATCAGCCCCCATCCATCCATAAACCCCACGTCCAAGAAACCAAATTCCTAGCATCAAGAAGGTGTTTTGGATGCCAAGGGTTGGGACATTATGCTTCGGAGTGCCCAAACAAGAGAGTAGTATCTTTGGTGGAATATCAAAGTGCTTTGTATGTAGAACAGGAGTGTCATGAAAATGAGAGTAAAGAGGAAAAGGGAGTTGACGTGAATGAGGAAGAAAATGTTGAAGAATGTGTAGAGGAGCCGGATGATGGAGAGTTACTTGTAGTAGGAAGGGCCTTAAATGAAGTTCAAGTGCCAAATGATCAAGTACAAAGGGAGGCTATCTTTCGCTCTCGTTGTACCATCAAAGGAAAAGTGTGTTCATTCATCATAGATGGAGGAAGTTGCACCAATGCCGCTTCTACAACAATGGTCGAGAAATTGCAAATGGAGATTAGCCCTCATCCCACACCCTACACAATACAATGGCTAAGCCTAGGACAAGGTTTTCATGTGGATCAAAGGGTCTTGGTAAGTCTTTCAATTGGGAAGAATTATAAAGATTCATTATGGTGTGATATTATTCCTATGGATACTTGTCACATTTTGTTGGGAAGACCATGGTTGTTCGATAGGAGTGTCATACATGATGGGAGAGCCAACACTAACACTCTCACCCTCCATCAAAAGAAGATCACTTTGACACCTCTACCACCATCTTCTAACCCACGGCCCAAGGAGGATGAAAGTAGCATTGTAACAATCATGAAGAAGGAATATCATGGATATGAAGAGCATAAGGATCTTGTTTTTGCAAACTTGGAGGAAAGCAAAACAAGCAACCATCCAATCTTGAATTCTCCAATGGAACGTATCTATCATGTGCACCCTATAGATATCCACTTAAATCTTATGGTTGAAGTGCCAAGGATTCGAAGGAGGCAAGAGAATATAGTCACGGGTGATCATTCGAGAGTAGGTCGCTTCATATTAAATGATGAAGGCCAAATTGTGGATTTTGAAATTTTGGAGTTACATGGAATTCCTATACCCATGGGGGAGTATCGAGAAACAAAGTCCAAAAGCGCCATTGGGTTATTTTGGAAGAAGTTGAGGAAGTTTTGTAAGGGAGTCTATGATGACTTCAAAGCATTTAAGAAGAAAGATTGTGATTTCTTATGAAGAAGGCAAGTAAGAGAGTTGATGCTCAAAGTTTGAGGAAAAACTTTTTCAACCGGGGGAGTATGATGTATATTTGATGGCCATATACATCAAGGACATCAAGGAAGACATCCAATATGCATCATAGGAGCCTAATACTCGGTTATATGGCAAAAGAGCATCATTCACTCAAGTATCCCTTTCGTTTGAATGATTTCAACAAGGGCAGTTTGGTAATTTACTCTATAACTCTAGATACATGCGCCTAATGAGTAAGTCATCCAAAGACATATTGAAGAGCATTGAAAGAGCTTTCCAATGGTTTTTGAATCTTGAAGTTTGGACAAATAATTAAGGAGTTATAGTCTTTTCTTTCTAGAGTTGTATTTTAGAATTTTTATGATGTAATAAATGTGTAGGATGATGTAAGCCTCAAGGGGCCTAATTCTTGATTTGTACACGTCTAGGGAGGGCTAGGATTACTATAAATACCCCCCCCCTTAGGCCTCTTGTAATCTCATTCATTCAATAAATCAAATACAAACACAAGGTGTTGTTTTCTCACTAGCTTTTGCTAGTATTTCGTTACTCTTGAGGGAGATTCGATTCTATCATCTTCTTCTAGCTTAGGGTGGCGTCCTAAGTGGTGATAGGAAGAGATTGAAGCATTCTTGAAGGTGGTGTGACTGTATCCTCCAAGAATCTTCAAGAGCCAAATATATCATTCATTCATCCAATTCGTTCATTCAAGCATTCATCCATCTTTGATTGATCTTTCAAGCATCAATCAACATTCAATCTATCAAGGACCATTCGTCCGCTCCATATTCGTCCAACAAGCGTTCAAGAAGTCATCGTTCATCGTCATTCATCCATCATTCATCAAAACTTCAATTGATCTTCAATCTTGGTAAACGAATTTCACCATCTTTTCGTTTATCTTCATCCTTTTTCATTCATTTTTGGATCCTTAAGAACTTTGAGAAGCAAGATTCTTATCTTGGTTTTTAAAGATCCTTATATTGTTGTATAATGTGATCATCCTTGATCCCATTATACATCAAAATTGGTATCAGAGCTTAGGAGTTGATTCTCTTAGTTCTTGATCCATAATCTTTTCACCATCTTTCCATCACAAATTCATTCCCCCCCATCATCTCCATCTCACGTCCACCAAGAACCACAAAAAGAACCCCATAGCCCCACAAAGAACCCCCAATTCGAACACAAAATCCGCCAAAACACAATCCCCTCTTGTCCTTCACCCACCCAAACCCCAAAAACCGTGAATCTTGCAATCTTTTTGCACCAAGATTGTTCAAGATGGAAGATTCAAGCACTCTCACACCTACACCTACGGAGCCCCAAGAAGATGTTGAAGCATTAAAGAAAAGAATCACCTATCTCAACGATCAACTAAAGAGATACATGCATCTACAACATAGGGTGAACCGTGGAGACAGTGAGACTAATGAAAGTGATGAAGAGGTGCCACAAAGACGTTCCCCAAAGGAGGAACGATTCGACTTCAAAGTTGAGATCCCGGAGTTTAATGGTAATCTTGATCCCGAGAACTTCTTAGATTGGATGCAAACTATTGAACGTGTTTTTGATCTTAAAGAAGTCCTTGATGAGAAGAAAGTGAAGTATGTGGCTCTTAAGTTGCGAAAACATGCGTCCATATGGTGGGACAATTTGCAAAAGAAGACGCAAGCTAAGGGCAAGGACAAGATTAGAACGTGGGATAAGATGAAGAAGAAGCTCCAAGAGAAGTTTCTACTACCAAGTTATCTCCAAGATAACTACTACAAGTTACAACGATTGGTTCAAGGAAGAAAAAGTGTGGAGTAGTACACAACGGAGTTTGAACATCTTCTTTGGCGTTGTGATATCAATGAGAATGAACCACAAACTTTGGTACGTTATCTTTTTGGTCTTAATGATTGGATTAGACACATTGTTGAATTGCAACCATACAAAACCTTGGATGAGTTGAGTTCCTTATCCCTTAAAGTTGAAAGACAAAGGAGAAATAAGGGAAAAGAAGCCTTGAACAAGTACCAAACTCCACAAGAATCATCCCACCCTACATTCCCACACACGCCACAAAAGAAGATCCACATTCCCTACAAAACCCCCAAACACAAAAACTCCACAAAATCAGCCCCCATCCATCCATAAACCCCACGTCCAAGAAACCAAATTCCTAGCATCAAGAAGGTGTTTTGGATGCCAAGGGTTGGGACATTATGCTTCGGAGTGCCCAAATAAGAGAGTAGTATCTTTGGTGGAATATCAAAGTGCTTTGTATGTAGAACCGGAGTGTCATGAAAATGAGAGTAAAGAGGAAAAGGGAGTTGACGTGAATGAGGAAGAAAATGTTGAAGAATGTGTAGAGGAGCCGGATGATGGAGAGTTACTTGTAGTAGGAAGGGCCTTAAATGAAGTTCAAGTGCCAAATGATCAAGTACAAAGGGAGGCTATCTTTCGCTCTCGTTGTACCATCAAAGGAAAAGTGTGTTCATTCATCATAGATGGAGGAAGTTGCACCAATGCCGCTTCTACAACAATGGTCGAGAAATTGCAAATGGAGATTAGCCCTCATCCCACACCCTACACAATACAATGGCTAAGCCTAGGACAAGGTTTTCATGTGGATCAAAGGGTCTTGGTAAGTCTTTCAATTGGGAAGAATTATAAAGATTCATTATGGTGTGATATTATACCTATGGATACTTGTCACATTTTGTTGGGAAGACCATGGTTGTTCGATAGGAGTGTCATACATGATGGGAGAGCCAACACTAACACTCTCACCCTCCATCAAAAGAAGATCACTTTGACACCTCTACCACCATCTTCTAACCCACGGCCCAAGGAGGATGAAAGTAGCATTGTAACAATCATGAAGAAGGAATATCATGGATATGAAGAGCATAAGGGTCTTGTTATTGCAAACTTGGAGGAAAGCAAAACAAGCAACCATCCAATCTTGAATTCTCCAATGGAACGTATCTATCATGTGCACCCTAGAGATATCCACTTGAATCTTATGGTTGAAGTGCCAAGGATTCGAAGGAGGCAAGAGAATATAGTCACGGGTGATCATTCGAGAGTAGGTCGCTTCATATTAAATGATGAAGGCCAAATTGTGGATTTTGAAATTTTGGAGTTACATGGAATTCCTATACCCATGGGGGAGTATCGAGAAACAAAGTCCAAAAGCGCCATTGGGTTATTTTGGAAGAAGTTGAGGAAGTTTTGTAAGGGAGTCTATGATGACTTCAAAGCATTTAAGAAGAAAGATTGTGATTTCTTATGAAGAAGGCAAGTAAGAGAGTTGATGCTCAAAGTTTGAGGAAAAACTTTTTCAACCGGGGGAGTATGATGTATATTTGATGGCCATATACATCAAGGACATCAAGGAAGACATCCAATATGCATCATAGGAGCCTAATACTCGGTTATATGGCAAAAGAGCATCATTCACTCAAGTATCCCTTTCGTTTGAATGATTTCAACAAGGGCAGTTTGGTAATTTACTCTATAACTCTAGATACATGCGCCTAATGAGTAAGTCATCCAAAGACATATTGAAGAGCATTGAAAGATCTTTCCAATGGTTTTTGAATCTTGAAGTTTGGACAAGTAATTAAGGAGTTATAGTCTTTTCTTTCTAGAGTTGTATTTTAGAATTTTTATGATGTAATAAATGTGTAGGATGATGTAAGCCTCAAGGGGCCTAATTCTTGATTTGTACACGTCTAGGGAGGGCTAGGATTACTATAAATACCCCCCCCCCCCTTAGGCCTCTTGTAATCTCATTTATTCAATAAATCAAATACAAACACAAGGTGTTGTTTTCTCATTAGCTTTTGCTAGTATTTCGTTTCTCTTGAGGGAGATTCGATTCTATCATCTTCTTCTAGCTTAGGGTGGCGTCCTAAGTGGTGATAGGAAGAGATTGAAGCATTCTTGAAGGTGGTGTGACTGTATCCTCCAAGAATCTTCAAGAGCCAAATATATCATTCATTCATCCAATTCGTTCATTCAAGCATTCATCCATCTTTGATTGATCTTTCAAGCATCAATCAACATTCAATCTATCAAGAACCATTCGTCCACTCCATATTCGTCCAACAAGCGTTCAAGAAGTCATCGTTCATCGTCATTCATCCATCATTCATCAAAACTTCAATTGATCTTCACTCTTGGTAAACGAATTTCACCATCTTTTCGTTTATCTTCATCCTTTTTCATTCATTTTTGGATCCTTAAGAACTTTGAGAAGCAAGATTCTTATCTTGGTTTTTAAAGATCCTTATATTGTTGTATAATGTCATCATCCTTGATCCCATTATACATCAAAATTGGTATCAGAGCTTAGGAGTTGATTCTCTTAGTTCTTGATCCATAATCTTTTCACCATCTTTCCATCACAAATTCATTCCCCTCCATCATCTCCATCTCACGTCCACCAAGAACCACAAAAAGAACCCCATAGCCCCACAAAGAACCCCCAATTCGAACACAAAATCCAACAAAACACAATCCCCTCTCGTCCTTCACCCACCCAAACCCCAAAAACCGTGAATCTTGCAATCTTTTTGCACCAAGATTGTTCAAGATGGAAGATTCAAGCACTCTCACACCTACACCTACGGAGCCCCAAGAAGATGTTGAAGCATTAAAGAAAAGAATCACCTATCTCAACGATCAACTAAAGAGATACATGCATCTACAACATAGGGTGAACCGTGGAGACAGTGAGACTAATGAAAGTGATGAAGAGGTGCCACAAAGACGTTCCCCAAAGGAGGAACGATTCGACTTCAAAGTTGAGATCCCGGAGTTTAATGGTAATCTTGATCCCGAGAACTTCTTAGATTGGATGCAAACTATTGAACGTGTTTTTGATCTTAAAGAAGTCCTTGATGAGAAGAAAGTGAAGTATGTGGCTCTTAAGTTGCGAAAACATGCGACCATATGGTGGGACAATTTGCAAAAGAAGACGCAAGCTAAGGGCAAGGACAAGATTAGAAAGTGGGATAAGATGAAGAAGAAGCTCCAAGAGAAGTTTCTACCACCAAGTTATCTCCAAGACAACTACTACAAGTTACAACGATTGGTTCAAGGAAGCAAAAGTGTGGAGGAGTACACAACGGAGTTTGAAAATCTTTTTTGGCGTTGTGATATCAATGAGAATGAACCACAAACTTTGGTACGTTATCTTTTTGGTCTTAATGATTGGATTAGACACATTGTTGAATTTCAACCATACAAAACCTTGGATGAGTTGAGTTCCTTATCCCTTAAAGTTGAAAGACAAAGGAGAAATAAGGGAAAAGAAGCCTTGAACAAGTACCAAACTCCACAAGAATTATCCCACCCTACATTCCCACACACGCCACAACAAAATTCCACATTCCCTACAAAACCCCCAAACACAAAAACTCCACAAAATCAGCCCCCATCCATCCATAAACCCCACGTCCAAGAAACCAAATTCCTTGCATCAAGAAGGTGTTTTCGATGCCAAGGGTTGGGACATTATGCTTCGGAGTGCCCAAACAAGAGAGTAGTATCTTTGGTCGAATATCAAAGTGCTTTGTATGTAAAACCGGAGTGTCATGAAAATGAAAGTGAAGAGGAAAAGGGAGTTGACGTGAATGAGGAAGAAAATGTTGAAGAATGTGTAGAGGAGCCGGATGATGGAGAGTTACTTGTAGTAGGAAGGGCCTTAAACGAAGTTCAAGTGCCAAATGATCAAGTACAAAGGGAGGCTATCTTTCGCTCTCGTTGTACCATCAAAGGAAAAGTGTGTTCATTGATCATAGATGGAGGAAGTTTCACCAATGGCGCTTCTACAACAATGGTCGAGAAATTGCAAATGGAGATTAGCCCTCATCCCACACCCTACACCATACAATGGCTAAGCCTAGGACAAGGTATTCGTGTGGATCAAAGGGTCTTGGTAAGTCTTTCAATTGGAAAGAATTATAAAGATTCATTATGGTGTGATATTATTCCTATGGATACTTGTCACATTTTGTTGGGAAGACCATGGTTGTTCGATAGGAGTGTCATACATGATGGGAGAGCCAACACTAACACTCTCACCCTCCATCAAAAGAAGATCACTTTGACACCTCTACAACCATCTTCTAACCCACGGCCCAAGGAGGATGAAAGTAGCACTGTAACAATCATGAAGAAGGAATATCATGGATATGAAGAGCACACGGATCTTGTTTTTGCAAACTTGGAGGAAAGCAAAACAAGCAACCATCCAATCTTGAATTCTCCAATGGAACGTATCTATCATGTGCACCCTAGAGAAATCCACTTTAATCTTATGGTTGAAGTGCCAAGGATTCGAAGGAGGCAAGAGAATATAGTCACGGGTGATCATTCGAGAGTAGGTCGCTTCATATTAAATGATGAAGGCCAAATTGTGGATTTTGAAATTTTGGAGTTACATGGAATTCCTATACCCATGGGGGAGTATCGAGAAACAAAGTCCAAAAGCGCCATTGGGTTATTTTGGAAAAGTTGAGGAAGTTTTGTAAGGGAGTCTATGATGACTTCAAAGAATTTAAGATGAAAGATTGTAATTTCTTGTGAAGAAGGCAAGTAAGAGTGTTGATGCTCAAAGTTTGAGGACAAACTTTTCAAACCGGGGGAGTATGATGTATATTTGATAGCCATATACATCAAGGACATCAAGGAAGACATCCAATATGCATCATAGGAGCCTAATACTCGGTTATATGGCAAAAGAGCATCATTCACTCAAGTATTCCTTTCGTTTGAATAATTTCAACAAGGGCAGTTTGGTAATTTACTCTATAACTCTAGATACATGCGGCTAATGAGTAAGTCATCCAAAGACATATTGAAGAGCATTGAAAGAGCTTTCCAATGGTTTTTGAATCTTGATGTTTGGACAAGTATTGAAGGAGTTATAGTCTTTTCTTTCTAGAGTTGTATTTTAGAGTTTTTATGAAGTAATAAATGTGTAGGATGATGTAAGCCTCAAGGGGCCTAATTCTTGATTTGTACACGTCTAGGGAGGGCTAGGATTACTATAAATACCCCCCCTTAGGCCTCTTGTAATCTCATTCATTCGATAAATCAAATACAAACACAAGGTGTTGTTTTCTCTCTAGCTTTTGCTAATATTTCGTTTCTCTTGAGGGAGATTCGATTCTATCATCTTCTTCTAGCTTAGGGTGGCGTCCTAAGTGGTGATAGGAAGAGATTGAAGCATTCTTGAAGGTGGTGTGACTGTATCCTCCAAGAATCTTCAAGAGCCAAATCTATCATTCATTCATCCAATTCGTTCATTCAAGCATTCATCCATCTTTGATTGATCTTTCAAGCATCGATCAACATTCAATCTATCAAGAACCATTCGTCCACTCCAAAATCGTCCAACAACGTTCAAGAAGTCATCTTTCATCGTCATTCATCCATCATTCATCAAAACTTCAATTGATCTTCAATCTTGGTAAACGAATTTCACCATCTTTTCGTTTATCTTCATCCTTTTTCATTCATTTGTGGATCCTTAAGAACTTTGAGAAGCAAGATTCTTATCTTGGATTTTAAAGATCCTTATATTGTTGTGTAATGTCATCGTCCTTGATCCCATTATACATCAAAATTGGTATCAGAGCTTAGGAGTTGATTCTCTTAGTTCTTGATCTATAATCTTTTCACCATCTTTCCATCACAAATTCATTCCCCCCCCCCATCATCTCCATCTCACGTCCACCAAGAACCATAAAAAGAACCCCATAGCCCCACAAAGAACCCCCAATTCGAACACAAAATCCGCCAAAACACAATCCCCTCTCGTCATTCACCCACCCAAACCCCAAAAACCGTGAATCTTGCAATCTTGTTGCACCAAGATTGTTCAAGATGGAAGATTCAAGCACTCTCACACCTACACCTACGGAGCCCCAAGAAGATGTTGAAGCATTAAAGAAAAGAATCACCTATCTCAACGATCAACTAAAGAGATACATGCATCTACAACATAGGGTGAACCGTGGAGATAGTGAGACTAATGAAAGTGATGAAGAGGTGCTACAAAGACGTTCCCCAAAGGAGGAACGATTCGACTTCAAAGTTGAGATCCCGGAGTTTAATGATAATCTTGATCCTGAGAACTTCTTAGATTGGATGCAAACTATTGAATGTGTTTTTGATCTTAAAGAAGTCCTTGATGAGAAGAAAGTGAAGTATGTGGCTCTTAAGTTGCGAAAACATGCGTCCATATGGTTGGCCAATTTGCAAAAGAAGAGGCAAGCTAAGGGCAAGGACAAGATTAGAACGTGAGATAAGATGAAGAAGAAGCTCCAAGAGAAGTTTCTACCACGAAGATATCTCCAAGATAACTACTACAAGTTACAACGATTGGTTCAAGGAAGCAAAAGTGTGGAGGAGTACACAAAGGAGTTTGAACTTCTTTGGCGTTGTGATATCAATGAGAATGAACCACAAACTTTGGTATGTTATCTTTTTGGTCTTAATGATTGGATTAGACACATTGTTGAATTGCAACCATATAAAACCTTGGATGAGTTGAGTTCCTTATCCCTTAAAGTTGAAAGACAAAGGAGAAATAAGGGAAAAGAAGCCTTGAACAAGTACCAAACTCCACAAGAATCATCCCACCCTTCATTTCCACACACGCCACAACAAAATTCCACATTCCCTACAAAACCCCCAAACACAAAAACTCCACAAAATCAGCCTCCATCCATCCATAAACCCCACGTCCAAGAAACCAAATTCCTAGCATCAAGAAGATGTTTTCGATGCCAAGGGTTTGGACATTATGCTTCGGAGTGCCCAAACAAGAGAGTAGTATCTTTGGTGGAATATCAAAGTGCTTTGTATGTAGAACCAGAGTGTCATGAAAATGAGAGTGAAGAGGAAAAGGGAGTTAACGTGAATGAGGAAGAAAATGTTGATGAATGTGTAGAGGAGCCGGATGATGGAGAGTTACTTGTAGTAGGAAGGGCCTTAAATGAAGTTCAAGTGCCAAATGATCAAGTACAAAGGGAGGCTATCTTTCGCTCTCGTTGTACCATCAAAGGAAAAGTGTGTTCATTGATCATAGATGGAGGAAGTTTCACCAATGCCGCTTCTACAACAATGGTCGAGAAATTGCAAATGGAGATTAGCCCTCATCCCACACCCTACACTATACAATGGCTAAGCCTAGGACAAGGTATTCGTGTGGATCAAAGGGTCTTGGTAAGTCTTTCAATTGGAAAGAATTATAAAGATTCATTATGGTGTGATATTATTCCTATGGATACTTGTCACATTTTGTTGGGAAGACCATGGTTGTTCGATAGGAGTGTCATACATGATGGGAGAGCCAACACTAACACTCTCACCCTCCATCAAAAGAAGATCACTTTGACACCTCTACCACCATCTTCTAACCGACGGCCCAAGGAGGATGAAAGTAGCATTGTAACAATCATGAAGAAGGAATATCATGGATATGAAGAGCATAAGGATCTTGTTTTTGCAAACTTGGAGGAAAGCAAAACAAGCAACCATCCAATCTTGAATTCTCCAATGGAACGTATTTATCATGTGCACCCTAGAGATATTGATGTATATTTGATAGCCATATACATCAAGGTCATCAAGGGAGACATCAAATACACACCAAAGGAGCCAAATACATGATTACATGGAAAAGGAGCACCTTTCACTCATGTTTCTTACACAAACGAATGGCTTCAACAAGGGCAGCTCGGTAATTTGCTCTATGTCTCAAGAACCATAAAGCTTTTGAGAAAGTATTCCAAAGACATATTGAAGAACATTGAAAGAGCTTTCCAATGGTGATTGAATCTTGGAATTTGGATTTGAAACGAGCAAGTTATCAATGTTTTAATCTAGCTTAGTTCATTTTGATTCTTTATGATGTCATACTTGTGTAGGATGATGTAAGCCTCAAGGGGCCTAATTTCATGAATAGTGCACGTCCAAGGGGGCTTGGGATTACTATAAATACCCCCTTAGGCCTCTTGTAAATTCATTCATTCATAAAATCAAATACAAACACAAGGTGTTGTTTTCTCTCTAGCTTTTGTGCTAGTCTTTTCGTTTCTCTTGAGAGAGTTTCGAAGTTATCCCCTTCTTCTATTCAAGGGTGGCATCCTTGAAGGTGAAAGGAAGGAATTGAAGAGTTCTTTGAGGTGGTGTGGCTGTATCCTCATCGATCCTTCAAAAGCCGAATCTATCCAACTATCCATTCCATCGTTCATTAAACTACATTCATCCAACCTCACGTCATTCATCAAGAATTCATCAAGAATTCATCAAGAATTCAACAAGAATTCATCAAGAATCCAATAAAAAGCATTCGTTCTTCATCAACACGTCTAAGCTTCAACAATCGTGCATCCATCCAAATGTTCAATCGTCCATCATTCGTTCATCATAATACCTTCATTTGGTAATCATCTTTCATAGTTCTTTCCATCTTTTCTATCCATTTCCATTACATTTTCGAACCTTAAGAACTTTGAGAAGGGAGATTTTCATCTTCGTTTTTAAAGATCCTTAATCCTTTTGTGTAATGTGATCTTGTGATCCCATTATACATCAAAATTGGTATCAGAGCTTAGGAGATTGATTCTCTTAGTTCTTGATCTATCTTTTACCATCTTTTCACCATCTTTCCTTCACAAATTCATCCCCCCCATTATCCCCATCTCACGTCCACCAAGAACACCACAAAGAACCCCGAAACCAAACACAATCCCACCTAAACACATTCCCCATTTCGTCCTCCACATCCCCACACCAAAACCGTGAGTCTTGTTTGAATCTTTCTTTATCAAGATTCATATTCTATGGCTTGCAAAAGATCTAGCATGAATTCACAAAGTGAGTTACAACGTTTGGAGCGACAAATTGATGATCTCACCACACAAATGGAAGAGCTTGGGATCCTTCAAAAAGAAGGATCAAGAAATGCATGTTCACGTGAGGTACATCTCTATGAGGTTGAATATGAAGCACCTTATGAATGGAGTAAACATTCCAGCAAGAAGAATGGAAAAGAAGAGTTCTTGTCATTCAATTACAAAGGAGACTATATCGACAAACTTGAAAGAACGGAGCAAGGGAGCAAGGATGTGGTTGAATACACAATAGAATTCAGGTGGCAAATATGGAAGTATGCCCTTAAGGAGGATGATCCACGAGTTTTGGTATGTTACTTTCTTGGTCTTAATGATTACATTCAGCTTGTTGTTGTAAATCAACCTTACACAAACTTGGAAGAGTTGAGTTCTTTAGCTCTTGATGTTGAAATACAAGTAAGGAGTAGAGAACTTTGGGAAAAAACCCAAATACAACAAAGACCACCATTTCCCACAAAACAACCAAACACAAAAGCTCCACAAAATCAGCCCCCCCATCCCATCCTAAACCTCTAATCCAAAGCTCCTCAAAACAGCCTATAAACCTTCCCACTCCCATTGTCCCAAGTACATGTCTATATTACCAAAGTGTTGATCATGTTGAAAGTGCATGTCCTAAGGAGAAAGAAGTATCTTTGGTTGATTGTCAAACATCATTAAGCATGCAACCAGAAATTGAAAGTGCGGTATTTGATGTATTTGACGAGCATGAGGATGTTCATAAACTTGGCATGAATGAGGTATGTAGCGTACTTCATGAAGTACACGAGGGAGAAAAAGAGGAGGATATTATATTAGAAAAGATGTATGTAGAAGAATTAAATGGAGAAGAGTTGCTTGTTGTAAGTAGAGTCTTGAAAGAGGCTAGTGTACCGCAAGGTCAACAACAAAGAGAGCTTATTTCTTACTCTCATTATACCATTCAAGATGAAGTATGTTCATTGATCGAAGGAGGAAAAGGTAGTGCCATCTATGAGGATCTTGACGCTAGCATTGGCGTTGATAAGGATCATGGCAATGGTATTGGCCTCGCTACAACAAGGGTCCAAACATTACAAATGGAGAGCTATTCAAATGGTCATTCATTTCGTGACAAGGACATTCATTTTGATCCAAGAAGTTTAGTAAGTCTTTGTTTTTACAAGATTTGCAAAGATTCATTATATTGTAATATTACTTCTATGGATTCTTGTTATACTCTGTTGGAAGAATCAAAGTTGTATGATAGGAGTATCATGTTCCAAGAGGCGTCCTTATTACCACCTTGTGTCTCACGGCTCAAGGAGGATCAAAGTACTCTTATGGAACTTATGGAGAATAAGTATCATGAATTTGAAGAACCAAGGAGTCTCATTCTTACACCAATGGAGGTTGGAAATCGAGAGCCTATAAAGGATCAATGCCCTTTACCATCACTTGTCATTTGTGAATATTTGGATGAAAGACAAGCACCATCAACAAGTGACCTCTCTCACTTATCTCTTTTGGTACGTTTCTCTTCCATGAGTATTATCATGCATCAAAGGCTGCCACCAAATCCTATGATTCATCACCGAATGGTCTATGCAAAGGATCAAGCGCAATTCATGGATAACTTAATCAATGTCCTTGATTTTCATAGTATACAACATATTTCAAAAGAGTATGTACCATTGCAATGTAAAGAGATTGTATTTGTATACTTTGATAACATTTTTGTATGTAGTAGAAGTAGAAAGGAGTATGTAAATCCTTTGGAGTTAGCCTTAGCGAAGCATAAGAAGCCATATGGAGAATTGGAGAAGTACTTGGAGAAATGTCCTTACCTCTCGTCCAAGAATATGCTATGTCAACAAATCTCATCAAATGGAGTAATTCAAGTGGACAAAAGGAAGAAAGGAGTTATTCAAGAAGGGTCCATACTTGCATCTATACTTGAGGTACTATGTCTCTAAAAGGATGCTAAAGATCGTCATATTCTTTTATTCACTATTCTTGCATCATATTTGTTCATTACAAATGGAGTTGAGAAAGGTGAAGTCCTATCTCAAGGAAGTTGTCCCATGGATTATTTTGGTGAAATACCAAGTGGAGAAAAGAAGAAACTACATGCTTATGGCTTAGCATTCATACTTGTTGCTATCATGAGGATATTTGAGCAAAAGGATTATTATCTTGAAGGATTCATGCTTAAGCTTAGTGATACTTACAAAGTATTGGAGTCTGTTTCATGTGATAAGGAGATCAAGCCATCATTATGCTTTGAGATGAAGTACTTGATTCGTTCATCAAAAACAAGTCACTTGGAGGAAGCAAGTCCTTTGACTAAAGGAAATTTTCTAACGAGGAGATACATGTTTGATTCAAGAGTACTTAGTCTTGAATATATCAAGGAGTTGTATGAAGATGATGATGATTTTAAAGAAGTATACAAGGTATGTGAGAAGCATCCTCAACAATCCTTTTATATTGATCATGGATTTCTTTTCAAAGGGAATCAAGTGTGTATTCCAAGGAGTGGAATTCGTGAAATCTTGATCATGGAAGTACATGGAAGTTCTTTTGATCATTTGGGTCTACTCAATACGTATCTCAAGATGAAGGAGTATTATTTCTGGCCTAGCATGATTGTTGATATTGAGTATAAGTTGCAATATGGTGACATTTACAATCCTTCTATACCATATGGAGATGAAAGCTTGAATTCTATGGTTGAAGTGCCATGGATTCAAGGAAGTCAAGATGATATTAAGATCGTTGAAGGTCATCCTTCAAAGATGGAACATCATATTACTATTGTCTTCATCATGAGTTACAAGCTTGTGAATCTATACTTTGAAGTTGAGAAGTTATATGAGATTTCTACATTCTCCATGAATAAACGAGATTTGAAGCACCATGATGTAATTGGATTATTCATGAGAAAACTTGGAAGAAAGTGGAAGTTTATCAAAGGGATCTGTGATGATTTCAAAGCATTTAAAAAGAGAGTTTGTAATCTCTTCAAGGAACGCAAGAGGAAGAAGCAAGTTGATGTGAACGATACTTTTGGAAAGATCACTTATAAGAAGAAGGATGAGCTTAGAAGAAGTGCTATGTAACGGTTTAGAAGAAGTTTTGTCTAAGTTTGAGGACAAACTTTTTCAACCGGGGGAGTATGATGTATATTTGATAGCCATATACATCAAGGTCATCAAGGGAGACATCAAATACACACCAAAGGAGCCAAATACATGATTACATGGAAAAGGAGCACCTTTCACTCATGTTTCTCACACAAACGAATGGCTTCAACAACGGCAGCTCGGTAATTTGCTCTATATCTCAAGAACCATAAAGCTTTTGAGAAAGTCATCCAAAGACATATTGAAGAACATTGAAAGAGCTTTCCAATGGTTTTTGAATCTTGGAATTTGGATTTGAAACGAGCAAGTTATTAATGTTTTAATCTAGATTAGTTCATTTTGATTCTTTATGATGTCATACTTGTGTAGGATGATGTAAGCCTCAAGGGGCCTAATTTCTTGAATAGTGCACGTCCAAGGGGGCTTGGGATTACCATAAATACCCCCTTAGGCCTCTTGTAAATTCATTCATTTATAAAATCAAATACAAACACAAGGTGTTGTTTTCTCTCTAGCTTTTGTGCTAGTCTTTTCGTTTCTCTTGAGAGAGTTTCGAAGTTATCCCCTTCTTCTATTCAAGGGTGGCATCCTTGAAGGTGAAAGGAAGGAATTGAAGAGTTCTTTGAGGTGGTGTGGTTGTATCGTCATCGATCCTTCAAAAGCCGAATCTACCCAACTATCCATTCCATCGTTCATTCAACTACATTCATCCTACCTCACGTCATTCATCAAGAATTCATCAAGAATTCAACAAGAATTCATCAAGAATCCAATAAGAAGCATTCGTTCTTCATCAACACGTCTAAGCTTCAACAATCGTGCATCCATCCAAACGTTCAATCGTCCATCATTCGTTCATCATAATACCTTCATTTGGTAATCATCTTTCATAGTTCTTTCCATCTTTTCTATCCATTTCCATTACATTTTCGAACCTTAAGAACTTTGAGAAGGGAGATTTTCATCTTCGTTTTTAAAGATCTTTAATCCTTTTGTGTAATGTGATCTTGTGATCCCATTATACATCAGATATCCACTTGATTCTTATGGTTGATGTGCCAAGGATTCGAAGGAGACAAGAGAATATAGTGACGGGTGATCATTCGAGAGTAGGTCGCTTCATATTAAATGATGAAGGCCAAATTGTGGATTTTGAGATTTTGGAGTTACATGGAATTCCTATACCCATGGGGGAGTATCGAGAAACAAAGTCCAAAAGCGCCATTGGGTTATTTCGGAAGAAGTTGAGGAAGTTTTGTAAGGGAGTCTATGATGACTTCAAAGCATTTAAGAAGAAAGATTTTAATTTCTTGTGAAGAAGGCAAGTAAGAGAGTTGATGCTCAAAGTTTGAGGACAAACTTTTTCAACCTGGGGAGTATGATGTATATTTGATGGTGATGTATAATCGGATCAATGGAATCTCATTATACATGGAAACAGGATCTTTAGAAACCAAGATAAGAATCTTGCTTCTCAAAGTTCTTAAAGATCAACCAATTTGAATGAAATGATGTATAATAGGATCAAGGATGATCAAATTATACAAAAGATTAGGATCTTTAAGTGTTTCTTTAAGAATGAATGAATGGATGGATGGATAAACGAATGGAATGGACGAAATGGATGAATGAAATGAATGTAGGAATGGGTGGAATGTAAGTTTCTTGAATGATTGAATGATATTCAAAAGAATCTTGAATTTGAAACAATGTAGAAACAAAAACAAGATCAAATGAAAACTAGAAAGAAACTCACGATTTTAATGATGAATGATAATGGCTTTGAAGATTCTTGGAGGATACAGCTACACCACCTTCAAGAATGCTTCAATCTCTTCCTATCACCTCTTAGGACGCCACCCTAAGCTAGAAGAAGAAGATAGGATCGAATCTCCCTCAAGAGAAACGAAAAACTAGCAAAAGCTAGAGAGAAAACTCTAAAATACAACTCTAGAAAGAAAAGACTATAACTCCTTCAATACTTGTCCGTTTTCCAAGATTCAAAAACCATTGGAAAGCTCTTTCAATGCTCTTCAATATGTCTTTGGATGACTTCCTCATTAGACGCATATATCTAGAGTTATAGAGTAAATTACCAAACTGCCCTTGTTGAAATCATTCAAACGAGAGGGATACTTGAGTGAATGATGCTCTTTTGCCATATAACCGAGTATTAGGCTCCTATGATGTATATTGGATGTCTTCCTTGATGTCCTTGATGTATATGGCCATCAAATATACATCATACTCCCCCGGTTGAAAAAGTTTGTCCTCAAACTTTGAGCATCAACTCTCTTACTTGCCTTCTTCACAAAAAATTACAAACTTTCTTTTTAATGGCCTTGAAATCATCATATACCCCTTTTCTAAACTTCTTCATCTTTCTCCCAAGCAATCCATGGGCATTATAAGACTTGGATCCTCGAATTTTCACCATGAACATAGAGATTCCATGTAGCTTCTCAATTTCCAAGTCAAGCTTCACTACTTTACTTTCATCATTTAGCATGAAACAACCTACTTTGGTGACTTTAGCTTCTTGGTTCCTTCGAAGCCTTGGCTTTTCAACCATGAGATCCAAGTGGGTATCTCTAGGGTGCACATGAAAGATTCGCCTCATAGGAAATCTCAAGATTGGGTGGTGGCTTGGATCCGAATTACTCTCCTCCAAGTTTGTAAGAATAAGACCCTTATGCTCTTCATGCTCATGATCTTCCTCCTTCATAATCGACACAATGTGGCTTTCTTCCTCCTTAGGTCGTGTGGTGTAAGATGGAAGTAGAGATGCATCAAGAGGCATGATATTCCTATCAAGCAACTTTGGTCCTTCCAACAAAGTATGACAGGAATCCATAGAAGTAATTTTGCAATATAATGAATCTTTGCAAATTTTGTAAAAGCAAAGACTTACTAAACTTCTTTGATTGAAATTGTCATGGCTTAAACTTTGCGTAAGGACAACGATATATCCATAGGAGGCACAACTTTCCTTTTCTTGGTTCAATGAACATACTTCTCCTTTGTTGGTATAATGAGAGATCTTGCACTCTCTTTGTGGATGTTCATACGCCACACTTGCTTCTTTGGTCACAAGCCACTTTTCCATATGCTCCTCTTCTACCTTTTCTTCCTCTTTGTTCTCCTCCTCATATGCGTCAATCCCAATTTCTTCTTCTTTTGCGTTAACCTCAAATTCTTCTCCTTTCATGTCAACGCCAACTTCCTCTTCCTTTTCCTCCTCAAATGGTTTGTTATCATGTGTTTGGTACCCTTCCGAAGGCACTTCTTTCTTGTTAGGACACTCCAATTCAATGTGACCTAAACTTTGGCAATGATAACAACTCCTTGGGGCTATGGGCGCTGGTTCTTGGACGTGGGGTTTGGGAATGGATGAGGGTTGATCTTGTGGAGGTTGTATTGTGGAGTGATGGACAACAGGTTTGGGACGAATATGGGGCTGGATTTGAATGCCTTTGGCGTGATGTTGTGGGGTTGATTTGGAAGGTTTGTGACGTGTGTGGGTTTTATCCCTAAGCTCTTTACTCTTTGCTTGTTCTTCAAAATCAAGAGCTAAAGAACTTAACTCCTCCAAACTAATGTGAGGTTGATCTATAACAACACGCTGAATATATTCATTAAGACCAAGAAGGTAGTATACCAAAATGCGTGGATCGTCCTCCTTAAGGCCATTCTTCCATAATTGCCACTTGAATTCTATTGTATAATCAAGTACATCCATGCTCCCTTGCTTAACTCCTTCAAGATTGTTTATGGAGTCACCTTTGTAATCGGATGGTAAGAAATCTTTTTGAACTTTCTTCCCATTCTTCTTGTTGGAATGTTTAATCCGTGCATAAGGTGCTTCATATTCAACCTTAGAAGAGTGAACCACACGTGATTTTGGGCTTCTTGATCCCTTTGGAAGAATTCCACATTCTTCCATTTGCTTGGCAAGATCATCAATTTGTTGCTTCAAGCATTGTAGCTCACGTTGGGAATTCTTGCTAGACATTTTGCAATCCATTAGAACCTATCTTGATTCAAAAGATCGCAAGAAACTCATGGTAGGATGATTAGCATAGAAGGGACGTGAGGGGGAATTGGTTGGATTTGTGTTTGGGCTCACGGGTTCTTTGTGGAGTTTAGTGGGGACGTGGGATGGAGGATGAATTTTTGTGATGGACGTGTGATGGTAGGGGTTATGGGGAACGTGTGGGAGAGGGAAAGATTGTAAAAAGATTGTTTCAAGAACTAAGAGATTCAAACTCCTAAGCTCTGATACCAATTTTGATGTATAATGGGATCAATGGAATCTCATTATACTTGGAAACAGGATCTTTAAAAACCAAGATAAGAATCTTGCTTCTCAAAGTTCTTAAAGATCAACCAATTTGAATGAAATGATGTATAATAGGATCAGGGATGATCAAATTATACAAAAGATTAGTATCTTTAGGTGTTTCTTTAAGATTGAATGAAGGAATGAATGAATGAATGGATGGATAAACGAATGGAATGGACGAAATGGATGAATGAAATGAATGTAGGAATGAGTGGAATGTAAGTTTCTTGAATGATTGAATGATATTCAAAAGAATCTTGAATTTGAAACAATGTAGAAATAAAAACAAGATCAAATGAAAACTAGAAAGAAACTCACGATTTGAAAGATGAATGATAATGGCTTTGAAGATTCTTGGAGGATACAGCCACACCACCTTCAAGAATGCTTCAATCTCTTCCTATCACCACTTAGGACGCCACCCTAAGCTAGAAGAAGAAGATAGGATCGAATCTCCCTCAACAGAAACGAAAAACTAGCAAAACCCCCAAACACAAAAACTCCACAAAATCAGCCCCCATCCATCCATAAACCCCACGTCCAAGAAACCAAATTCCTAGCATCAAGAAGATGTTTTCGATACCAAGGGTTGGGACATTATGCTTCGGAGTGCCCAAACAAGAGAGTAGTATCTTTGGTGGAATATCAAAGTGCTTTGTATGTAGAACCGGAGTGTCATGAAAATGAGAGTGAAGAGGAAAAGGGAGTTGACGTGAATGAGGAAGAAAATGTTGAAGAATGTGTAGAGGAGCCGGATGATGGAGAGTTACTTGTAGTAGGAAGGGCCTTAAATGAAGTTCAAGTGCCAAATGATCAAGTACAAAGGGAGGCTATCTTTCGCCCTCGTTGTACCATCAAAGGAAAAGTGTGTTCATTGATCATAGATGGAGGAAGTTGCACCAATGCCGCTTCTACAACAATGGTCGAGAAATTGCAAATGGAGATTAGCCCTCATCCCATACCCTACATTATACAATGGCTAAGCCTAGGACAAGGTATTCGTGTGGATCAAAGGGTCTTGGTAAGTCTTTCAATTGGGAAGAATTATAAAGATTCATTATGGTGTGATATTATTCTTATGGATACTTGTCACATTTTGTTGGGAAGACCATGGTTGTTCGATAGGAGTGTCATACATGATGGGAGAGCCAACATTAACACTCTCACCCTCCTTCAAAAGAAGATGACTTTGACACCTCTACAACCATCTTCTAACCCACGGCCCAAGGAGGATGAAAGTAGCACTGTAACAATCATGAAGAAGGAATATCATGGATATGAAGAGCATAAGGATCTTGTTTTTGCAAACTTGGAGGAAAGCAAAACAAGCAACCATCCAATCTTGAATTCTCCAATGGAACGTATCTATCATGTGCACCCTAGAGATATCCACTGGAATCTTATGGTTGAAGTGCCAAGGATTCGAAGGAGGCAAGAGAATATAGTCACGGGTGATCATTCGAGAGTAGGTCGCTTCATATTAAATGATGAAGGCCAAATTGTGGATTTTGAAATTTTGGAGTTACATGGAATTCCTATACCCATGGGGGAGTATCGAGAAACAAAGTCCAAAAGCGCCATTGGGTTATTTTGGAAAAGTTGAGGAAGTTTTGTAAGGGAGTCTATGATAACTTCAAAGCATTTAAGAAGAAAGATTGTAATTTCTTGTGAAGAAGGCAAGTAAGAGAGTTGATGCTCAAAGTTTGAGGACAAACTTTTTCAACCGGGGGAGTATGATGTATATTTGATAGCCATATACATCAAGGACATCAAGGAAGACATCCAATATGCATCATAGGAGCCTAATACTCGGTTATATGGCAAAAGAGCATCATTCACTCAAGTATTCCTTTCGTTTGAATAATTTCAACAAGGGCAGTTTGGTAATTTACTCTATAACTCTAGATACATGCGTCTAATGAGTAAGTCATCCAAAGACATATTCAAGAGCATTGAAAGAGCTTTCTAATGGTTTTTGAATCTTGAAGTTTGGACAAGTATTGAAGTGCCAAGGATTCGAAGGAGCCAAGAGAATATAGTGACGGGTAATCATTCGAGAGTAGGTCGCTTCATATTAAATGATGAAGGCCAAATTGTGGATTTTGAAATTTTGGAGTTACATGGAATTCCTATACCCATGGGGGAGTATCGTGAAACAAAGTCCAAAAGCGCCATTGGGTTATTTTGGAAGAAGTTGAGGAAGTTTTGTAAGGGAGTCTATGATGACTTCAAAGCATTTAAGAAGAAAGATTGTAATTTCTTGTGAAGAAGGCAAGTAAGAGAGTTGATGCTCAAAGTTTGAGGACAAACTTTTTCAACCGAGGGAGTATGATGTATATTTGATGGCCATATATACATCAAGGACATCAAGGAAGACATCCAATATGCATCATAGGAGCCTAATACTCGGTTATATGGCAAAAGAGCATCATTCACTCAAGTATCCCTTTCGTTTGAATGATTTCAACAAGGGCAGTTTGGTAATTTACTCTATAACTCTAGATACATGCGTCTAATGAGTAAGTCATCCAAAGACATATTGAAGAGCATTGAAAGAGCTTTCCAATGGTTTTTGAATCTTGAAGTTTGGACAAGTATTGAAGGAATTATAGTCTTTTCTTTCTAGAGTTGTATTTTAGAGTTTTTATGATGTAATAAATGTGTAGGATGATGTAAGCCTCAAGGGGCCTAATTCTTGATTTGTACACGTCTAGGGAGGGCTAATGGATCACGAGACAACCAAAATGCCAAGAAAGAACACGGATCAAAACACAAGTAAGAACTTGCAAGAGATGAATCAAGAAGGACCTTTATACACGAACTAAACAGAGGTAACTTTGATAGAATTGAGCAACGAAACTCCTCGGATTTATACAGCCACACCACAATCTTCAAGAGCTTTTACTCCTCCTTTACACCACCCAAGAATGCTCAATCTTGGATTAGAAGAGAAGATTTCACACGAAAAACCCAAAGGCAATTTGTTTTCTAGCCAAAACTAGAGAGAAAACAACACATTGTGTTTGTATTTGATTTATTGAATGAATATGAGATAATGTCTTTACAAGAGACCCAAGGGGTCTATTTATAGGAGAACCCCTCCCTAAAAGCGTCACCCCAACAAGGCCGCGTCACCCCGACAAGGCCCTTTAGGCGACACTTACAACAAAGGCCCTTTAAACGAAAATACAATATCTCCTAAAATGTATATAAGGAATAACCCTTTCATATAGCTAAATGAGAACTTCAAGACTCTTGAGATAAGGAGCTCAAAAGTCCCTTAGTTTTGGAGATATTCGCGATGTAACCACTCGAAACAATCTGTAGCAGGCTGATAAGGTCCTTTAGTGGTTCCTCCTGATGCATAGAAGTATGATATGCATCAATTACTGATGTAGATTTGGTTCCAAACCTACATCATGGAAGCCAAATACTTAGCTACATTGAAAAGGAGCTTGAAACTATCACATTTGGTTCACATTCGAATGGTCTTAACCATGGAGGAGTGATGATTTGCTCTCTAACTCAAGAACCATAAGGCTATCATGGAAGACGTCCTAGAGTGGATTAATCTACATTCAAAGAGCTTTCATATGGTTCAAGAATCTTTAAATTTGGATAAGAATTGAGAGAGTTATCATCAAATGTAATCTAGCTTAGTTCATTTGTTTCTTTATGATGTCATTCTTGTATTAGATGATGTAAGCTAGTTTACTCCTTTTTCTTGATTTGTACACGCCTAAGGGGGCTACCATTTAGTATAAATAGACCCCTTGGTGCCTTGTAATCTCATTCAATTCAATTCAAATTCAATCAAATACAAACAAACACATGATGTTGTTGTTTTCCTCTCTAGCTTTGTGCTAGTTTCATTCGTTTCTCTTGAGGGAGAACGAGATATTCCCCTTCTTCTATCCAAGGTTGGCATCCTTGGTGGTAAAAGGAAGGAATTGAAGAGTATTGAAGGTGGTGTGCCTTTATCCTTCAAGGGAGCTTCAATCGCCATTATCATTAATCCATCCAAACGACATTCATCAAGAATTCATCAAGAATTCAACAAGAATTCATCAAGCACCCAAAAGCATTCAAACCGTCCATCATTCGTTCATCATAATACCTTCATTTGGTAATCATCTTTCATAGTTCTTTCCATCTTTTCTATCCATTTCCATTCCATTTTCGCACCTTAAGAACTTTGAGAAGGGAGATTTTCATCTTCGCTCTTAAAGATCCTTAACCCTTTTGTGTAATGTGATCTTGTGATCCCATTATACATCAAAATTGGTATCAGAGTTTAGGAGATTGATTCTCTTAGTTCTTGATCCATCTTTTCACCATCTTTCCATCAAAAATCCATCCCCACCATCCCACCATCATCACGCCACCATCGTTCTTCCAAGAACCCATCAAGAACTCATAAAGAACCACAAACTCCACAAAAAGCCTATACCCCAAATACAATCCGCCCAAAACACAAAATCCCTCTCGTCCTTTACCCATCAAAATACCCAAAACCGTGAGTCTTGCAATCTTTTGCACCAAAGATTGATCAAGATGGATGATTCTAGCACATCCACACCTACAACAACGGAACCCCAAGAAGACGTTGAGACCTTGAAGATGAGAATCACATTTCTCAATGATCAACTTAAGAGATACATGCATCTACAACATAGGGTGAATCGTGGAGGTAGTGAAACCAATGAAAGTGATGAAGAAGTGCCTCAAAGACGTCCCCAAAGGGAGGAACGTTTCCATTTTAAAGTGGAGATCCCCGAATTTGACGGTAATCTTGATCCTGAAAACTTTTTGGATTGGATGCAAACCGTTGAACGTGTATTTGATCTTAAGGAGGTCCAAGATGAAAAGAAGGTCAAATATGTGGCTCTTAAATTGCGGAAACATGCGTCCATTTGGTGGACCAATTTACAAAAGAAGAGGCAAGCTAAAGGCAAGGACAAGATCAGAACGTGGGATAAGATGAAGAAGAAGCTCCAAGAGAAGTTTCTACCACCAAGTTATCTCCAAGATAACGACTACAAGTTACAACGATTGGTTCAAGGAAGCAAAAGTGTGGAGGAGTACACAAAGGAATTTGAGCATATTCTTTGGCGTTGTGATCTCCAAGAGGATGAACCTCAAACTTTGGTACGTTTTCTATATGGTCTAAATGAGTGGATTCGTAACATTGTTGAATTACATCCTTACCAATCTTTGGACGAATTGAGTTCTTTGGCCTTAAAAGTAGAAAGGCAAAGAAAGGAAAAAGGAAAAGAAAATGTGACCAAATACCAAACCTCGTACAAACCCCCACAAAACACACGCCCATACAATCCATCACAAAAACCCACATTTCCCACAAAACAACCAAACACAAGAGCACCACAAAATCAACCCCCATCCATTCCCTAACCCCACGTCCAAGAACCAAAAACCCTTGCCCCAAGAAGATGTTTTCGTTGCCAAGGCTTAGGACATTATGCCTCGGAGTGTCCTAACAAAAGAGTAGTATCTTTGGTGGAATATCAAAGCGCTTTGTATGTAGAGCCGGAGTATCATGAGGATGAACATGAGAAAGAAGAAGAAAATGACGTGAATGAGGAAGAGGAGGTAGAAGAGGCCGATGAAGGAGAAATGCTAGTAGTAAGAAGGGCCTTAAGTGTTGCTAGTGTCCCAAACGAGCTAGAACAAAGGGAAAACATCTTTCACACAAGATGTACTATTCAAGGCAAGGTGTGTTCTCTAATCACAGATGGAGGAAGTTGCACTAATGCCGCCTCTACAACCATGGTGAACAAACTACAATTGGAGGTTAGTCCACACCCATTTCCTTACACCATTCAATGGCTAAGTCATGGGAAGGGAATTCGAGTGGTTCATCGTGTTCTTGTAAGTCTTTCTATTGGAAGAAACTACAAAGAGTCTATTTGGTGTGATGTAATTCCAATGGATGCTTGTCATATTTTGCTTGGGAGACCTTGGCTTTTTGATAGGCATGTCACACATGATGGGAGAATGAACACCTACTCGTTTATTCTCAACAAAAAGAAGATCACTTTGGCTCCTCTCTCACCATCATCGATCATACGTCCCCAACAACAACCACAAAAGGAGGAGACTAACATTGTGACATTCATGAAGGCCGAACATCATGAATTTCAAGAGCATAAAGATCTTATTCTAGCAAACTTGGAGGAGGAAGAAGCGTCCCCAACTATTGATCATGCACGTCTTCACCTTCTTTTGGAACGCTTCAAACATTTGTTCCCAAAAGAGATGCCCAAGGGATTACCTCCAAGAAGAGAAATTGAGCACAAGATTGATCTAGTTCCGGGTTCTATGCTCCCCAACAAACCGGCCTACCGAATGAATCCAAAAGAAGCTCAAGAAGTACAAAGGCAAGTAGATGAGCTTTTATCCAAAGGCTTGGTGTGTGAAAGCATGAGTCCATGTGCCGTTCCGGTCTTACTTGTGCCCAAGAAAGATGGCTCTCAAAGAATGTGTATGGATTGTCGAGCCATAAACAAAATCACAATCAAGTATAGATTCCCAATCCCACGCCTTGAGGATCTACTTGATGAGCTACATGAAAGTGTTGTGCTCTCTAAAGTTGATTTGAGGAGTGGATATCATCAAAAATAAGGATTCATGAAGGAGACGAGTGGAAAACGGCATTCAAGACCAAGGAAGGATTATATGAGTGGCTTGTGATGCCATTTGGTCTTACAAATGCACCATCTACCTTTATGCGCTTAATGAATCATGTATTGAAGCCTCTTATTGGTAAATGTGTTGTAGTTTACTCTGATGATATTCTTGTATATAGTAGAAGTGAAAGAGAACAAGTGAAGCATCTAGAGTCGGTCATGTACATCTTGGAGAAGGAGAAGCTATACGCCAATTTGGAGAAATGCCATTTCTTCTCATCCAAGATTGTGTTCCTTGGATATGATCTTTCACAAGAAGGAATACAAGTCGACAAGGAGAAGGTGAAATCTATTCAAGAGTGGCCTACACCAAAGACCATTCATGAGGTACGAAGCTTTCATGGATTAGCATCTTTCTATAGAAGGTTTATAAAGAACTTTAGCTCCATTCTTGCACCTATGACCGAGTTGTTGAAAGGAAAGGAGTTTACATGGACTAAAGGTGCTAATGAAGCGTTTGAAGTGATTAAGGAGAAATTGTGTCATGCACGTATTCTTGCTTTACCATGTTTTGACAAAGTGTTTGAAGTTGAAGTGGATGCAAGTGGAGTAGGAATTGGAGCCGTCCTAACCCAAGAAAGCCGCCCCATTTCTTACTTTAGTGAGAAGTTGAATGAAGCTAAGAGGAAGTATAGCACCTATGATAAAGAGTTCTATGCCATCATAAGAGCTCTTGAACATTGGAGACATTATCTTCTAAGTGGTGAATTCATCTTACATAGTGATCATGAAGCTCTTAAGTTCATCCAAGGGCAACACAAGTTAAACCCAAGGCATGCTAAATGGGTAGAGTATATGCAAGCATTCCACTTTGTGATCAAACATAAGGCGGGCATATCAAAGAGTTGTATGAAAATGATGAGGATTTCAAGGAGGTTTATGAGCTTTGTAAGAAGCACCCTCACCAACTATTCCACATTGAAAATGGATTCCTTTTCAAAGGGAATCAACTTTGCATTCCTAAAAGTAGCATTCGAGAGTTGTTAATCATGGAGGTCCATGGAGGATCCTTGGCGGGTCACTTTGGAATTGAAAAGACCTACCTTATGATGAAGGAGCATTATTTTTGGCCAAGCATGATTAAAGATGTTGAGCATATGTTAAAGAGGTGTAATACTTGCAATATTTCAAAGGCTCACGCTTTACCACAAGGATTGTATACTCCTTTGCCCATTCCACATCATCCATGGGAAGATGTGAGTTTAGACTTCGTTGTTGGTCTACCAAGAGCACAAAGAGGCAAAGATTCTATCATGGTGGTCGTTGATAGATTTTCCAAGATGGCTCATTTTATTCCATGCCATACTACTTATGATGCTACTAAGGTTGCAAACCTTTATTTTGAGGAAATAGTGAAACTACATGGCATTCCAAAGACCATGGTAAGTGATCGAGATTCCAAGTTCCCTAGTCATTTTTGGCTTACTTTATGGAAGAAGCTTGGTACAACATTGAAGTTTAGCACCGCATGTCATCCACAAACGGATGGACAAACCGAAGTGACTAATCGAACTTTGAGAGCTCTTCTTCGGATATTGGTAAGTAAAGACAAGAAGGGTTGGGATACTCTTCTATGTCATGCTGAATTTGCCTTCAATCGAAGTCCAAGTAAAGCCACAGGGTTGTCACCTTTTCAAGTTGTTTATGGAAGGAACCCTCTCCAACCTGTGGATCTCACGCCCATCTCTACATCAACAAAGTTTAGTTTTGAAGCTAACAAAAGGGTGGAAGAGATTAAGAAACTACATGAGGAGGTACGAGCCAAGATTGAGAAGTATACCTCAAGTGTATCAAGTAGGGTGAATAAATCAAGGAAGAAGGTTATATCTGAGCCGGGAGACCTTGTTTGGATTCACTTGAAGAAAGAAAGATTTCCTTCTAAAAGGAAAGGTAAGCTTGCACCAATGATGCATAATGGATCACAAGACAACCAAAATGCCAAGAAAGAACACGGATCAAAACACAAGTAAGAACTTGCAAGAGATGAATCAGATAAGGACCTTTACAGCGAACTGAACAGCGGAAACTTTGATAGAATTTGATAGAATTGAGCAACGAAACCCTTCAGATTGATACAGACACACCACAATCTTCAAGAGCTCCTACTCCTCCTGTCACCACCCAAGAATGCTCAATCTTGGATTAGAAGAGAAGATTTCACACGAAAAACCCAAAGGCAATTCGTTTTCTAGCCAAATCTAGAGAGAAAACAACACAGAGTGTTTGTATTTGATTTTATTGAATATGAGATAATATGTCTTTACAAGAGACCCAAGAGGTCTATTTATAGGAATAGGAAAAACCCCTCCCTATAGGCGCGTCACCTCAGCAAGGCCGCGTTACCCGGCAAGGCCCTTTAGGCGATACTACCCGACAAGGCCCTTTACAAAACACTTACAACAAAGGCCCTTTATTACAACAAAGACTCTTGAGATAAGGAGCTCAACAGTCCCTTAGCTTTAAAGATATTCACGACGCAACTACTTGAAACAATCTGCAATCTGCAGCAGGCTGGCAATGTCCTTCAGGGCTTCTTCCTGATGCATTGAAGTATGATATGCATCATTCTCCCTTTCTTGAAAAGAGTTTGCCCTCAAACTTGGAATTTCTTCACCTTCATTATAATAGGGCTTAAGATCACACACATTGAAAGTACAACTTCCTTCATACTCATCTTCCATCTTCAAGCGATAAGCGTTATCACCAAGTCTTTCTAAGACCTCATAAGGTCCTTCACCTCTCGGTTTCAATTTCCCTTTTCTCTTACTTGGAAATCTCTCTTTCTTCAAGTGTAACCATACTAAATCTCCAGGCTTAAAGATAACCTTTTTCCTCTTTTGATTCACTTTCTCTTCAACCTTTTGAGTATATCTCTTAATCTTCTCACGAACTTCCTTATGCAACTTCTTAATCTCATCTACAACCTCCATAATAGAATCCTTACCTCTTTGAGTTCGAGGTAGACCCACAATGAATTCTAAACTCACATCTTCCCAAGGGTAATATGGAATAGGTAGCGGTGTATACAAGCCTTGTGGTAACACATGTGACTTGGCAAGGTTGCAAGTACCACATCTCTTAACAATATGCTCAACATCCTTCACCATGCTAGGCCAAAAGTAATAATCTCTCAACATCAAATAAGTCTTCTCTATACCAAAATGACCCGCTAAGGCACCTTCATGAACTTCTTGAATCAACAATTCGCGCAATGAGGTCCTTGGTATACATAATTGATTTCCTTTGAATAAGAAACCATCTTCGATATGAAACATTTCATGAGGATGTTTCTTTGACAGCTCATATACTTCTTTGAAATCTTGATCATCTCGATATAAATCCTTAATTTGCTCAAATCCAGCAACGTTAGAATCAAGAACATATGTAAGTAAGTACCTTCTCGAAAGAGCATCAGCGCCCTTGTTCAAATGCCCGGCCTTATGCTTGATCACAAACTGAAAAGCTTGCATAAATTCAACCCATTTTGCATGTCGTGGGTTAAGCTTGTGTTGGCCTTGGATAAACTTGAGAGCTTCATGATCACTATATAAAATAAACTCTCCACTTAGTAGATAATGCCTCCAATGCTCAAGAGCTCTTATAATGGCATAGAACTCCTTGTCATATGTACTAAACTTCCTTTTGGCATCATTCAACTTCTCGCTAAAGTAGGCTATTGGCCTTCCCTCTTGTGTAAGGACAGCACCAATAACAACTCCACTAGCATCCACTTCTACTTCAAATACTTTGTCAAAACATGGCAAGGCTAGAAGAGGTGCATTACATAACTTCTCTTTGATACCTTCAAACGCCAATTGAGCGTTTTTGCTCCATGTAAACTCCTTTTGCTTCAACAACTCAGTCATAGGAGCCAAAACAGTAGAGAAATTCTTGATAAACCTTCTATAAAATGAAGTTAATCCATGAAATGATCGTACCTCATGTATACTCGTTGGTGTTGGCCATTCTTGGATAGCTTTGACCTTTCCTTCATCTACTTGAATTCCATTCTTGGAGAGCACACATCCAAGGAAGATGACCTTGGGTGAAAAGAACGAGCACTTCTCCAAATTGGCGTAGAGCTTTTCTTTCTCGAAGATATACAAAACTAGCTCTAAATGCTTTACATGGTCAATCTCACTTCTACTATATACAAGTATGTCATCAAAATATACTACAACACACTTTCCAATCAAAGGTTTCAGTACATGATTCATTAACCTCATGAAAGTAGAAGGAGCATTCGTTAGACCAAAGGGCATTACTAACCATTCATATAAGCCTTCCTTGGTCTTGAAAGCCGTTTTCCATTCATCTCCTTCACAAATGCGAATTTGATGATATCCACTCTTCAAATCAATCTTTGAAAACACAACACTTCCATAAAGTTCATCAAGAAGGTCCTCCAGACGTGGAATGGGAAAACGATATTTGATGGTGATTTTGATGATGGACCTACAATCCATGCACATACGTTGGGTACCATCTTTCTTTGGAACAAGTAACACTGGGACAAAGACATGGACTCATGCTTGGGCGAATAAGGCCCTTCAGAGTAGCTCATCAACTTACCTTTGAACCTCATGGATTCCTTGGGGTTCATTCGTGAAACTTGCTTATTTGGCAATGTGGTTCCCGGAATGAGATCAATCTTGTGTTCAATGTCCCTTCTTGGTGGCAATCCTTGGGGCATTTCTTTTGGAAACAAATGACCAAACCTCCTCATCAAGGGTGAGAGCCGTGGATGGTCCTTGGTTGGGGAAGCTTGTTCCTCTTGGATATCCGCCAATATCAACTCCTTATGTTCACAGAATTCATGTTGTTCTGCCTTTAGTAAAGATACAATGTTAGTCTCCCGTTCTTTCTCTTTTGTTGGTGGAGGCCGAATAGAAGAAGGGGGCAATGGAGCCAATGTAATCTTCTTCTTTTTGATGACGAATGAGTAGGTATTCAATCTTCCATCATGAGTTACATACCTATCAAAAAGCCACGGTCTACCAAACAAAATATGACAAGCATCCATGGGTATTACATCACACCATACATCATCTTTATAATTCTTCCCAATGGACAATGAGACTAATACACGTTTATCAACTCTAATGCCCTTCCCATGGCTTAACCATTGAATATTATAAGGAGATGGGTGAGAACTTACATCCAAATTCAACTTTTCTACCATTGTAATAGAGGCGGCATTAGTACAACTACCTCCATCAATTATAAGAGAGCATACCTTCCCTTGAACAGTACACCTAGTATGGAATATGTTCTTTCGTTGCTCCTTGTCATTTGGGGTAGAAGCCACACTTAACGCCCTTCTAAGCACCAACAGTTCACCTTCATCCGCTGGCTCAACCTCCTCATCATTATCCTCCTCATTTTCGGGAAGCTCACAAGGTTCCACTTCATGTTCACTTTCATACAAGCTTGGTTCAACAAACAAAGCACTTTGATATTTAACAAGAGAAACCGTGCGCTTGTTAGGACATTCGGATGCAATATGACCCAACCCTTGGCACCTAAAACATCTTCTTGGTTGTAATGTCCTTGGTTCTTGGACTTGGGTTTTGGGTGGGGAATTTTGTGGCTGATTTAATGTGGGTTTGCCGTAGGGTTTAAGGGAGGATGGGGGCTGATTTTGTGGAGCTTTTGATTGTGTTTGGGGATAAGGACGTTGGGTATAGGGTTTGGATGTGTTTGGGAACGTCCTTTGCGGTTCTTTGGCTCCTTCTTTTCTTTGCCTTTCCACTTTCATAGCCAAGTTACTTAGCTCATCAAGAGATTCATATGAATGTAATTCAACTATATGACGTATCCAATCATTCAAACCAATCAAGTAACGTACCAGAATTTGTGGTTCCTTTTCCTTGAGATCACAACGCTAAAGGAGATGTTCAAACTCCCTTGTGTATTCTTCCACTGATTTAGAGCCTTGGACAAGCTTTTGCAACTTGTAGTAGTTGTCTTTAACGTATGATTGGGGTAGGAATTTGCTTTGTAATTTGGACTTCATCTTCTCCCATGAACGAACCTTGTCCTTCCCCTTTGCTACTCTCTTCTTTTGAAGGTTAGTCCACAAAATATTAGCATGTTTTCTCAATTTCAAAGCAACGTACTTCACCTTGAGCTCATCACTACAATCTTTCAACTCAAAAACACGTTCAACCGTATGTATCCAATCAAGATAATCTTCTACATTCAAACTACCATCAAATTCAGGAACTTCGAAGGGCGTTAAGTGTGGCTTCTACCCCAAATGACATGGAGCAACGTGAGAATATATTCCATACTAGGTGTACCGTTCAAGGAAAGGTATGCTCTCTTATAATTGATGGAGGTAGTTGTACTAATGCCGCCTCTACTACAATGATAGAAAAGTTGAATTTGGATGTAAGTTCTCACCCATCTCCTTATAATATTCAATAGTTAAGCCATGGGAAGGGCATTAGAGTTGATAAACGTGTATTAGTCTCATTGTCCATTGGGAAGAATTATAAAGATGATGTATGGTGTGATGTAATACCCATGGATGCTTGTCATATTTTGTTTGGTAGACCGTGGCTTTTTGATAGGTATGTAACTCATGATGGAAGATTGAATACCTACTCATTCGTCATCAACAAGAAGAAGATTACATTGGCTCCATTGCCCCCTTCTTCTATTCGGCCTCCACCAACAAAAGAGAAAGAACGGGAGACTAACATTGTATCTTTACTAAAGGCAGAACAACATGAATTCTGTGAACATAAGGAGTTGATATTGGCGGATATCCAAGAGGAACAAGCTTCCCCAACCAAGGACCATCCACGGCTCTCACCCTTGATGAGGAGGTTTGGTCATTTGTTTCCAAAAGAAATGCCCCAAGGATTGCCACCAAGAAGGGACATTGAACACAAGATTGATCTCATTCCGGGAACCACATTGCCAAATAAGCAAGCCTACCGAATGAACCCCAAGGAATCCCATGAGGTTCAAAGGTAAGTTGATGAGCTACTCCAGAAGGGCCTTATTCGTCCAAGCATGAGTCCATGTGCTGTCCCAGTGTTACTTGTTCCAAAGAAAGATGGTACCCAACGTATGTGCATGGATTGTAGGTCCATCAACAAAATCACCATCAAATATCGTTTTCCCATTCCACGTCTGGAGGACCTTCTTGATGAACTTTATGGAAGTGTTGTGTTTTCAAAGATTGATTTGAAGAGTGGATATCATCAAATTCGCATTTGTGAAGGAGATGAATGGAAAACGGCTTTCAAGACCAAGGAAGGCTTATATGAATGGTTAGTAATGCCCTTTGGTCTAACGAATGCTCCTTCTACTTTCATGAGGTTAATGAATCATGTACTGAAACCTTTGATTGGAAAGTGTGTTGTTGTATATTTTGATGACATACTTGTATATAGTAGAAGTGAGATTGATCATGTAAAGCATTTAGAGCTAGTTTTGTATATCTTGGAGAAAGAAAAGCTCTACGCCAACTTGGAGAAGTGTTCGTTCTTTTCAACCAAGGTTATTTTCCTTGGATATGTGCTCTCCAAGAATGGAATTCAAGTAGATGAAGGAAAGGTCAAAGCTATCCAAGAATGGCCAACACCAACGAGTATACATAAGGTACGATCATTTCATGGATTAGCTTCATTTTATAGAAGGTTTATCAAGAATTTCTCTACTATTTTGGCTCCTATGACTGAGTTGTTGAAGCAAAGGGAGTTTACATGGAATAAAAACGCTCAATTGGCGTTTGAAAGTATCAAAGAGAAGTTATGTAACGCACCTCTTCTAGCCTTGCCATGTTTTGACAAAGTATTTGAAGTAGAAGTGGATGCTAGTGGAGTTGGTATTGGTGCTGTCCTTACACAGGAGGGAAGGCCAATAGCCTACTTTAGCGAGAAGTTGAATGATGCCTAAAGGAAGTTTAGTACATATGACAAGGAGTTCTATGCCATTATAAGAGCTCTTGAGCATTGGAGGCATTATCTACTAAGTGGAGAGTTTATTCTACATAGTGATCATGAAGCTCTCAAGTTTATCCAAGGCCAACACAAGCTTAACCCACGACATGCAAAATGGGTTGAATTTATGCAAGCTTTTCAGTTTGTGATCAAGCATAAGGTCGCATTTGAACAAGGGCGATGCTCTATCGAAGGTACTTACTTACATATGTTCTTGATTCTAACATCTTTGGATTTGAACATATTAAGGACCTTTATCAAGATGATCAAGATTTTAAGGAAGTATATGAGTCAAAGAAACATCCTCATGAAATGTTTCATATCGAAGATGGTTTCTTATTCAAAGGAAATCAATTATGTATACCAAGGACCTCATTGCGCGAATTGTTGATTCAAGAAGTTCATGGAGGTGCCTTAGCGGGTCATTTTGGTATAGAGAAGACTTATTTGATGTTGAGAGATTATTACTTCTGGCCTAGCATGGTGAAGGATGTTGAGCATATTGTTAAGAGATGTGGTACTTGCAACCTTGCCAAGTCACATGTGTTACCACAAGGCTTATATACACCGCTACCTATTCCATATTACCCTTGGGAAGATGTGAGTTTAGACTTCATTATGGGTCTACCTCGAACTCAAAGAGGTAAGGATTCTATTATGGAGGTTGTAGATGAGATTAAGAAGTTGCATAAGGAAGTTCGTGAGAAGATTAAGAGATATACTCAAAAGGTTGAAGAGAAAGTGAATCAAAAGAGGAAGAAAGTTATTTTTAAGCCTGGAGATTTAGTATGGTTACACTTGAAGAAAGAGAGATTTCCAAGTAAGAGAAAAGGGAAATTGAAACCGAGAGGTGAAGGACCTTATGATGTCTTAGAAAGACTTGGTGATAACGCTTATCGCTTGAAGATGGAAGATGAGTATGAAGGAAGTTGTACTTTCAATGTGTGTGATCTTAAGCCCTATTATAATGAAGATGAAGATATTCCAAGTTTGAGGGCAAACTCTTTTCAAGAAAGGGAGAATGATGCATATCATACTTCAATGCATCAAGAAGAAGCCCTGAAGGACATTGCCAGCCTGCTGCAGATTGCAGATTGTTTCAAGTAGTTGCGTCGTGAATATCTTTAAAGCTAAGGGACTGTTGAGCTCCTTATCTCAAGAGTCTTTGTTGTAAGTCCTTTGTAAAGGGCCTTGTCGGGTAGTGTCGCCTAAAGGGCCTTGCCGGGTAGATGTTTCCTTGCTGGGGTGACGCGTCTATAGGGAAGGGTTTTTCCTATTCCTATAAATAGACCTCTTGGGTCTCTTGTAAAGATATATTATCTCATATTCAATAAAATCAAATACAAACACTATGTGTTGTTTTCTCTCTAGTTTTGGCTAGAAAACGAATTCCCTTTGGGTTTTTCGTGTGAAATCTTCTCTTCTAATCCAAGATTGAGCATTCTTGGGTGGTGACAGGAGGAGTAGGAGCTCTTGAAGATTGTGGTGTGTCTGTATCAATCCGAGGAGTTTCGTTGCTCAATTCTATCAAATTCTATCAAAGTTTCCGCTGTTCAATCGCTGTAAAGGTCCTTATCTGATTCATCTCTTGCAAGTTCTTACTTGTGTTTTGATCTGTGTTCTTTCTTGGCATTTTGGTTGTCTTGTGATCCATTATGCATCACGGATGATGGAGAGTTACTTGTAGTAGGAAGGGCCTGAAATGAAGTTCAAGTGCCAAATGATCAAGTACAAAGGGAGGCTATCTTTCGCTCACGTTGTACCATCAAAGGAAAAGTGTGTTCATTGATCATAGATGGAGGAAGTTGCACCAATGCCGCTTCTACAACAATGGTCGAGAAATTGCAAATGGAGATTAGCCCTCATCCCACACCCTACACTATACAATGGCTAAGCCTAGGACAAGGTATTCGTGTGGATCAAAGGGTCTTGGTAAGTCTTTCAATTGGGAAGAATTATAAAGATTCATTATGGTGTGATATTATTCCTATGGATACTTATCACATTTTGTTGGGAAGACCATGGTTGTTCGATAGGAGTGTCATACATGATGGGAGAGCCAACACTAACACTCTCACCCTCCATCAAAAGAAGATCACTTTGACACCTCTACCACCATCTTCTAACCCACGGCCCAAGGAGGATGAAAGTAGCATTGTAAGAATCATGAAGAAGGAATATCATGGATATGAAGAGCATAAGGATCTTGTTTTTGCAAACTTGGAGGAAAGCAAAACAAGCAACCATCCAATCTTGAATTCTCCAATGGAACGTATCTATCATGTGCACCCTAGAGATATCCACTTGAATCATATGGTTGAAGTGCCAAGGATTCGAAGGAGACAAGAGAATATAGTCACGGGTGATCATTCGAGAGTAGGTCGCTTCATATTAAATGATGAAGGCCAAATTGTGGATTTTGAAACTTTGGAGTTACATGGAATTCCTATACCCATGGGGGAGTATCGAGAAACAAAGTCCAAAAGCGCCATTGGGTTATTTTGGAAGAAGTTGAGGAAGTTTTGTAAGGGAGTCTATGATGACTTCAAAGCATTTAAGAAGAAAGATTGTAATTTCTTGTGAAGAAGGCAAGTAAGAGAGTTGATGCTCAAAGTTTGAGGACAAACTTTTTCAACCGGGGGAGTATGATGTATATATTTGATGGCCATATACATCAAGGACATCAAGGAAGACATCCAATATGCATCATAGGAGCCTAATACTCGGTTATATGGCAAAAGAGCATCATTCACTCAAGTATCCCTTTCGTTTGAATGATTTCAACAAGGGCAGTTTGGTAATTTACTCTATAACTCTAGATACATGCGTCTAATTGATGTAGATTGGGTCCCAAATCTCCATCATGGGAGTCAAATGCTAGACATTATCCAAAAGGAGCTTGAAACACTCATGCTAGCTACACGTCCAACTAGCTTCTCAAATGAAGGTTTGATGATTTGCTCTCTATCTCAAGATCCTTAAAGCTACTATGGAAGACATCCAAGGATGATTTGATCTACTCTCCAAGAGCTTTCAAATGACTCAAGAATCTTTAGATTTGAGTTAGTATAGAGCAAGTTATCCGCATTTGTAATCTAGCTTAGTTCATTGTTTTCTTTATGATGTAATGATGATGTAAGCTAAGATGGGATGATACCCATGCCTTGTACACGCCTTGGGGGGCTTTTATTCCTATAAATAGACCCCTTAGGGTGCCTTATTTCACACATTACATTCTATTGAATCATAATAAACACTCAAATTCTCTCTAAAGTTGTCATGCTTTAGTTTCTAGCATTCTAGCTAGAGTTTCGGATTCCTTGAGGGGATTTCGATCAAATCTTCTCTTCTATTCCAAGAGGGAGCAATCTTGGATAGTGCAAAGGAGGAGTTGGATATCAAATTGATTGTGGTGCGTCTATATCAATCAAGGGGGTTTCCATTGCCAATTCTATCTTGTTTCTACATCAAGTCGTATTGTTCTTCATTGGTTGGTACGTTTTGCTTAGTCTTTTGTTTCTCTTGATTGTCATTCTTGTCATAATCATTAGAACTCTCGTCCAAGCCTTTCGTTTCATACCCTTTTCCATTCGTTTCATTCGTTTGTTTGAGAAATCAACAATCACAAGTTCTTACTTGTGAACGATCCGTTTCATTTCGTGTATAATGGATTAGTTTTGATTCATTATGCATCAAAAGTGGTATCAGAGCTTAGCTTGTTGATATCTCTCGTTTCTTGCATTGTTTTACACCTTGTTTTCATCACATTCACACGCCACCCTTGAGTTCTTCCAAGAACTCATCAAGAATTCAACAAGAATTCATCAAGAACCTTAAGCTCCACAAAGAACCCTAAGACCAAACACTAACCTAGCCAAATCCGTCCCTTACCCTACGTGAGTTCTAAATTGACATCAAGATTGAATCAAATGGACGAGTCTCAAACTAATTTACCTAAGGATGTTGAAGCTATGAGGATGCGAATTGATATGTTGCAAAAACAATTAAAGACCTATATGGATTTGAACCGTGCTTTACAAAAGGAGTCTAAAAATGTTGATGAAGATGCTTCATATGGCACGCCTAGTCCATTCTCAAGAAGGGGTGAACGTTTTGATTTTAAAGTTGAAATACCCGAATTTGATGGTAGTTTAGATCCGGAGGTATTTCTTGATTGGATTCAAACGGTTGAAAGAGTGTTTGATTTGAAAGAAGTTAATGATGAACTAAAAGTGAAGTATGTAGCATTGAAGTTGAGAAAGCATGCTTCTATTTGGTGGACTAACTTGCAAAAGAAGCGACAAGCAAAGGGAAAGGACAAAATTCGTTCATGGGAAAAGATGAAGTCCAAATTGCAAAGCAAGTTTCTACCCCAAAGCTACGTCCAAGACAATTATGTCAAGCTCCAAAATCTAGTTCAAGGATCCAAATCGGTGGAAGAGTATACCAATGATGCATAATGGGATCACAAGATCACATTACACAAAAGGGCTAAGGATCTTTAAGAGCGAAGATGAAAATCTCCCTTCTCAAAGTTCTTAATGTGCGAAAATGAAATGGAAATGGATAGAAAAGATGGAAAGAACTATGAAAGATGATTACCAAATGAAGGTATGATGATGAACGAATGATGGAATGACGATTGATGAATGATGATAAACGACACTCTTTGAACGTTTGAAGAACGAATGAAGATGGTTGAATGCTTGATGAGTTCTTGATGAATTCTTGATGAATGTCGTTTGAATGGTTGAATGATAATGGCGATTTGAAGCTCTCTTGAAGGATATAGGCACACCACCTTCAAGACTCTTCAATTCCTTCCTTTCACCATCTAAGGTAGCCAACCTTAGAATAGAAGAAGGGGATACTCGTTCTCCCTCAAGAGAAATGAAAACTCTAGCACAAAACTAGAGAGAAAACAACACCTTGTGTTTGTATTTGATTTATTGAATGACTTGAATTGAATGAATACAATGGCACCCTAGGGGGTCTATTTATACTACTTTAGGGACCCCTTGGACGTGTACCTAGGGTTCAAGAAACCAAGAATCAACTATTACATCATATATCCTATTTATGACATCATAAACTCTAAAATACAACTCTAGAAAGAAATTGCTATAACTCCTTCAATACTTGTCCGTTTTCATTGATTCAAAAACCATTGGAAAGCTTATTGAGAGAGCTCCAATCTGTCTTTTGATGATTTCCTCAATAGATGTATGGATCTAGAGTTATAGAGCAAAATATCGAACTGTACACGATAAGGTCCTCCATTGCCGCGAATTCAATAAGGACTCTTATTGCCGAGAGTATTTTGAGCTCATTGATGACCTCCATATATGAGAGTAACTCCATGTAAGCTAGAATAACATCAAGGTCCTTCATGCTTGCTTCCTTGATGTATAGAGCTTAATAAACCATTGTAATTGATGATGTCGTTGATGTCTTTTGTAACTTGAAGCTAGATCAAGGTCCTCTTAGCTAACCTTGATGTATATAGCTAGGCTATTATGCATCATTCTCCCCCGGTTGAAAAAGTTTGTCCTCAAACTTTAGACAAGACTTTCTTTAAAAACCATCATATAACTTCAATCACAAAACTTCTTTGATTCGTACTCAAGATCCTCCATTCAATTCTTCTACTTCCTCTACTTCAAGATCCTCCTCTATGTGTACCTCATTTACTTCTTTAGCCATGCTACTACATACTTCTTGAACTTGCTCATTTTCAACAAAATCATCACATTCGGCAAATTCAACTTCTTCATTCACGCCTTCCTCCTCATACAATGGGTTGTCATATACTTAAAACTCATCATTATTCTCCTCATACAATGGATTGTCATACACTTTAAACTCATCTTTAGGCACGCTACATACTTCATTAACTTCCTCATTTACGCCAAGGTTATCACATACTTCATGAACATCCTCATACACATCGAATACATCAAATGATTCACTTTCGAGTTCTAGTTGCTCATAGGATGACGTTTGACATACACTTTCAACATGATCAAAATGAGTTCTATCCCAAAGTTCTTTACTCTTTACTTCTATTTCAACATCAAGGGCTAAAGAACTTAACTCCTTCAAGTTTGCGTAAGATTGATGTACAACAACACACCAAATGTAAACATTAAGACCAAGAGTATAACATACCAAAACGTCTGGATCATCCTCCTTAAGTCCATACTTCCGTAGTTGCCGTCTGAATTCTATGGTATATTCAACCACGTCCTTGCTCCCTTGCTTCATTATTTCAAGCTTGTGGAAGTTATCTCCTTTGTATTTGTAGGGCAAGAACTCTTCTTGAACTTTATTTCCATTCTTCTTGCTGGAACGTTTACTCCATTCATAAGGTGCTTCATATTCAACCTTAGAAGAGTGAACCACACGTGATTTTGTGCTTCTTGATCCCTTTGGAAGAATCCCAAGTTCTTCCATTTGTTTGGTGAGATCATCAAGTTGTTGCTTCAAGCATTGTAGCTCACGTTGGGAATTCTTGCTAGAATCGTCCATCTTGATCAATCTTGGTGCAAAAAGATTGCAAGATTCATGGTTTAGGGGTTTTGGATGGGTAAAGGACGAGAGAGGTTTGTATTTGGGGCGGATTGTGTTTGGGCTATGGGTTCTTTGTGGAGTTTATGGTTCTTTATGAGTTCTTTATGAGTTCTTGGAAGAACTCATGGGTGGCGTGATGATGGGGGAATGGTGGGGATGAGTTTGTGATGGAAAGATGGTGAAAAGATTGATCAAGAACTAAGAGAATCAATCTCCTAAGCTCTGATACCACTTTTGATGCATAATGGGATCACAAGATCACATTACACAAAAGGGCTAAGGATCTTTAAGAGCGAAGATGAAAATCTTCCTTCTCAAAGTTCTTAATGTGCGAAAATGAAATGGAAATGGATAGAAAAGATGGAAAGAACTATGAAAGATGATTACCAAATGAAGGTATGATGATGAACGAATGATGGAATGACGATTGATGAATGATGATAAACGACACTCTTTGAACGTTTGAAGAACGAATGAAGATGGTTGAATGCTTGATGAGTTCTTGATGAATTTTTGATGAATTCTTGATGAATGTCGTTTGAATGGTTGAATGATAATGGCGATTTGAAGCTCTCTTGAAGGATATAGGCACACCACCTTCAAGACTCTTCAATTCCTTCCTTTCACCATCTAAGGTAGCCAACCTTAGAATAGAAGAAGGGGATACTCGTTCTCCCTCAAGAGAAACGAAAACTCTAGCTCAAAACTAGAGAGAAAACAACACCTTGTGTTTGTATTTGATTTATTGAATGACATGAATTGAATGAATACAATGGCACCCTAGGGGTCTATTTATACTACCTTAGGGACCCCTTGGACGTGTACCTAGGGTTCAAGAAACCAAGAATCAACTATTACATCATATATCCTATTTATGACATCATAAACTCTAAAATACAACTCTAGAAAGAAATTGCTATAACTCCTTCAATACTTGTCCGTTTTCATTGATTCAAAAACCATTGGAAAGCTTATTGAGAGAGCTCCAATCTGTCTTCTGATGATTTCCTCAAAAGATGTATGGATCTAGAGTTATAGAGCAAAATATCAAACTGCATACGATAAGGTCCTCCATTGCTGAATTCAATAAGGACTCTTATTGCCGAGAGTATTTTGAGCTCATTGATGACCTCCATATATGAGAGTAACTCCATGTAAGCTAGAATAACATCAAGGTCCTTCATGCTTGCTTCCTTGATGTATAGAGCTTAATAAACCATTGTAATTGATGATGTCGTTGATGTCTTTTGTAACTTGAAGCTAGATCAAGGTCCTCTTAGCTAACCTTGATGTATATAGCTAGGCTATTATGCATCATTCTCCCCCGGTTGAAAAAGTTTGTCCTCAAACTTTAGACAAGACTTTCTTTAAAAACCATCATATAACTTCAATCACAAAACTTCTTTGATTCGTACTCACAAGTGATCATATAAACTTCTTCTTCAAAGCCCTTCTTCCTTCTTTGTAAGATGTCTTTCCATATGTGTTGTTCCCGTCAACTTGCTTCATCCTCTTACGTTTCTTGAAGAGACTACAAACTCTCTTCTTAAACGCTTTGAAATCATCATAGATTCCTTTGATGCTTGACTTGAACTTCCACTTTCTTCCAAATTTTCTCATAACTAATCCAATGACGTCATGGAACTTCAAATCTCGTTTCTTCATAGAGAATGTAGAATCCTCATATAACTTCTCAACTTCAAAGTATAGATTCACAAGCTTGTAACTCATGATGAAGACAATAGTAAGACTTCCTTGAATCCATGGTACTTCAACCTTAGAATTCAAGCTTTCATTTCCATATAGTATAGAAGGATTGCAAATATCACAACATTGTAACGTTTGCTCAATGTCAACGATTATGCTAGGCCAGAAATAATACTCCTTCATCTTGAAATACGTATTGAGTAGACCCAAATGATCAAAAGAACTCCCATGTACTTCCATGATCAAGATTTCACGAATTCCACTCCTTGGAATGCACACTTGATTCCCTTTGAAAAGAAATCCATGATCAATATAAAAGGATTGTTGAGGATGCTTCTCACATACCTTGTATACTTCTTTAAAATCATCATCATCTTCATATAACTCCTTGATATATCCAAGCTCAAGTAATTTTGAATCAAACATGTATCTCCTCGTTAGAAAACTTCCTTTAGTCAAAGGACTTGCTTCCTCCAAGTGACTTGATTTTGATGAATGAATCAAGTACTCCATTTCAAAACATGATGATGACGTGATCTCCTCTTCATATGAAACATGCTCCAATACTTTGTAAGAATCACGAAGCTTAAGCATGAATCCTTCAAGATAATATTCCTTTTGCTCAAATATCCTCATGATAGCAACAAGTATGAATGCTAAGCCATAAACGTGAAGCTTCTTCTTTTCTCCACTTGGTATATCACCAAAATAATCCATGGGACAACTTCCTTGAGATAGGACTTCACCTTTCTCAACTCCATTTGTAATGAACAAATATGATGCAAGAATAGGGAATAAAAGAATATGATGATCATTAGCATCCTTTAAGAGACATAGTACCTCATATATAGATGCAAGTATGGACCCTTCTTGAATATTTCCTTTCTTCCTTTTGTCCACTTGACTTACTCCAGTTGATGAGATATGGTGAGATAGCATATTCTTGGACGAGAGGTAAGGACATTTCTCCAAGTACTTCTCCAATTCTCCATGTGGCTTCTTATGCTTCGCTAACGCTAACTCCAAAGGATTTACATACTCCTTTCTACTTCTACTACATACAAAAATGTTATCAAAGTATACACATACATTCTCTTTACATTGCAATGGTACATACTCTTTCGAAATATGTTGTATACTATGAGAATCAAGGACATTGATGTAGTTATCCATGAGTTGCGCTTGACCCTTTGCATAGACCATTCGGTGATGAATCATAGGCTTTGGTGGCAGCCTTTGATGCATGATAATACTCATGGAAGAGAAACGTACCAAAAGAGATAAGTGAGAGAGGTCACTTGTTGATGGTGCTTGTCTTTCATCCAAATATTCACAAATGAGAACAAGTGATGGTAAAGGATCTTGATCCTTTATAGGCCTGATTTGCCAACCTCCATTGGTGTAAAAATGAGACTCCTTGGTTCTTCAAATTCATGATACTTATTCTCCATAAGTGCCATAAGAGTACTTTGATCCTCCTTGAGCCGTGAGACACAAGGTGGTAATAAGGACGCCTCTTGGAGCATGATACTTCTATCATACAACTTTGATTCTTCAAACAAAGTATAACAAGAATCCATAGAAGTAATATTACAATATAATGAATCTTTGCAAATCTTGTAAAAAGCAAGACTTACTAAACTTCTTGGATCCATATGAAGATCATTGCCATGGTGTGAATAACTCTTCATTTGCAATTCTTGGACATTTGTTGTAGCGAGGCTAATATCTTGGTCAAGATCAATGTCAACGTCAATGATGGCACAACTTTCTCCTTCTCGGATCAATGAACACGTTTCATCACGTAGCTCTCCTCCATTCAATTCTTCTACTTCCTCTACTTCAAGATCCTCCTCTATGTGTACCTCATTTACTTCTTTAGCCATGCTACTACATACTTCTTGAACTTGCTCATTTTCAACAAAATCATCACATTCGGCAAATTCAACTTCTTCATTCACGCCTTGCTCCTCATACAATGGGTTGTCATATACTTAAAACTCATCATTATTCTCCTCATACAATGGAAATTCATACACTTTAAACTCATCTTTAGGCACGCTACATACTTCATTAACTTCCTCATTTGCGCCAAGGTTATCACATACTTCATGAACATCCTCATACACATTGAATACATCAAATGATTCACTTTCGAGTTCTAGTTGCTCATAGGATGACGTTTAACATACACTTTCAACATGATCAAAATGAGTTCTATCCCAAAGTTCTTTACTCTTTACTTCTATTTCAACATCAAGGGCTAAAGAACTTAACTCCTTCAAGTTTGCGTAAGATTGATGTACAACAACACACCAAATGTAAACATTAAGACCAAGAGTATAACATACCAAAACGTCTGGATCATCCTCCTTAAGTCCATACTTCCGTAGTTGCCGTCTGAATTCTATGGTATATTCAACCACGTCCTTGCTCCCTTGCTTCATTATTTCAAGCTTGTGGAAGTTATCTCCTTTGTATTTGTAGGGCAAGAACTCTTCTTGAACTTTATTTCCATTCTTCTTGCTGGAACGTTTACTCCATTCATAAGGTGCTTCATATTCAACCTTAGAAGAGTGAACCACACGTGATTTTGTGCTTCTTGATCCCTTTGGAAGAATCCCAAGTTCTTCCATTTGTTTGGTGAGATCATCAAGTTGTTGCTTCAAGCATTGTAGCTCACGTTGGGAATTCTTGCTAGAATCGTCCATCTTGATCAATCTTTCTTGGTGTAAAAAGATTGCAAGATTCATGGTTTAGGGGTTTTGGATGGGTAAAGGACGAGAGAGGTTTGTATTTGGGGCGGATTGTGTTTGGGCTATGGGTTCTTTGTGGAGTTTATGGTTCTTTATGAGTTCTTTATGAGTTCTTGGAAGAACTCATGGGTGGCGTGATGATGGGGGAATGGTGGGGATGAGTTTGTGATGGAAAGATGGTGAAAAGATGGATCAAGAACTAAGAGAATCAATCTCCTAAGCTCTGATACCACTTTTGATGCATAATGGGATCACAAGATCACATTACACAAAAGGGCTAAGGATCTTTAAGAGCGAAGATGAAAATCTTCCTTCTCAAAGTTCTTAATGTGCGAAAATGAAATGGAGATGGATAGAAAAGATGGAAAGAACTATGAAAGATGATTACCAAATGAAGGTATGATGATGAACGAATGATGGAATGACGATTGATGAATGATGATAAACGACACTCTTTGAACGTTTGAAGAACGAATGAAGATGGTTGAATGCTTGATGAGTTCTTGATGAATTCTTGATGAATGTCGTTTGAATGGTTGAATGATAATGGCGATTTGAAGCTCTCTTGAAGGATATAGGCACACCACCTTCAAGACTCTTCAATTCCTTCCTTTCACCATCTAAGGTAGCCAACCTTAGAATAGAAGAAGGGGATACTCGTTCTCCCTCAAGAGAAATGAAAACTCTAGCACAAAACTAGAGAGAAAACAACACCTTTTGTTTGTATTTGATTTATTGAATGACTTGAATTTAATGAATACAATGGCACCCTAGGGGGTCTATTTATACTACTTTAGGGACCCCTTGGACGTGTACCTAGGGTTCAAGAAACCAAGAATCAACTATTACATCATATATCCTATTTATGACATCATAAACTCTAAAATACAACTCTAGAAAGAAATTGCTATAACTCCTTCAATACTTGTCCGTTTTCATTGATTCAAAAACCATTGGAAAGCTTATTGAGAGAGCTCCAATCTGTCTTTTGATGATTTCCTCAATAAATGTATGGATCTAGAGTTATAGAGCAAAATATCGAACTGTACACGATAAGGTCCTCCATTGCCGCGAATTCAATAAGGACTCTTATTGCCGAGAGTATTTTGAGCTCATTGATGACCTCCATATATGAGAGTAACTCCATGTAAGCTAGAATAACATCAAGGTCCTTCATGCTTGCTTCCTTGATGTATAGAGCTTAATAAACCATTGTAATTGATGATGTCGTTGATGTCTTTTGTAACTTGAAGCTAGATCAAGGTCCTCTTAGCTAACCTTGATGTATATAGCTAGGCTATTATGCATCATTCTCCCCCGGTTGAAAAAGTTTGTCCTCAAACTTTAGACAAGACTTTCTTTAAAAACCATCATATAACTTCAATCACAAAACTTCTTTGATTCGTACTCACAAGTGATCATATAAACTTCTTCTTCAAAGCCCTTCTTCCTTCTTTGTAAGATGTCTTTCCATATGTGTTGTTCCCGTCAACTTGCTTCATCCTCTTACGTTTCTTGAAGAGACTACAAACTCTCTTCTTAAACGCTTTGAAATCATCATAGATTCCTTTGATGCTTGACTTGAACTTCCACTTTCTTCCAAATTTTCTCATAACTAATCCAATGACGTCATGGAACTTCAAATCTCGTTTCTTCATAGAGAATGTAGAATCCTCATATAACTTCTCAACTTCAAAGTATAGATTCACAAGCTTGTAACTCATGATGAAGACAATAGTAAGACTTCCTTGAATCCATGGTACTTCAACCTTAGAATTCAAGCTTTCATCTCCATATAGTATAGAAGGATTGCAAATATCACAACATTGTAACGTTTGCTCAATGTCAACGATCATGCTAGGCCAGAAATAATACTCCTTCATCTTGAAATACGTATTGAGTAGACCCAAATGATGAAAAGAACTCCCATGTACTTCCATGATCAAGATTTCACGAATTCCACTCCTTGGAATGCACACTTGATTCCCTTTGAAAAGAAATCCATGATCAATATAAAAGGATTGTTGAGGATGCTTCTCACATACCTTGTATACTTCTTTAAAATCATCATCATCTTCATATATCTCCTTGATATATCCAAGCTCAAGTAATTTTGAATCAAACATGTATCTCCTTGTTAGAAAACTTCCTTTAGTCAAAGGACTTGCTTCCTCCAAGTGACTTGATTTTGATGAATGAATCAAGTACTCCATTTCAAAACATGATGATGACGTGATCTCCTCTTCATATGAAACATGCTCCAATACTTTGTAAGAATCACGAAGCTTAAGCATGAATCCTTCAAGATAATATTCCTTTTGCTCAAATATCCTCATGATAGCAACAAGTATGAATGCTAAGCCATAAACGTGAAGCTTCTTCTTTTCTCCACTTGGTATATCACCAAAATAATCCATGGGACAACTTCCTTGAGATAGGACTTCACCTTTCTCAACTCCATTTGTAATGAACAAATATGATGCAAGAATAGGGAATAAAAGAATATGATGATCATTAGCATCCTTTAAGAGACATAATACCTCATATATAGATGCAAGTATGGACCCTTCTTGAATATTTCCTTTCTTCCTTTTGTCCACTTGACTTACTCTAGTTGATGAGATATGGTGAGATAGCATATTCTTGGACGAGAGGTAAGGACATTTCTCCAAGTACTTCTCCAATTCTCCAAGTGGCTTCTTATGCTTCGCTAACGCTAACTCCAAAGGATTTACATACTCCTTTCTACTTCTACTACATATAAAAATGTTATCAAAGTATACACATACATTCTCTTTACATTGCAATGGTACATACTCTTTCGAAATATGTTGTATACTATGAGAATCAAGGACATTGATGTAGTTATCCATGAGTTGTGCTTGACCCTTTGCATAGACCATTCGGTGATGAATCATAGGCTTTGGTGGCAGCCTTTGATGCATGATAATACTCATGGAAGAGAAACGTACCAAAAGAGATAAGTGAGAGAGGTCACTTGTTGATGGTGCTTGTCTTTCATCCAAATATTCACAAATGAGAACAAGTGATGGTAAAGGATCTTGATCCTTTATAGGCCCACGGTTGCCAACCTCCATTGGTGCAAAAATGAGACTCCTTGGTTCTTCAAATTCATGATACTTATTCTCCATAAGTGCCATAAGAGTACTTTGATCCTCCTTGAGCCGTGAGACACAAGGTGGTAATAAGGACGCCTCTTAGAGCATGATAATTCTATCATACAACTTTGATTCTTCAAACAAAGTATAACAAGAATCCATAGAAGTAATATTACAATATAATGAATCTTTGCAAATCTTGTAAAAAGCAAGACTTACTAAACTTCTTGGATCCATATGAAGATCATTGCCATGGTGTGAATAACTCTTCATTTGCAATTCTTGGACATTTGTTGTAGCGAGGCTAATATCTTGGTCAAGATCAATGTCAACGTCAATGATGGCACAACTTTCTCCTTCTCGGATCAATGAACACGTTTCATCACGTAGCTCTCCTCCATTCAATTCTTCTACTTCCTCTACTTCAAGATCCTCCTCTATGTGTACCTCATTTACTTCTTTAGCCATGCTACTACATACTTCTTGAACTTGCTCATTTTCAACAAAATCATCACATTCGGCAAATTCAACTTCTTCATTCACGCCTTCCTCCTCATACAATGGGTTGTCATATACTTGAAACTCATCATTATTCTCCTCATACAATGGATTGTCATACACTTTAAACTCATCTTTAGGCACGCTACATACTTCATTAACTTCCTCATTTGCGCCAAGGTTATTACATACTTCATGAACATCCTCATACACATCGAATACATCAAATGATTCACTTTCGAGTTCTAGTTGCTCATAGGATGACGTTTGACATACACTTTCAACATGATCAAAATGAGTTCTATCCCAAAGTTCTTTACTCTTTACTTCTATTTCAACATCAAGGGCTAAAGAACTTAACTCCTTCAAGTTTGCGTAAGATTGATGTACAACAACACACCAAATGGAAACATTAAGACCAAGAGTATAACATACCAAAACGTCTGGATCATCCTCCTTAAGTCCATACTTCCGTAGTTGCCGTCTGAATTCTATGGTATATTCAACCACGTCCTTGCTCCCTTGCTTCATTATTTCAAGCTTGTGGAAGTTATCTCCTTTGTATTTGTAGGGCAAGAACTCTTCTTGAACTTTATTTCCATTCTTCTTGCTGGAACGTTTACTCCATTCATAAGGTGCTTCATATTTAACCTTAGAAGAGTGAACCACACGTGTTTTTGTGCTTCTTGATCCCTTTGGAAGAATCCCAAGTTCTTCCATTTGTTTGGTGAGATCATCAAGTTGTTGCTTCAAGCATTGTAGCTCACGTTGGGAATTCTTGCTAGAATCGTCCATCTTGATCAATCTTGGTGCAAAAAGATTGCAAGATTCATGGTTTAGGGGTTTTGGATGGGTAAAGGACGAGAGAGGTTTGTATTTGGGGCGGATTGTGTTTGGGCTATGGGTTCTTTGTGGAGTTTATGGTTCTTTATGAGTTCTTTATGAGTTCTTGGAAGAACTCATGGGTGGCGTGATGATGGGGGAATGGTGGGGATGAGTTTGTGATGGAAAGATGGTGAAAAGATGGATCAAGAACTAAGAGAATCAATCTCCTAAGCTCTGATACCACTTTTGATGCATAATGGGATCACAAGATCACATTACACAAAAGGGCTAAGGATCTTTAAGAGCGAAGATGAAAATCTTCCTTCTCAAAGTTCTTAATGTGCGAAAATGAAATGGAGATGGATAGAAAAGATGGAAAGAACTATGAAAGATGATTACCAAATGAAGGTATGATGATGAACGAATGATGGAATGACGATTGATGAATGATGATAAACGACACTCTTTGAACGTTTGAAGAACGAATGAAGATTGTTGAATGCTTGATGAGTTCTTGATGAATTCTTGATGAATTCTTGATGAATGTCGTTTGAATGGTTGAATGATAATGGCGATTTGAAGCTCTCTTGAAGGATATAGGCACACCACCTTCAAGACTCTTCAATTCCTTCCTTTCACCATCTAAGGTAGCCAACCTTAGAATAGAAGAAGGGGATACTCGTTCTCCCTCAAGAGAAACGAAAACTCTAGCACAAAACTAGAGAGAAAACAACACCTTGTGTTTGTATTTGATTTATTGAATGACTTGAATTGAATGAATACAATGGCACCCTAGGGGGTCTATTTATACTACTTTAGGGACCCCTTGGACGTGTACCTAGGGTTCAAGAAACCAAGAATCAACTATTACATCATATATCCTATTTATGACATCATAAACTCTAAAATACAACTCTAGAAAGAAATTGCTATAACTCCTTCAATACTTGTCCGTTTTCATTGATTCAAAAACCATTGGAAAGCTTATTGAGAGAGCTCCAATCTGTCTTTTGATGATTTCCTCAATAGATGTACGGATCTAGAGTTATAGAGCAAAATATCGAACTGTACACGATAAGGTCCTCCATTGCCGCGAATTCAATAAGGACTCTTATTGCCGAGAGTATTTTGAGCTGATTGATGACCTCCATATATGAGAGTAACTCCATGTAAGCTAGAATAATATGAAGGTCCTTCATGCTTGCTTCCTTGATGTATAGAGCTTAATAAACCATTGTAATTGATGATGTCGTTGATGTCTTTTGTAACTTGAAGCTAGATCAAGGTCCTCTTAGCTAACCTTGATGTATATAGCTAGGCTATTATGCATCATTCTCCCCCGGTTGAAAAATTTGTCCTCAAACTTTAGACAAGACTTTCTTTAAAAACCATCATATAACTTCAATCACAAAACTTCTTTGATTCGTACTCACAAGTGATCATATAAACTTCTTCTTCAAAGCCCTTCTTCCTTCTTTGTAAGATGTCTTTCCATATGTGTTGTTCCCGTCAACTTGCTTCATCCTCTTACGTTTCTTGAAGAGACTACAAACTCTCTTCTTAAACGCTTTGAAATCATCATAGATTCCTTTGATGCTTGACTTGAACTTCCACTTTCTTCCAAATTTTCTCATAACTAATCCAATGACGTCATGGAACTTCAAATCTCGTTTCTTCATAGAGAATGTAGAATCCTCATATAACTTCTCAACTTCAAAGTATAGATTCACAAGCTTGTAACTCATGATGAAGACAATAGTAAGACTTCCTTGAATCCATGGCACTTCAACCTTAGAATTCAAGCTTTCATCTCCATATAGTATAGAAGGATTGCAAATATCACAACATTGTAACGTTTGCTCAATTTCAACGATCATGCTAGAAAAGATGGAAAGAACTATGAAAGATGATTACCAAATGAAGGTATGATGATGAACGAATGATGGAATGACGATTGATGAATGATGATAAACGACACTCTTTGAACGTTTGAAGAACGAATGAAGATTGTTGAATGCTTGATGAGTTCTTGATGAATTCTTGATGAATTCTTGATGAATGTCGTTTGAATGGTTGAATGATAATGGCGATTTGAAGCTCTCTTGAAGGATATAGGCACACCACCTTCAAGACTCTTCAATTCCTTCCTTTCACCATCTAAGGTAGCCAACCTTAGAATAGAAGAAGGGGATACTCGTTCTCCCTCAAGAGAAACGAAAACTCTAGCACAAAACTAGAGAGAAAACAACACCTTGTGTTTGTATTTGATTTATTGAATGACTTGAATTGAATGAATACAATGGCACCCTAGGGGGTCTATTTATACTACTTTAGGGACCCCTTGGACGTGTACCTAGGGTTCAAGAAACCAAGAATCAACTATTACATCATATATCCTATTTATGACATCATAAACTCTAAAATACAACTCTAGAAAGAAATTGCTATAACTCCTTCAATACTTGTCCGTTTTCATTGATTCAAAAACCATTGGAAAGCTTATTGAGAGAGCTCCAATCTGTCTTTTGATGATTTCCTCAATAGATGTATGGATCTAGAGTTATAGAGCAAAATATCGAATTGTACACGATAAGGTCCTCCATTGCCGCGAATTCAATAAGGACTCTTATTCCCGAGAGTATTTTGAGCTCATTGATGACCTCCATATATGAGAGTAACTCCATGTAAGCTAGAATAACATCAAGGTCCTTCATGCTTGCTTCCTTGATGTATAGAGCTTAATAAACCATTGTAATTGATGATGTCGTTGATGTCTTTTGTAACTTGAAGCTAGATCAAGGTCCTCTTAGCTAACCTTGATGTATATAGCTAGGCTATTATGCATCATTCTCCCCCGGTTGAAAAAGTTTGTCCTCAAACTTTAGACAAGACTTTCTTTAAAAACCATCATATAACTTCAATCACAAAACTTCTTTGATTCGTACTCACAAGTGATCATATAAACTTCTTCTTCAAAGCCCTTCTTCCTTCTTTGTAAGATGTCTTTCCATATGTGTTGTTCCCGTCAACTTGCTTCATCCTCTTACGTTTCTTGAAGAGACTACAAACTCTCTTCTTAAACGCTTTGAAATCATCATAGATTCCTTTGATGCTTGACTTGAACTTCCACTTTCTTCCAAATTTTCTCATAACTAATCAAATGATCATGGAACTTCAAATCTCGTTTCTTCATAGAGAATGTAGAATCCTCATATAACTTCTCAACTTCAAAGTATAGATTCACAAGCTTGTAACTCATGATGAAGACAATAGTAAGACTTCCTTGAATCCATGGTACTTCAACCTTAGAATTCAAGCTTTCATCTCCATATAGTATAGAAGGATTGCAAATATCACAACATTGTAACGTTTGCTCAATGTCAACGATCTTGCTAGGCCAGAAATAATACTCCTTCATCTTGAAATACGTATTGAGTAGACCCAAATGATCAAAAGAACTCCCATGTACTTCCATGATCAAGATTTCACGAATTCCACTGCTTGGAATGCACACTTGATTCCCTTTGAAAAGAAATCCATGATCAATATAAAAGGATTGTTGAGGATGCTTCTCACATACCTTGTATACTTCTTTAAAATCATCATCATCTTCATATAACTCCTTGATATATCCAAGCTCAAGTAATTTTGAATCAAACATGTATCTCCTCGTTAGAAAACTTCCTTTAGTCAAAGGACTTGCTTCCTCCAAGTGACTTGATTTTGATGAATGAATCAAGTACTCCATTTCAAAACATGATGATGACGTGATCTCCTCTTCATATGAAACATGCTCCAATACTTTGTAAGAATCACGAAGCTTAAGCATGAATCCTTCAAGATAATATTCCTTTTGCTCAAATATCCTCATGATAGCAACAAGTATGAATGCTAAGCCATAAACGTGAAGCTTCTTCTTTTCTCCACTTGGTATATCACCAAAATAATCCATGGACAACTTCCTTGAGATAGGACTTCACCTTTCTCAACTCCATTTGAAATGAACAAATATGATGCAAGAATAGGAATAAAAGAATATGATGATCATTAGCATCCTTTAAGAGACATAGTACCATATATAGATGCAAGTATGGACCCTTCTTGAATATTTCCTTTCTTCCTTTTGTCAACTTGACTTACTCCGTTGATGAGATATGGTGAGATAGCATATTCTTGGACGAGAGGTAAGGACATTTCTCCAAGTACTTCTCGATTCTCCATGTGGCTTTATGCTTCGCTAACGCTAACTCCAAAGGATTTACATACTCCTTTCTACTTCTACTACATACAAAATGTTATCAAAGTATACACATACATTCTCTTTACATTGCAATGGTACATACTCTTTCGAAATATGTTGTATACTATGAGAATCAAGGACATTGATGTAGTTATCCATGAGTTGCGCTTGACCCTTTGCATAGACCATTCGGTGATGAATCATAGGCTTTGGTGGCAGCCTTTGATGCATGATAATACTCATGGAAGAGAAGCGTACAAAAGAGATAAGTGAGAGAGGTCACTTGTTGATGGTGCTTGTCTTTCATCCAAATATTCACAAATGAGAACAAGTGATGGTAAAGGATCTTGATCCTTTATAGGCCCACGGTTGCCAACCTCCATTGGTGTAAAAATGAGACTCCTTGGTTCTTCAAATTCATGATACTTATTCTCCATAAGTGCCATAAGAGTACTTTGATCCTCCTTGAGCCGTGAGACACAAGGTGGTAATAAGGACGCCTCTTGGAGCATGACACTTCTATCATACAACTTTGATTCTTCAAACAAAGTATAACAAGAATCCATAGAAGTAATATTACAATATAATGAATCTTTGCAAATCTTGTAAAAAGCAAGACTTACTAAACTTCTTGGATCCATATGAAGATCATTGCCATGGTGTGAATAACTCTTCATTTGCAATTCTTGGACATTTGTTGTAGCGAGGCTAATATCTTGGTCAAGATCAATGTCAACGTCAATGATGGCACAACTTTCTCCTTCTCGGATCAATGAACACGTTTCATCACGTAGCTCTCCTCCATTCAATTCTTCTACTTCCTCTACTTCAAGATCCTCCTCTATGTGTACCTCATTTACTTCTTTAGCCATGCTACTACATACTTCTTGAACTTGCTCATTTTCAACAAAATCATCACATTTGGCAAATTCAACTTCTTCATTCACGCCTTCCTCCTCATACAATGGGTTGTCATATACTTAAAACTCATCATTATTCTCCTCATACAATGGATTGTCATACACTTTAAACTCATCTTTAGGCACGCTACATACTTCATTAACTTCCTCATTTGCGCCAAGGTTATCACATACTTCATGAACATCCTCATACACATCGAATACATCAAATGATTCACTTTCGAGTTCTAGTTGCTCATAGGATGACGTTTGACATACACTTTCAACATGATCAAAATGAGTTCTATCCCAAAGTTCTTTACTCTTTACTTCTATTTCAACATCAAGGGCTAAAGAACTTAACTCCTTCAAGTTTTCGTAAGATTGATGTACAACAACACACCAAATGTAAACATTAAGACCAAGATTATAACATACCAAAACGTCTGGATCATCCTCCTTAAGTCCATACTTCCGTAGTTGCCGTCTGAATTCTATGGTATATTCAACCACGTCCTTGCTCCCTTGCTTCATTATTTCAAGCTTGTGGAAGTTATCTCCTTTGTATTTGTAGGGCAAGAACTCTTCTTGAACTTTATTTCCATTCTTCACTTGGAACGTTTACTCCATTCATAAGGTGCTTCATATTCAACCATAGAAGAGTGAACCACACGTGATTTTGTGCTTCTTGATCCCTTTGGAAGAATCCCAAGTTCTTCCATTTGTTTGGTGAGATCATCAAGTTGTTGCTTCAAGCATTGTAGCTCACGTTGGGAATTCTTGCTAGAATCGTCCATCTTGATCAATCTTGTGCAAAAGATTGCAAGATTCATGGTTTAGGGTTTTGGATGGGTAAAGGACGAGAGAGGATTGTATTTGGGGCGGATTGTGTTTGGGCTATGGGTTCTTTGTGGAGTTTATGGTTCTTTATGAGTTCTTTATGAGTTCTTGGAAGAACTTCGTGGGTGGCGTGATGATGGGGGAATGGTGGGGATGAGTTTGTGATGGAAAGATGGTGAAAAGATGGATCAAGAACTAAGAGAATCAATCTCCTAAGCTCTGATACCACTTTTGATGCATAATGGGATCACAAGATCACATTACACAAAAGGGCTAAGGATCTTTAAGAGCGAAGATGAAAATCTTCCTTCTCAAAGTTCTTAATGTGCGAAAATGAAATGGAGATGGATAGAAAAGATGGAAAGAACTATGAAAGATGATTACCAAATGAAGGTATGATGATGAACGAATGATGGAATGACGATTGATGAATGATGATAAACGACACTCTTTGAACGTTTGAAGAACGAATGAAGATGGTTGAATGCTTGATGAGTTCTTGATGAATTCTTGATGAATTCTTGATGAATGTCGTTTGAATGGTTGAATGATAATGGCGATTTGAAGCTCTCTTGAAGGATATAGGCACACCACCTTCAAGACTCTTCAATTCCTTCCTTTCACCATCTAAGGTAGCAAACCTTAGAATAGAAGAAGGGGATACTCGTTCTCCCTCAAGAGAAACGAAAACTCTAGCACAAAACTAGAGAGAAAACAACACCTTGTGTTTGTATTTGATTTATTGAATGACTTGAATTGAATGAATACAATGGCACCCTAGGGGGTCTATTTATACTACTTTAGGGACCCCTTGGACGTGTACCTAGGGTTCAAGAAACCAAGAATCAACTATTACATCATATATCCTATTTATGACATCATAAACTCTAAAATACAACTCTAGAAAGAAATTGCTATAACTCCTTCAATACTTGTCCGTTTTCATTGATTCAAAAACCATTGGAAAGCTTATTGAGAGAGCTCCAATCTGTCTTTTGATGATTTCCTCAATAGATGTATGGATCTAGAGTTATAGAGCAAAATATCGAACTGTACACGATAAGGTCCTCCATTGCCGCGAATTCAATAAGGACTCTTATTGCCGAGAGTATTTTGAGCTCATTGATGACCTCCATATATGAGAGTAACTCCATGTAAGCTAGAATAACATCAAGGTCCTTCATGCTTGCTTCCTTGATGTATAGACCTTAATAAACCATTGTAATTGATGATGTCGTTGATGTCTTTTGTAACTTGAAGCTAGATCAAGGTCTTCTTAGCTAACCTTGATGTATATAGCTAGGCTATTATGCATCATTCTCCCCCGGTTGAAAAAGTTTGTCCTCAAACTTTAGACAAGACTTTCTTTAAAAACCATCATATAACTTCAATCACAAAACTTCTTTGATTCGTACTCACAAGTGATCATATAAACTTCTTCTTCAAAGCCCTTCTTCCTTCTTTGTAAGATGTCTTTCCATATGTGTTGTTCCCGTCAACTTGCTTCATCCTCTTACGTTTCTTGAAGAGACTACAAACTCTCTTCTTAAACGCTTTGAAATCATCATAGATTCCTTTGATGCTTGACTTGAACTTCCACTTTCTTCCAAATTTTCTCATAACTAATCCAATGACGTCATGGAACTTCAAATCTCGTTTCTTCATAGAGAATGTAGAATCCTCATATAACTTCTCAACTTCAAAGTATAGATTCACAAGCTTGTAACTCATGATGAAGACAATAGTAAGACTTCCTTGAATCCATGGTACTTCAACCTTAGAATTCAAGCTTTCATCTCCATATAGTATAGAAGGATTGCAAATATCACAACATTGTAACGTTTGCTCAATGTCAACGATCATGCTAGGCCAGAAATAATACTCCTTCATCTTGAAATACGTATTGAGAAGACCCAAATGATCAAAAGAACTCCCATGTACTTCCATGATCAAGATTTCACGAATTCCACTCCTTGGAATGCACACTTGATTCCCTTTGAAAAGAAATCCATGATCAATATAAAAGGATTGTTGAGGATGCTTCTCACATACCTTGTATACTTCTTTAAAATCATCATCATCTTCATATAACTCCTTGACATATCCAAGCTCAAGTAATTTTGAATCAAACATGTATCTCCTCGTTAGAAAACTTCCTTTAGTCAAAGGACTTGCTTCCTCCAAGTGACTTGATTTTGATGAATGAATCAAGTACTCCATTTCAAAATATGATGATGACGTGATCTCCTCTTCATATGAAACATGCTCCAATACTTTGTAAGAATCACGAAGCTTAAGCATGAATCCTTCAAGATAATATTCCTTTTGCTCAAATATCCTCATGATAGCAACAAGTATGAATGCTAAGCCATAAACGTGAAGCTTCTTCTTTTCTCCACTTGGTATATCACCAAAATAATCCATGGGACAACTTCCTTGAGATAGGACTTCACCTTTCTCAACTCCATTTGTAATGAACAAATATGATGCAAGAATAGGGAATAAAAGAATATGATGATCATTAGCATCCTTTAAGAGACATAGTACCTCATATATAGATGCAAGTATGGACCCTTCTTGAATATTTCCTTTCTTCCTTTTGTCAACTTGACTTACTCCAGGTGATGTGATATGGTGAGATAGAATTTTCTTGGACGAGATGTATGGTCATTGATGCAAGTACTTCTCAAATTCTCGATGTGGGTTCTTATGCTTGCTAACGCTAACTCCAAAGGATTTACATACTCCTTTCTACTTCTACTACATACAAAATGTTATCAAAGTATACACATACATTCTCTTTACATTGCAATGGTACATACTCTTTGAAATATGTTGTATACTATGAGAATCAAGGACATTGATGTAGTTATCCATGAGTTGCTTGACCCTTTGCATAGACCATTCGGTGATGAATCATAGGCTTTGGTGGCGACCTTTGATGCATGATAATACTCATGGAAGAGAAGCGTACCATAAGAGATAAGTGAGAGGTCACTTGTTGATGGTGCTTGTCTTTCATCCAAATATTCACAAATGAGAACAAGTGATGGTAAAGGATCTTGATCCTTTATATGCCTGATTGCCAACCTCCATTGGTGTAAAAATGAGACTCCTTGGTTCTACTAATTCATGATACTTATTCTCCATAAGTGCCATAAGAGTACTTTGATCCTCCTTGAGCCGTGAGACACAAGGTGGTAATAAGGACGCCTCTTGGAGCATGATACTTCTATCATACAACTTTGATTCTTCAAACAAAGTATAACAAGAATCCATAGAAGTAATATTACAATATAATGAATCTTTGCAAATCTTGTAAAAAGCAAGACTTACTAAACTTCTTGGATCCATATGAAGATCATTGCCATGGTGTGAATAACTCTTCATTTGCAATTCTTGGACATTTGTTGTAGCGAGGCTAATATCTTGGTCAAGATCGATGTCAGCGTCGATGATGGCACAACTTTCTCCTTCTCGGATCAATGAACACGTTTCATCACGTAGCTCTCCTCCATTCAATTCTTCTACTTCCTCTACTTCAAGATCCTCCTCTATGTGTACCTCATTTACTTCTTTAGCCATGCTACTACATACTTCTTGAACTTGCTCATTTTCAACAAAATCATCACATTCGACAAATTCAACTTCTTCATTCACGCCTTCCTCCTCATACAATGGGTTGTCATATACTTGAAACTCATCATTATTCTCCTCATACAATGGATTGTCATACACTTTAAACTCATCTTTAGGCACGCTACATACTACATTAACTTCCTCATTTGCGCCAAGGTTATCACATACTTCATGAACATCCTCATACACATCGAATACATCAAATGATTCACTTTCGAGTTCTAGTTGCTTATAGGATGACGTTTGACATACACTTTCAACATGATCAAAATGAGTTCTATCCCAAAGTTCTTTACTCTTTACTTCTATTTCAACATCAAGGGCTAAAGAACTTAACTCCTTCAAGTTTGCGTAAGATTGATGTACAACAACACACCAAATGTAAACATTAAGACCAAGAGTATAACATACCAAAACGTCTGGATCATCCTCCTTAAGTCCATACTTCCGTAGTTGCCGTCTGAATTCTATGGTATATTCAACCACGTCCTTGCTCCTTAGCCATTATTTCAAGCTTGTGGAAGTTATCTCCTTTGTATTTGTAGGGCAAGAACTCTTCTTGAACTTTATTTCCATTCTTCTTCTTTGCGTTTACTCCATTCATAAGGTGCTTCATATTCAACCTTAGAAGAGTGAACCACACGTGATTTTGTGCTTCTTGATCCCTTTGGAAGAATCCCAAGTTCTTCCATTTGTTTGGTGAGATCATCAAGTTGTTGCTTCAAGCATTGTAGCTCACGTTGGGAATTCTTGCTAGAATCGTCCATCTTGATCAATCTTGGTGCAAAAAGATTGCAAGATTCATGGTTTAGGGGTTTTGGATGGGTAAAGGAGAGAGGTTTGTATTTGGGGGATTGTGTTTGGGCTATGGGTTCTTTGTGGAGTTTATGGTTCTTTATGAGTTCTTGGAAGAACTCATGGGTGGCGTGATGATGGGAATGGTGGGGATGAGTTTGTGATGGAAAGATGGTGAAAAGATGGATCAAGAACTAAGAGAATCAATCTCTAGCTCGATACCACTTTTGATGCATAATGGGATCACAAGATCACATTACACAAAAGGAGCTAAGGATCTTTAAGGCGAAGATGAAAATCTCCCTTCTCAAAGTTCTTAATGTGCGAAAATGAAATGGAAATGGATAGAAAAGATGGAAAGAACTATGAAAGATGATTACCAAATGAAGGTATGATGATGAACGAATGATGGAATGACGATTGATGAATGATGATAAACGACACTCTTTGAACGTTTGAAGAACGAATGAAGATGGTTGAATGCTTGATGAGTTCTTGATGAATTCTTGATGAATTCTTGATGAATGTCGTTTGAATGGTTGAATGATAATGGCGATTTGAAGCTCTCTTGAAGGATATAGGCACACCACCTTCAAGACTCTTCAATTCCTTCCTTTCACCATCTAAGGTAGCCAACCTTAGAATAGAAGAAGGGGATACTCGTTCTCCCTCAAGAGAAACGAAAACTCTAGCACAAAACTAGAGAGAAAACAACACCTTGTGTTTGTATTTGATTTATTGAATGACTTGAATTGAATGAATACAATGGCACCCTACGGGGTCTATTTATACTACTTTAGGGACCCCTTGGACGTGTACCTAGGGTTCAAGAAACCAAGAATCAACTATTACATCATATAACCTATTTATGACATCATAACTCTAAAATACAACTCTAGAAAGAAATTGCTATAAGTCCTTCAATACTTGTCCGTTTTCATTGATTCAAAAACCATTGGAAAACTTATTGAGAGAGCTCCAATCTGTCTTGTGATGATTTCCTCAATAGATGTATGGATCTAGAGTTATAGAGCAAAATATCGAACTGTACACGATAAGGTCCTCCATTGCCGCGAATTCAATAAGGACTCTTATTGCCGAGAGTATTTTGAGCTCTTTGATGACCTCCATATATGAGAGTAACTCCATGTAAGCTAGAATAACATCAAGGTCCTTCATGCTTGCTTCCTTGATGTATAGAGCTTAATAAACCATTGTAATTGATGATGTCGTTGATGTCTTTTGTAACTTGAAGCTAGATCAAGGTCCTCTTAGCTAACCTTGATGTATATAGCTAGGCTATTATGAATCATTCTCCCCCGGTTGAAAAAGTTTGTCCGCAAACTTTAGACAAGACTTTCTTTAAAAACCATCATATAACTTCAATCACAAAACTTCTTTGATTCGTACTCACAAGTGATCATATAAACTTCTTCTTCAAAGCCCTTCTTCCTTCTTTGTAAGATGTCTTTCCATATGTGTTGTTCCCGTCAACTTGCTTCTTCCTCTTACGTTTCTTGAAGAGACTACAAACTCTCTTCTTAAACGCTTTGAAATCATCATAGATTCCTTTGATGCTTGACTTGAACTTCCACTTTCTTCCAAATTTTCTCATAACTAATCCAATGACGTCATGGAACTTCAAATCTCGTTTCTTCATAGAGAATGTAGAATCCTCATATAACTTCTCAACATCAAAGTATAGATTCACAAGCTTGTCACTCATGATGAAGACAATAGTAAGACTTCCTTGAATCTATGGTACTTCAACCTTAGAATTCAAGCTTTCATCTCCATATAGTATAGAAGGATTGCAAATATCACAACATTGTAACGTTTGCTCAATGTCAACGATCATGCTAGGCCAGAAATAATACTCCTTCATCTTGAAATACGTATTGAGTAGACCCAAATGATCAAAAGAACTCCCATGTACTTCCATGATCAAGATTTCACGAATTCCACTCCTTGGAATGCACACTTGATTCCCTTTGAAAAGAAATCCATGATCAATATAAAAGGATTGTTGAGGATGCTTCTCACATACCTTGTATACTTCTTTAAAATCATCATCATCTTCATATAACTCCTTGATATATCCAAGCTCAAGTAATTTTGAATCAAACATGTATCTCCTCGTTAGAAAACTTCCTTTTGTCAAAGGACTTGCTTCCTCCAAGTGACTTGATTTTGATGAATGAATCAAGTACTCCATTTCAAAACATGATGATGACGTGATCTCCTCTTCATATGAAACATACTCCAATACTTTGTAAGAATCACGAAGCTTAAGCATGAATCCTTCAATATAATATTCCTTTTGCTCAAATATCCTCATGATAGCAACAAGTATGAATACTAAGCCATAAACGTGAAGCTTCTTCTTTTCTCCACTTGGTATATCACCAAAATAATCCATGGGACAACTTCCTTGAGATAGGACTTCACCTTTCTCAACTCCATTTGTAATGAACAAATATGATGCAAGAATAGGGAATAAAAGAATATGATGATCATTAGCATCCTTTAAGAGACATAGTACCTCATATATAGATGCAAGTATGGACCCTTCTTGAATATATTTCCTTTCTTCCTTTTGTCCACTTGACTTACTCCAGTTGATGAGATATGGTGAGATAGCATATTCTTGGACGAGAGGTAAGGACATTTCTCCAAGTACTTCTCCAATTCTCCATGTGGCTTATGCTTATGCTAACTCCAAAGGATTTACATACTCCTTTCTACTTCTACTACATACAAAAATGTTATCAAAGTATACACATACATTCTCTTTACATTGCAATGGTACATACTCTTTCGAAATATGTTGTATACTATGAGAATCAAGGACATTGATGTAGTTATCCATGAGTTGCGCTTGACCCTTTGCATAGACCATTCGGTGATGAATCATAGGCTTTGGTGGCAGCCTTTGATGCATGATAATACTAATGTAAGAGAAAGCGTACCAAAGAGATAAGTGATAGAGGTCACTTGTTGATGGTGCTTGTCTTTCATCCAAATATTCACAAATGAGAACAAGTGATGGTAAAGGATCTTGATCCTTTATAGGCCATGATTGCCAACCTCCATTGGTGTAAAAATGAGACTCCTTGGTTCTTCAAATTCATGATACTTATTCTCCATAAGTGCCATAAGAGTACTTTGATCCTCCTTGAGCCGTGAGACACAAGGTGGTAATAAGGACGCCTCTTGGAGCATGATACTTCTATCATACAACTTTGATTCTTCCAACAAAGTATAACAAGAATCCATAGAAGTAATATTACAATATAATGAATCTTTGCAAATCTTGTAAAAAGCAAGACTTACTAAACTTCTTGGATCCATATGAAGATCATTGCCATGGTGTGAATAACTCTTCATTTGCAATTCTTGGACATTTGTTGTAGCGAGGCTAATATCTTGAGTCAAGATCAATGTCAACGTCGATGATGGCACAACTTTCTCCTTCTCGGATCAATGAACACGTTTCATCACGTAGCTCTCCTCCATTCAATTCTTCTACTTCCTCTACTTCAAGATCCTCCTCTATGTGTACCTCATTTACTTCTTTAGCCATGCTACTACATACTTCTTGAACATGCTCATTTTCAACAAAATCATCACATTCGGCAAATTCAACTTCTTCATTCACGCCTTCCTCCTCATACAATGGGTTGTCATATACTTGAAACTCATCATTATTCTCCTCATACAATGGATTGTCATACACTTTAAACTCATCTTTAGGCACGCTACATACTACATTAACTTCCTCATTTGCGCCAAGGTTATCACATACTTCATGAACATCCTCATACACATCGAATACATCAAATGATTCACTTTCGAGTTCTAGTTGCTCATAGGATGACGTTTGACATACACTTTCAACATGATCAAAATGAGTTCTATCCCAAAGTTCTTTACTCTTTACTTCTATTTCAACATCAAGGGCTAAAGAACTTAACTCCTTCAAGTTTGCGTAAGATTGATGTACAACAACACACCAAATGTAAACATTAAGACCAAGAGTATAACATACCAAAACGTCTGGATCATCCTCCTTAAGTCCATACTTCCGTAGTTTCCGTCTGAATTCTATGGTATATTCAACCACGTCCTTGCTCCCTTTCTTCATTATTTCAAGCTTGTGGAAGTTATCTCCTTTGTATTTGTAGGGCAAGAACTCTTCTTGAACTTTATTTCCATTCTTCTTGCTGGAACGTTTACTCCATTCATAAGGTGCTTCATATTTAACCTTAGAAGAGTGAACCACACGTGATTTTGTGCTTCTTGATCCCTTTGGAAGAATCCCAAGTTCTTCCATTTGTTTGGTGAGATCATCAAGTTGTTGCTTCAAGCATTGTAGCTCACGTTGGGAATTCATGCTAGAATCGTCCATCTTGATCAATCTTGGTGCAAAAAGATTGCAAGATTCATGGTTTAGGGGTTTTGGATGGGTAAAGGACGAGAGAGGTTTGTATTTGGGGCGGATTGTGTTTGGGCTATGGGTTCTTTGTGGAGTTTATGGTTCTTTATGAGTTCTTGGAAGAACTCATGGGTGGCGTGATGATGGGGGAATGGTGGGGATGAGTTTGTGATGGAAAGATGGTGAAAAGATGGATCAAGAACTAAGAGAATCAATCTCCTAAGCTCTGATACCACTTTTGATGCATAATGGGATCACAAGATCACATTACACAAAAGGGCTAAGGATCTTTAAGAGCGAAGATGAAAATCTCCCTTCTCAAAGTTCTTAATGTGCGAAAATGAAATGGAAATGGATAGAAAAGATGGAAAGAACTATGAAAGATGATTACCAAATGAAGGTATGATGATGAACGAATGATGGAATGACGATTGATGAATGATGATAAACGACACTCTTTAAACGTTTGAAGAACGAATGAAGATGGTTGAATGCTTGATGAGTTCTTGATGAATTCTTGATGAATGTCGTTTGAATGGTTGAATGATAATGGCGATTTGAAGCTCTCTTGAAGGATATAGGCACACCACCTTCAAGACTCTTCAATTCCTTCCTTTCACCATCTAAGGTAGCCAACCTTAGAATAGAAGAAGGGGATACTCGTTCTCCCTCAAGAGAAACGAAAACTCTAGCACAAAACTAGAGAGAAAACAACACCTTGTGTTTGTATTTGATTTATTGAATGACTTGAATTGAATGAATACAATGGCACCCTAGGGGGTCTATTTATACTACTTTAGGGACCCCTTGGACGTGTACCTAGGGTTCAAGAAACCAAGAATCAACTATTACATCATATATCCTATTTATGACATCATAAACTCTAAAATACAACAATAAAAAGAAATTGCTATAACTCCTTCAATACTTGTCCGTTTTCATTGATTCAAAAACCATTGGAAAGCTTATTGAGAGAGCTCCAATCTGTCTTTTGATGATTTCCTCAATAGATGTATGGATCTAGAGTTATAGAGCAAAATATCGAACTGTACACGATAAGGTCCTCCATTGCCGCGAATTCAATAAGGACTCTTATCACGAGTATTTTGATCTCATTGATGACCTCCATATATGAGAGTAACTCCATGTAAGCTAGAATAACATCAAGGTCCTTCATGCTTGCTTCCTTGATGTATAGAGCTTAATAAACCATTGTAATTGATGATGTCGTTGATGTCTTTTGTAACTTGAAACTAGATCAAGGTCCTCTTAGCTAACCTTGATGTATATAGCTAGGCTATTATGCATCATTCTCCCCCGGTTGAAAAAGTTTGTCCTCAAACTTTAGACAAGACTTTCTTTAAAAACCATCATATAACTTCAATCACAAAACTTCTTTGATTCATACTCACAAGTGATCATATAAACTTCTTCTTCAAAGCCCTTCTTCCTTCTTTGTAAGATGTCTTTCCATATGTGTTGTTCCCGTCAACTTGCTTCTTCCTCTTACGTTTCTTGAAGAGACTACAAACTCTCTTCTTAAACGCTTTGAAATCATCATAGATTCCTTTGATGCTTGACTTGAACTTCCACTTTCTTCCAAATTTTCTCATAACTAATCCAATGACGTCATGGAACTTTAAATCTCGTTTCTTCATAGAGAATGTAGAATCCTCATATAACTTCTCAACTTCAAAGTATAGATTCACAAGCTTGTAACTCATGATGAAGACAATAGTAAGACTTCCTTGAATCTATGGTACTTCAACCTTAGAATTCAAGCTTTCATCTCCATATAGTATAGAAGGATTGCAAATATCACAACATTGTAACGTTTGCTCAATGTCAACGATCATGCTAGGCCAGAAATAATACTCCTTCATCTTGAAATACGTATTGAGTAGACCCAAATGATCAAAAGAACTCCCATGTACTTCCATGATCAAGATTTCACGAATTCCACTCCTTGGAATGCACACTTGATTCCCTTTGAAAAGAAATCCATGATCAATATAAAAGGATTGTTGAGGATGCTTCTCACATACCTTGTATACTTCTTTAAAATCATCATCATCTTCATATAACTCCTTGATATATCCAAGCTCAAGTAATTTTGAATCAAACATGTATCTCCTCGTTAGAAAACTTCCTTTTGTCAAAGGACTTGCTTCCTCAGTGACTTGATTTTGATGAATGAATCAAGTACTCCATTTCAAAACATGATGATGACGTGATCTCCTCTTCATATGAAACATACTCGATACTTTGTAAGAATCACGAAGCTTAAGCATGAATCCTTCATATAATATTCCTTTTGCTCAAATATCCTCATGATAGCAACAAGTATGAATGCTAAGCCATAAACGTGAAGCTTCTTCTTTTCTCCACTTGGTATATCACCAAAATAATCCATGGGACAACTTCCTTGAGATAGGACTTCACCTTTCTCAACTCCATTTGTAATGAACAAATATGATGCAAGAATAGGGAATAAAAGAATATGATGATCATTAGCATCCTTTAAGAGACATAGTACCTCATATATAGATGCAAGTATGGACCCTTCTTGAATATTTCCTTTCTTCCTTTTGTCCACTTGACTTACTCCAGTTGATGAGATATGGTGAGATAGCATATTCTTGGACGAGAGGTAAGTACATTTCTCCAAGTACTTCTCCAATTCTCCATGTGGCTTCTTATGCTTCGCTAACGCTAACTCCAAAGGATTTACATACTCCTTTCTACTTCTACTACATACAAAAATGTTATCAAAGTATACACATACATTCTCTTTACATTGCAATGGTACATACTCTTTCGAAATATGTTGTATACTATGAGAATCAAGGACATTGATGTAGTTATCCATGAGTTGCGCTTGACCCTTTGCATAGACCATTCGGTGATGAATCATAGGCTTTGGTGGCAGCCTTTGATGCATGATAATACTCATGGAAGAGAAACGTACCAAAAGAGATAAGTGAGAGAGGTCACTTGTTGATGGTGCTTGTCTTTCATCCAAATATTCACAAATGAGAACAAGTGATGGTAAAGGATCTTGATCCTTTATAGGCCCACGGTTGCCAACCTCCATTGGTGTAAAAATGAGACTCCTTGGTTCTTCAAATTCATGATACTTATTCTCCATAAGTGCCATAAGAGTACTTTGATCCTCCTTGAGCCGTGAGACACAAGGTGGTAATAAGGACGCCTCTTGGAGCATGATACTTCTATCATACAACTTTGATTTTTCAAACAAAGTATAACAAGAATCCATAGAAGTAATATTACAATGTAATGAATCTTTGCAAATCTTGTAAAAAGCAAGACTTACTAAACTTCTTGGATCCATATGAAGATCATTTCCATGGTGTGAATAACTCTTCATTTGCAATTCTTGGACATTTGTTGTAGCGAGGCTAATATCTTGGTCAAGATCAATGTCAACGTCAATGATGGCACAACTTTCTCCTTCTCGGATCAATTAACACGTTTCATCACGTAGCTCTCCTCCATTCAACTCTTCTACTTCCTCTACTTCAAGATCCTCCTCTATGTGTACCTCATTTACTTCTTTAGCCATGCTACTACATACTTCTTGAACTTGCTCATTTTCAACAAAATCATCACATTCGGCAAATTCAACTTCTTCATTCACGCCTTCCTCCTCATACAATGGGTTGTCATATACTTGAAACTCATCATTATTCTCCTCATACAATGGATTGTCATACACTTTAAACTCATCTTTAGGCACGCTACATACTACATTAACTTCCTCATTTGCGCCAAGGTTATCACATACTTCATGAACATCCTCATACACATCGAATACATCAAATGATTCACATTCGAGTTCTAGTTGCTCATAGGATGACGTTTGACATACACTTTCAACATGATCAAAATGAGTTCTATCCCAAAGTTCTTTACTCTTTACTTCTATTTCAACATCAAGGGCTAAAGAACTTAACTCCTTCAAGTTTGCGTAAGATTGATGTACAACAACACACCAAATGTAAACATTAAGACCAAGAGTATAACATACCAAAACGTCTGGATCATCCTCCTTAAGTCCATACTTAGTAGTTGCCGTCAATTCTATGGTATATTCAACCACGTCCTTGCTCCTTGCTTCATTATTTCAAGCTTGTGGAAGTTATCTCCTTTGTATTTGTAGGGCAGAACTCTTCTTGAACTTTATTTCCATTCTTCTTCTTTGGAACGTTTACTCCATTCATAAGGTGCTTCATATTCACCTTAGAAGAGTGAACCACATGTGATTTTGTGCTTCTTGATCCCTTTGGAAGAATCGAGTTCTTCCATTTGTTTGGTGAGATCATCAAGTTGTTGCTTCAAGCATTGTAGCTCACGTTGGGAATTCTTGCTAGAATCGTCCATCTTGATCAATCTTGTGCAAAAAGATTGCAAGATTCATGGTTTAGGGTTTTGGATGGGTAAAGGACGAGAGGTTTGTATTTGGGGCGGATTGTGTTTGGGCTATGGGTTCTTTGTGGAGTTTATGGTTCTTTATGAGTTCTTGGAAGAACTCATGGGTGGCGTGATGATGGGGAATGGTGGGGATGAGTTTGTGATGGAAAGATGGTGAAAAGATGGATCAAGAACTAAGAGAATCAATCTCCTAAGCTCTGATACCACTTTTGATGCATAATGGGATCACAAGATCACATTACACAAAAGGGCTAAGGATCTTTAAGAGCGAAGATGAAAATCTCCCTTCTCAAAGTTCTTAATGTGCGAAAATGAAATGGAAATGGATAGAAAAGATGGAAAGAACTATGAAAGATGATTACCAAATGAAGGTATGATGATGAACGAATGATGGAATGACGATTGATGAATGATGATAAACGACACTCTTTAAACGTTTGAAGAACGAATGAAGATGGTTGAATGCTTGATGAGTTCTTGATGAATTCCTGATGAATTCTTGATGAATGTCGTTTGAATGGTTGAATGATAATGGCGATTTGAAGCTCTCTTGAAGGATATAGGCACACCACCTTCAAGACTCTTCAATTCCTTCCTTTCACCATCTAAGGTAGCCAACCTTAGAATAGAAGAAGGGGATAATATATCTCCCTCAAGAGAAACGAAAACTCTAGCTCAAAACTAGAGAGAAAACAACACCTTGTGTTTGTATTTGATTTATTGAATGACTTGAATTGAATGAATACAATGGCACCCTAGGGGGTCTATTTATACTACCTTAGGGACCCCTTGGACGTGTACCTAGGATTCAAGAAACCAGGAATCAACTATTACATCATATATCCTATTTATGACATCATAAACTCTAAAATACAACTCTAGAAAGAAATTGCTATAACTCCTTCAATACTTGTCCGTTTTCATTGATTCAAAAACCATTGGAAAGCTTATTGAGAGAGCTCCAATCTGTCTTTTGATGATTTCCTCAATAGATGTATGGATCTAGAGTTATAGAGCAAAATATCGAACTCATACCTATAAGGTCCTCCATTGCCGCGAATTCAATAAGGACTCTTATTGCCGAGAGTATTTTGAGCTCATTGATGACCTCCATATATGAGAGTAACTCCATGTAAGCTAGAATAACATCAAGGTCCTTCATGCTTGCTTCCTTGATGTATAGAGCTTAATAAACCATTGTAATTGATGATGTCGTTGATGTCTTTTGTAACTTGAAGCTAGATCAAGGTCCTCTTAGCTAACCTTGATGTATATAGCTAGGCTATTATGCATCATTCTCCCTATTGAAAAGTTTTTCCTAAAACTTTAGACAAGACTTTCTATAAAAACCATCATATAACTTCAAACACAAAACTTCTTTGATTCATACTCACAAGTGATCATATAAACTTCTTCTTCAAAGCCCTTCTTCCTTCTTTGTAAGATGTCTTTCCATATGTGTTGTTCCCGTCAACTTGCTTCTTCCTCTTACGTTTCTTGAAGAGACTACAAACTCTCTTCTTAAACGCTTTGAAATCATCATAGATTCCTTTGATGCTTGACTTGAACTTCCACTTTCTTCCAAATTTTCATAACTAATCCAATGACGTCATGGAACTTCAAATCTCGTTTCTTCATAGAGAATGTAGAATCCTCATATAACTTCTCAACTTCAAAGTATAGATTCACAAGCTTGTAACTCATGATGAAGACAATAGTAAGACTTCCTTGAATCTATGGTACTTCAACCTTAGAATTCAAGCTTTCATCTCCATATAGTATAGAAGGATTGCAAATATCACAACATTGTAACGTTTGCTCAATGTCAACGATCATGCTAGGCCAGAAATAATACTCCTTCATCTTGAAATACGATTGAGTAGACCCAAATGATCAAAAGAACTCCCATGTACTTCCATGATCAAGATTTCACGAATTCCACTCTTGGAATGCACACTTGATTCCCTTTGAAAAGAAATCCATGATCAATATAAAAGGATTGTTGAGGATGCTTCTCACATACCTTGTATACTTCTTTAAAATCATCATCATCTTCATATAACTCCTTGATATATCCAAGCTCAAGTAATTTTGAATCAAACATGTATCTCCTCGTTAGAAAACTTCCTTTTGTCAAAGGACTTGCTTCCTCCAAGTGACTTGATTTTGATGAATGAATCAAGTACTCCATTTCAAAACATGATGATGACGTGATCTCCTCTTCATATGAAACATACTCCAATACTTTGTAAGAATCACGAAGCTTAAGCATGAATCCTTCAATATAATATTCCTTTTGCTCAAATATCCTCATGATAGCAACAAGTATGAATGCTATGCCATAAACGTGAAGCTTCTTCTTTTCTCCACTTGGTATATCACCAAAATAATCCATGGGACAACTTCCTTGAGATAGGACTTCACCTTTCTCAACTCCATTTGTAATGAACAAATATGATGCAAGAATAGGGAATAAAAGAATATGATGATCATTAGCATCCTTTAAGAGACATAGTACCTCATATATAGATGCAAGTATGGACCCTTCTTGAATATTTCCTTTCTTCCTTTTGTCCACTTGACTTACTCCAGTTGATGAGATATGGTGAGATAGCATATTCTGACGAGAGGTAAGGACATTTCTCCAAGTACTTCTCCAATTCTCCATGTGGCTTCTTATGCTTCGCTAACGCTAACTCCAAAGGATTTACATACTCCTTTCTACTTCTACTACATACAAAAATGTTATCAAAGTATACACATACATTCTCTTTACATTGCAATGGTACATACTCTTTCGAAATATGTTGTATACTATGAGAATCAAGGACATTGATGTAGTTATCCATGAGTTGCGCTTGACCCTTTGCATAGACCATTCGGTGATGAATCATAGGCTTTGGTGGCAGCCATTGATGCATGATAATACTCATGGAAGAGAAACGTACCAAAAGAGATAAGTGAGAGAGGTCACTTGTTGATGGTGCTTGTCTTTCATCCAAATATTCACAAATGAGAACAAGTGATGGTAAAGGATCTTGATCCTTTATAGGCCCACGGTTGCCAACCTCCATTGGTGTAAAAATGAGACTCCTTGGTTCTACTAATTCATGATACTTATTCTCCATAAGTGCCATAAGAGTACTTTGATCCTCCTTGAGCCGTGAGACACAAGGTGGTAATAAGGACGCCTCTTGGAGCATGATACTTCTATCATACAACTTTGATTCTTCAAACAAAGTATAACAAGAATCCATAGAAGTAATATTACAATATAATGAATCTTTGCAAATCTCAGAAAAGCAAGACTTACTAAACTTCTTGGATCCATATGAAGATCATTTCCATGGTGTGAATAACTCTTCATTTGCAATTCTTGGACATTTGTTGTAGCGAGGCTAATATCTTGGTCAAGATCAATGTCAACGTCAATGATGGCACAACTTTCTCCTTCTCGGATCAATTAACACGTTTCATCACGTAGCTCTCCTCCATTCAACTCTTCTACTTCCTCTACTTCAAGATCCTCCTCTATGTGTACCTCATTTACTTCTTTAGCCATGCTACTACATACTTCTTGAACTTGCTCATTTTCAACAAAATCATCACATTCGAAATTCAACTTCTTCATTCACGCCTTCCTCCTCATACAATGGGTTGTCATATACTTGAAACTCATCATTATTCTCCTCATACAATGGATTGTCATACACTTTAAACTCATCTTTAGGCACGCTACATACTACATTAACTTCCTCATTTGCGCCAAGGTTATCACATACTTCATGAACATCCTCATACACATCGAATACATCAAATGATTCACATTCGAGTTCTAGTTGCTCATAGGATGACGTTTGACATACACTTTCAACATGATCAAAATGAGTTATATCCCAAAGTTCTTTACTCTTACTTCTATTTCAACATCAAGGGCTACAAAGAACTTAACTCCTTCAAGTTCATGTAAGATTGATGTACAACAACACACCAAATGTAAACATTAAGACCAAGAGTATAACATACCAAAACGTCTGATCATCCTCCTTAAGTCCATACTCCGTAGTTGCCGTCTGAATTCTATGGTATATTCAACCACGTCCTTGCTCCTTGCTTCATTATTTCAAGCTTGTGGAAGTTATCTCCTTTGTATTTGTAGGGCAAGAACTCTTCTTGAACTTTATTTCCATTCTTCTTTGGAACGCTTTACTCCATTCATAAGGTGCTTCATATTCAACCTTAGAAGAGTGAACCACACGTGATTTTGTGCTTTGATCCCTTTGGAAGAATCCCAAGTTCTTCCATTTGTTTGTGAGATCATCAAGTTGTTGCTTCAAGAATTGTAGCTCACGTTGGGAATTCTTGCTAGAATCGACCATCTTGATCAATCTTGGTGCAAAAAGATTGCAAGATTCATGGTTTAGGGGTTTTGGATGGGTAAAGGACGAGAGAGGTTTGTATTTGGGGCGGATTGTGTTTGGGCTATGGGTTCTTTGTGGAGTTTATGGTTCTTTATGAGTTCTTGGAAGAACTCATGGGTGGCGTGATGATGGGGATGGGTTTGTGATGGAAAGATGGTGAAAAGATGGATCAAGAACTAAGAGAATCAATCTCCTAAGCTCTGATACCACTTTTGATGCATAATGGGATCACAAGATCACATTACACAAAAGGGCTAAGGATCTTTAAGAGCGAAGATGAAAATCTCCCTTCTCAAAGTTCTTAATGTGCGAAAATGAAATGGAAATGGATAGAAAAGATGGAAAGAACTATGAAAGATGATTACCAAATGAAGGTATGATGATGAACGAATGATGGAATGACGATTGATGAATGATGATAAACGACACTCTTTGAACGTTTGAAGAACGAATGAAGATGGTTGAATGCTTGATGAGTTCTTGATGAATTCTTGATGAATGTCGTTTGAATGGTTGAATGATAATGGCGATTTGAAGCTCTCTTGAAGGATATAGGCACACCACCTTCAAGACTCTTCAATTCCTTCCTTTCACCATCTAAGGTAGCCAACCTTAGAATAGAAGAAGGGGATACTCGTTCTCCCTCAAGAGAAACGAAAACTCTAGCACAAAACTAGAGAGAAAACAACACCTTGTGTTTGTATTTGATTTATTGAATGACTTGAATTGAATGAATACAATGGCACCCTAGGGGGTCTATTTATACTTCCTTAGGGACCCCTTGGTCGTGTACCTAGGGTTCAAGAAACCAAGAATCAACTATTACATCATATATCCTATTTATGACATCATAAACTCTAAAATACAACTCTAGAAAGAAATTGCTATAACTCCTTCAATACTTGTCCGTTTTCATTGATTCAAAAACCATTGGAAAGCTTATTGAGAGAGCTCCAATCTGTCTTTTGATGATTTCCTCAATAGATGTATGGATCTAGAGTTATAGAGCAAAATATCGAACTGTACACGATAAGGTCCTCCATTGCCGCGAATTCAATAAGGACTCTTATCACGAGAGTATTTTGAGCTCATTGATGACCTCCATATATGAGAGTAACTCCATGTAGCTAGAATAACATCAAGGTCCTTCATGCTTGCTTCCTTGATGTATAGAGCTTAATAAACCATTGTAATTGATGATGTCGTTGATGTCTTTTGAATCAAGCTAGATCAAGGTCCTCTTAGCTAACCTTGATGTATATAGCTAGGCTATTATGCATCATTCTCCTGGTTGAAAAAGTTTGTCCTCAAACTTTAGACAAGACTTTCTTTAAAAACCATCATATAACTTCAATCACAAAACTTCTTTGATTCATACTCACAAGTGATCATATAAACTTCTTCTTCAAAGCCCTTCTTCCTTCTTTGTAAGATGTCTTTCCATATGTGTTGTTCCCGTCAACTTGCTTCTTCCTCTTACGTTTCTTGAAGAGACTATAAACTCTCTTCTTAAACGCTTTGAAATCATCATAGATTCCTTTGATGCTTGACTTGAACTTCCACTTTCTTCCAAATTTTCTCATAACTAATCCAATGACGTCATGGAACTTCAAATCTCGTTTCTTCATAGAGAATGTAGAATCCTCATATAACTTCTCAACTTCAAAGTATAGATTCACAAGCTTGTAACTCATGATGAAGACAATAGTAAGACTTCCTTGAATCTATGGTACTTCAACCTTAGAATTCAAGCTTTCATCTCCATATAGTATAGAAGGATTGCAAATATCACAACATTGTAACGTTTGCTCAATGTCAACGATCATGCTTAGGCCGTAAATAATACTCCTTCATCTTGAAATACGTATTGAGTAGAGCCAAATGATCAAAAGAACTCCATGTACTTCCATGATCAAGATTTCACGAATTCCACTCCTTGAATGCACACTTGATTCCTTTGAAAAGAAATCCATGATCAATATAAAAGGATTGTTGAGGATGCTTCACATACCTTGTATACTTCTTTAAAATCATCATCATCTTCATATAACTCCTTGATATATCCAAGCTCAAGTAATTTTGAATCAAACATGTATCTCCTCGTTAGAAAACTTCCTTTTGTCAAAGGACTTGCTTCCTCCAAGTGACTTGATTTTGATGAATGAATCAAGTACTCCATTTCAAAACATGATGATGACGTGATCTCCTCTTCATATGAAACATACTCCAATACTTTGTAAGAATCACGAAGCTTAAGCATGAATCCTTCAATATAATATTCCTTTTGCTCAAATATCCTCATGATAGCAACAAGTATGAATGCTAAGCCATAAACGTGAAGCTTCTTCTTTTCTCCACTTGGTATATCACCAAAATAATCCATGGGACAACTTCCTTGAGATAGGACTTCACCTTTCTCAACTCCATTTGTAATGAACAAATATGATGCAAGAATAGGGAATAAAAGAATATGATGATCATTAGCATCCTTTAAGAGACATAGTACCTCATATAGATGCAAGTATGGACCCTTCTTGAATATTTCCTTTCTTCCTTTTGTCCACTTGACTTACTCCAGTTGATGAGATATGGTGAGATAGCATATTCTTGACGAGGTAAGGACATTTCTCCAAGTACTTCTCCATTCTCCATGTGGTTTATGCTTCGCTAACGCTAACTCCAAAGGATTTACATACTCCTTTCTACTTCTACTACATACAAAAATGTTATCAAAGTATACACACATTCTCTTTACATTGCAATGGTACATACTCTTTCGAAATATGCTGTATACTATGAGAATCAAGGACATTGATGTAGTTATCCATGAGTTGCGCTGACCCTTTGCATAGACCATTCTGATGAATCATAGGCTTTGGTGGCAGCCTTTGATGCATGATAATACTCATGGAAGAGAAACGTACCAAAAGAGATAAGTGAGAGAGGTCACTTGTTGATGGTGCTTGTCTTTCATCCAAATATTCACAAATGAGAACAAGTGATGGTAAAGGATCTTGATCCTTTATAGGCCCACGGTTGCCAACCTCCATTGGTGTAAAAATGAGACTCCTTGGTTCTTCAAATTCATGATACTTATTCTCCATAAGTGCCATAAGAGTACTTTGATCCTCCTTGAGCCGTGAGACACAAGGTGGTAATAAGGACGCCTCTTGGAGCATGATACTTCTATCATAAAACTTTGATTCTTCAAACAAAGTATAACAAGAATCCATAGAAGTAATATTACAATGTAATGAATCTTTGCAAATCTTGTAAAAAGCAAGACTTACTAAACTTCTTGGATCCATATGAAGATCATTTCCATGGTGTGAATAACTCTTCATTTGCAATTCTTGGACATTTGTTGTAGCGAGGCTAATATCTTGGTCAAGATCAATGTCAACGTCAATGATGGCACAACTTTCTCCTTCTCGGATCAATGAACACGTTTCATCACGTAGCTCTCCTCCATTCAATTCTTCTACTTCCTCTACTTCAAGATCCTCCTCTATGTGTACCTCATTTACTTCTTTAGCCATGCTACTACATACTTCTTGAACTTGCTCATTTTCAACAAAATCATCACATTCGGCAAATTCAACTTCTTCATTCACGCCTTCCTCCTCATACAATGGGTTGTCATATACTTGAAACTCATCATTATTCTCCTCATACAATGGATTGTCATACACTTTAAACTCATCTTTAGGCACGCTACATACTACATTAACTTCCTCATTTGCGCCAAGGTTATCACATACTTCATGAACATCCTCATACACATCGAATACATCAAATGATTCACATTCGAGTTCTAGTTGCTCATAGGATGACGTTTGACATACACTTTCAACATGATCAAAATGAGTTATATCCCAAAGTTCTTTACTCTTTACTTCTATTTCAACATCAAGGGCTAAAGAACTTAACTCCTTCAAGTTTGCGTAAGATTGATGTACAACAACACACCAAATGTAAACATTAAGACCAAGAGTATAACATACCAAAACGTCTGGATCATCCTCCTTAAGTCCATACTTCCGTAGTTGCCGTCTGAATTCTATGGTATATTCAACCACGTCCTTGCTCCCTTGCTTCATTATTTCAAGCTTGTGGAAGTTATCTCCTTTGTATTTGTAGGGCAAGAACTCTTCTTGAACTTTATTTCCATTCTTCTTGCTGGAACGTTTACTCCATTCATAAGGTGCTTCATATTCAACCTTAGAAGAGTGAACCACACGTGATTTTGTGCTTCTTGATCCCTTTGGAAGAATCCCAAGTTCTTCCATTTGTTTGGTGAGATCATCAAGTTGTTGCAAGCATTGTAGCTCACGTTGGGAATTCTTGCTAGAATCGTCCATCTTGATCAATCTTGGTGCAAAAAGATTGCAAGATTCATGGTTTAGGGGTTTTGGATGGGTAAAGGACGAAAGAGGTTTGTATTTGGGGCGGATTGTGTTTGGGCTATGGGTTCTTTGTGGAGTTTATGGTTCTTTATGAGTTCTTGGAAGAACTCATGGGTGGCGTGATGATGGGGGAATGGTGGGGATGAGTTTGTGATGGAAAGATGGTGAAAAGATGGATCAAGAACTAAGAGAATCAATCTCCTAAGCTCTGATACCACTTTTGATGCATAATGGGATCACAAGATCACATTACACAAAAGGGCTAAGGATCTTTAAGAGCGAAGATGAAAATCTCCCTTCTCAAAGTTCTTAATGTGCGAAAATGAAATGGAAATGGATAGAAAAGATAGAAAGAACTATGAAAGATGATTACCAAATGAAGGTATGATGATGAACGAATGATGGAATGACGATTGATGAATGATGATAAACGACACTCTTTAAACGTTTGAAGAACGAATGAAGATGGTTGAATGCTTGATGAGTTCTTGATGAATTCTTGATGAATGTCGTTTGAATGATTGAATGATAATGGCGATTTGAAGCTCTCTTGAAGGATATAGGCACACCACCTTCAAGACTCTTCAATTCCTTCCTTTCACCATCTAAGGTAGCCAACCTTAGAATAGAAGAAGGGGATACTCGTTCTCCCTCAAGAGAAACGAAAACTCTAGCACAAAACTAGAGAGAAAACAACACCTTGTGTTTGTATTTGATTTATTGAATGACTTGAATTGAATGAATACAATGGCACCCTAGGGGGTCTATTTATACTACTTTAGGGACCCCTTGGACGTGTACCTAGAGTTCAAGAAACCAAGAATCAACTATTACATCATATATCCTATTTATGACATCATAAACTCTAAAATACAACAATAGAAAGAAATTGCTATAACTCCTTCAATACTTGTCCGTTTTCATTGATTCAAAAACCATTGGAAAGCTTATTGAGAGAGCTCCAATCTGTCTTTTGATGATTTCCTCAATAGATGTATGGATCTAGAGTTATAGAGCAAAATATCGAATCGCATACCGATAAGGTCCTCCATTGCCGCGAATTCAATAAGGACTCTTATCACGAGAGTATTTTGAGCTCATTGATGACCTCCATATATGAGAGTAACTCCATGTAAGCTAGAATAACATCAAGGTCCTTCATGCTTGCTTCCTTGATGTATAGAGCTTAATAAACCATTGTAATTGATGATGTCGTTGATGTCTTTTGTAACTTGAAGCTAGATCAAGGTCCTCTTAGCTAACCTTGATGTATATAGCTAGGCTATTATGCATCATTCTCCCCCGGTTGAAAAAGTTTGTCCTCAAACTTTAGACAAGACTTTCTATAAAAACCATCATATAACTTCAAACACAAAACTTCTTTGATTCATACTCACAAGTGATCATATAAACTTCTTCTTCAAAGCCCTTCTTCCTTCTTTGTAAGATGTCTTTCCATATGTGTTGTTCCCGTCAACTTGCTTCTTCCTCTTACGTTTCTTGAAGAGACTACAAACTCTCTTCTTAAACGCTTTGAAATCATCATAGATTCCTTTGATGCTTGACTTGAACTTCCACTTTCTTCCAAATTTTCTCATAACTAATCCAATGACGTCATGGAACTTCAAATCTCGTTTCTTCATAGAGAATGTAGAATCCTCATATAACTTCTCAACTTCAAAGTATAGATTCACAAGCTTGTAACTCATGATGAAGACAATAGTAAGACTTCCTTGAATCCATGGTACTTCAACCTTAGAATTCAAGCTTTCATCTCCATATAGTATAGAAGGATTGCAAATATCACAACATTGTAACGTTTGCTCAATGTCAACGATCATGCTAGGCCAGAAATAATACTCCTTCATCTTGAAATACGTATTGAGTAGACCCAAATGATCAAAAGAACTCCCATGTACTTCCATGATTAAGATTTCACGAATTTCACTAAAAGAAATCCATGATCAATATAAAAGGATTGTTGAGGATGCTTCTCACATACCTTGTATACTTCTTTAAAATCATCATCATCTTCATATAACTCCTTGATATATCCAAGCTCAAGTAATTTTGAATCAAACATGTATCTCCTCGTTAGAAAACTTCCTTTTGTCAAAGGACTTGCTTCCTCCAAGTGACTTGATTTTGATGAATGAATCAAGTACTCCATTTCAAAACATGATGATGACGTGATCTCCTCTTCATATGAAACATACTCCAATACTTTGTAAGAATCACGAAGCTTAAGCATGAATCCTTCAATATAATATTCCTTTTGCTCAAATATCCTCATGATAGCAACAAGTATGAATGCTAAGCCATAAACGTGAAGCTTCTTCTTTTCTCCACTTGGTATATCACCAAAATAATCCATGGGACAACTTCCTTGAGATAGGACTTCACCTTTCTCAACTCCATTTGTAATGAACAAATATGATGCAAGAATAGGGAATAAAAGAATATGATGATCATTAGCATCCTTTAAGAGACATAGTACCTCATATATAGATGCTAAGTATGGACCCTTCTTGAATATTTCCTTTCTTCCTTTTGTCCACTTGACTTACTCCAGTTGATGAGATATGGTGAGATAGCATATTCTTGGACGAGAGGTAAGGACATTTCTCCAAGTACTTCTCCAATTCTCCATGTGGCTTCTTATGCTTCGCTAACGCTAACTCCAAAGGATTTACATACTCCTTTCTACTTCTACTACATACAAAAATGTTATCAAAGTATACACATACATTCTCTTTACATTGCAATGGTACATACTCTTTCGAAATATGTTGTATACTATGAGAATCAAGGACATTGATGTAGTTATCCATGAATTGCGCTTGACCCTTTGCATAGACCATTCGGTGATGAATCATAGGCTTTGGTGGCAGCCTTTGATGCATGATAATACTCATGGAAGAGAAACGTACCAAAAGAGATAAGTGAGAGAGGTCACTTGTTGATGGTGCTTGTCTTTCATCCAAATATTCACAAATGAGAACAAGTGATGGTAAAGGATCTTGATCCTTTATAGGCCCACGGTTGCCAACCTCCATTGGTGTAAAAATGAGACTCCTTGGTTCTTCAAATTCATGATACTTATTCTCCATAAGTGCCATAAGAGTACTTTGATCCTCCTTGAGCCGTGAGACACAAGGTGGTAATAAGGACGCCTCTTGGAGCATGATACTTCTATCATACGACTTTGATTCTTCCAACAAGAATCCATAGAAGTAATATTACAATATAATGAATCTTTGCAAATCTTGTAAAAAGCAAGACTTACTAAACTTCTTGGATCCATATGAAGATCATTGCCATGGTGTGAATAACTCTTCATTTGCAATTCTTGGACATTTGTTGTAGCGAGGCTAATATCTTGGTCAAGATCAATGTCAACGTCAATGATGGCACAACTTTCTCCTTCTCGGATCAATGAACACGTTTCATCACGTAGCTCTCCTCCATTCAATTCTTCTACTTCCTCTACTTCAAGATCCTCCTCTATGTGTACCTCATTTACTTCTTTAGCCATGCTACTACATACTTCTTCAACTTGCTCATTTTCAACAAAATCATCACATTCGGCAAATTCAACTTCTTCATTCACGCCTTCCTCCTCATACAATGGGTTGTCATATACTTGAAACTCATCATTATTCTCCTCATACAATGGATTGTCATACACTTTAAACTCATCTTTAGGCACGCTACATACTACATTAACTTCCTCATTTGCGCCAAGGTTATCACATACTTCATGAACATCCTCATACACATCGAATACATCAAATGATTCACTTTCGAGTTCTAGTTGCTCATAGGATGACGTTTGACATACACTTTCAACATGATCAAAATGAGTTCTATCCCAAAGTTCTTTACTCTTTACTTCTATTTCAACATCAAGGGCTAAAGAACTTAACTCCTTCAAGTTCATGTAAGATTGATGTACAACAACACCAAATGTAAACATTAAGACCAAGAGTATAACATACCAAAACGTCTGGATCATCCTCCTTAAGTCCATACCTCCGTAGTTGCCGTCTGAATTCTATGGTATATTCAACCACGTCCTTGCTCCCTTGCTTCATTATTTCAAGCTTGTGGAAGTTATCTCCTTTGTATTTATAGGGCAAGAACTCTTCTTGAACTTTATTTCCATTCTTCTTGCTGGAACGTTTACTCCATTCATAAGGTGCTTCATATTCAACCTTAGAAGAGTGAACCACACGTGATTTTGTGCTTCTTGATTCCTTTGGAAGAATCCCAAGTTCTTCCATTTGTTTGGTGAGATCATCAAGTTGTTGCTTGCATTGTAGCTCACGTTGGGAATTCTTGCTAGAATCGTCCATCTTGATCAATCTTGGTGCAAAAAGATTGCAAGATTCATGGTTTAGGGGTTTTGGATGGGTAAAGGACGAGAGAGGTTTGTATTTGGGGAGGATTGTGTTTGGGCTATGGGTTCTTTGTGGAGTTTATGGTTCTTTATGAGTTCTTTATGAGTTCTTGGAAGAACTCATGGGTGGCGTGATGATGGGGGAATGGTGGGGATGAGTTTGTGATGGAAAGATGGTGAAAAGATGGATCAAGAACTAAGAGAATCAATCTCCTAAGCTCTGATACCACTTTTGATGCATAATGGGATCACAAGGTCACATTACACAAAAGGGCTAAGGATCTTTAAGAGCGAAGATGAAAATCTCCCTTCTCAAAGTTCTTAATGTGCGAAAATTAAATGTAAATGTATATAAAAGATGTAAATAACTATGAAAGATGATTACCAAATGAAGGTATGATGATGAACGAATGATGGAATGACGATTGATGAATGATGATAAACGACACTCTTTGAACGTTTGAAGAACGAATGAAGATGGTTGAATGCTTGATGAGTTCTTGATGAATTCTTGATGAATGTCGTTTGAATGGTTGAATGATAATGGCGATTTGAAGCTCTCTTGAAGGATATAGGCACACCACCTTCAAGACTCTTCAATTCCTTCCTTTCACCATCTAAGGTAGCCAACCTTAGAATAGAAGAAGGGGATACTCGTTCTCCCTCAAGAGAAACGAAAACTCTAGCACAAAACTAGAGAGAAAACAACACCTTGTGTTTGTATTTGATTTATTGAATGACTTGAATTGAATGAATACAATGGCACCCTAGGGGGTCTATTTATACTACTTTAGGGACCCCTTGGACGTGTACCTAGGGTTCAAGAAACCAAGAATCAACTATTACATCATATATCCTATTTATGACATCATAAACTCTAAAATACAACTCTAGAAAGAAATTGCTATAACTCCTTCAATACTTGTCCGTTTTCATTGATTCAAAAACCATTGGAAAGCTTATTGAGAGAGCTCCAATCTGTCTTTGGATGATTTCCTCAATAGATGTATGGATCTAGAGTTATAGAGCAAAATATCGAACTGTACATGATAAGGTCCTCCATTGCTGCGAATTCAATAAGGACTCTTATTGCCGAGAGTATTTTGAGCTCATTGATGACCTCCATATATGAGAGTAACTCCATGTAAGCCAGAATAACATCAAGGTCCTTCATGCTTGCTTCCTTGATGTATAGAGCTTAATAAACCATTGTAATTGATGATGTCGTTGATGTCTTTTGTAACTTGAAGCTAGATCAAGGTCCTCTTAGCTAACCTTGATGTATATAGCTAGGCTATTATGCATCAACCAAAGAGTTTGAACATCTCCTTTGGCGTTGTGATTTGAACGAGAATGAGCCACAAGTTTTGGTACGTTTTCTAATTGGTTTAAATGATTGGATACGTAATATTATTGAGTTACATTCTTATCAATCATTGGATGAATTAAGTACTTTGGCCTTGAAAGTAGAAAGGCAAAGGAAAGAAAGAGGAAAACATACCATGAGAACGTACCCTACACAATCCAAACCTTATACCACACGTCCACCTACCCAAATACAATACAAAACTCCACAAAATCAGCCCCCATCCTCCCAAAAACCCTACGGAAAAACCCCACAAAATCAGCCACAAAATCCCCCATCAAAACCCCATGTCCAAGAACCAAGGACATTGCCTCCAAGAAGATGTTTTAGGTGCCAAGGATTGGGCCATATTGCATCCGAATGTCCTAACAAACGTGTAGTTTCTCTTGTTGGGTATCAAAGTGCTTTATATGTTGAACCAAGTTGCCATGAAAGTGAATATGAAGAAGTACTTGAGGAGGAAAATGACACTTGTGAAGAGGAAAATGTGGAAGAAGCGGATGATGGAGAATTACTTGTGTTGAGGAGGGCATTAAGCGTGGCTTCTACACCAAACGAATTGGAGCAACGTGAAACTATCTTCCATACTAGATGTACGGTTCAAGGGAAGGTATGTTCACTCATTATAGATGGTGGTAGTTGTACTAATGCGGCTTCCACTATAATGGTTGAAAAATTGAAGTTAGAAGTGAGTTCTCATCCCTCTCCTTACAATATACAATGGTTGAGTCATGGGAAGGGTATTAAGATTCATAAGCGTGTGCTTGTATCTTTATCCATTAGGAAGAGTTATAAAGATCAAATATGGTGTGATGTAATACCAATGGATGCTTGCCATATTTTGCTTGGGAGACCTTGGCTTTTTGATAGGTACGTCACACATGATGGGAGAATGAACACTTATTCCTTCACCATCAACAAGAAGAAGATCACATTGGCCCCTTTGCCACCTTCTTCTATCATTCGGCCACCCCAACAAAAGGAGCAAGAGAAGGAGTCCAATATTGTTTCTTTGCTAAAAGCGGATCAACATGAGTTCCATGAGCAAAAGGAGTTAATTTTGGCTAATTTGCAAGAGGAACAAGCTGCCCCAACTCGTGAACACCCACGGCTCCAACCTATCCTAAGGAGGTTCAATCATTTGTTCCCTAATGAGATACCACACGGTTTGCCACCAAGAAGGGAGATAGAGCACAAAATTGATCTCATTCCCGGAGCCATCCTTCCAAACAAAGCGGCGTATAGAATGAATCCTAAGGAAGCTCAAGAGGTACAAAAACAGGTTGATGAGCTACTTTCAAGGGGTTTGATAAGGCCTAGCATGAGTCCATGTGATGTAGATTGGGTCTCAAATCTCCATCATGAGAGACAAAAGCTAGACGTTATCCAAAAGGAGATTGAAACCATCATGCTAGCTACACGTCCAACTAGTTTCTCAAGTGAAGGTTTGATGATTTGCTCTCTATCTCAAGATCCTTAAAGCAACTATGGAAGACGTCCAAAGATGATTTGATCTACATTCCAAGAGCTTTCAAACTAGTATAGTTTCCTTGTTTCTTTATGATGATTTGATCTACACGACTCAAGAATCTTTAAATTCGGATATGAATTGAGAGAGTTATCATCAAATGTAATCTAGTATAGTTTCCTTGTTTCTTTATGATGTCATTCATGTAGTAGATGATGTAAGCCCTTAAAGGCTCTCTTCTTGATTGTACACGCCTAAGGGGGGGCATTTTTAGTATAAATAGACCCCTTAGGGTGCCTCATTTGACACATCTCATTCTATTGAATAATAAACACACAAATTCTCTCTAAAGTTGTCATGCTTTAGTTTCTAGCATTTCTAGCTAGTTTCGGATTCCTTGAGGGGATTTCGATCAAATCTTCTCTTCTATTCCAAGAGGGAGCAATCTTGGATGGTGCAAAGGAGGAGTTGGATATCAAATTGATTGTGGTGCGTCTATATCAATCAAGGAGGTTTCCATTGCCAAATTCTATCTTGTTTCTTCATCACGTCGAATTGTTCTTCATTGTTGGTACGTTTTTTATTAGTCTTTTGTTTCTCTTGATTGTCATTCTTGTCATAATCAATAGAACTCTCGTCCAAATCCTTTCGTTTCATACCATTTCCTTTCGTTTCATTCGTTTCTTTGAGAAATCAACAATCACATGTTCTTACTTGTGAACGATCCGTTTTTATTTCGTGTATAATGGATTAGTTTTGATTCATTATGCATTTAGAGCTAGTCATGTGTATCTTGGAGAAAGAGAAGCTCTACGCAAACATGGAGAAATGTTCTTTCTTCTCACCCAAGGTCGTCTTCCTTGGATATGTGCTATCACAAGAAGGTATTCAAGTGGATCAAGGAAAGATCAAAGCTATACACGAATGGCCTACACCAACGTCCATCCATGAGGTACGGTCATTTCATGGTTTAGCTTCCTTCTATAGAAGATTTATCAAGAATTTTAGCTCTATTATGGCTCCTATGACCGAGTTGCTGAAAAATAAAGAGTTTGAATGGAGTAGAAGTGCTGAAAGGGCGTTTGAAGTTATCAAAGAGAAGCTTTGTAATGCACCAATACTTGTCTTGCCATGTTTTGACAAAGTCTTTGAAGTTGAAGTAGATGCAAGTGGTGTTGGTATTGGAGCGGTGTTGTCTTAAGAAGGAAGGCCAATTGCTTATTTTAGTGAGAAGTTGAATGAGACAAAGAGAAAGTATAGTACGTATGACAAAGAGTTCTATGCCATTATACGAGCTCTTGAGCATTGGAGACATTATCTACTAAGTGGAGAGTTTATTCTTCATAGTGATCACGAAGCTCTCAAATACGTCCAAGGGCAACATAAACTCAATCCACGACATGCCAAATGGGTTGAATTCATGCAATCATTCCAATTTGTGATCAAACATAAGGCCGGTCATTTGAATAAAGGTGCCGATGCTCTTTCAAGAAGGTACTTGCTTACATATATTCTTGATTCAAAAGTAGTTGGATTTAATCATATTAAGGATTTGTATGAGGATGATCAAGATTTCAAAGAAGTATTTGAGCTCTCAAAGAAGCATCCACACGAGATGTTTCATATTGTAGAAGGGTTTCTTTTCAAAGGGAATCAACTCTGTATCCCAAGAAGTAGCTTGCGTGAATTATTGATCATGGAGGTTCATGGAGGAGCTCTAGCTGGTCACTTTGGTATTGAAAAGACTTATTTGATTATGAGAGATCATTATTTTTGGCCAAGCATGATCAAAGATGTTGAGCATATCGTTAAAAGATGTGGGACTTGCAACCTTGCCAAGTCTCATGTTTTACCGCAAGGGTTATACACGCCTCTACCTATTCCCTACCATCCATGGGAAGATGTGAGCCTTGACTTCGTTGTGGGTCTACCAAGGACTCAAAGAGGGAAAGATTCTATTATGGTTGTTGTTGATAGATTCTCAAAGATGGCACACTTCATTCCTTGCCATACTACCTATGATGCTACTAAAATTGCAAATCTCTACTTTGAAGAAGTTGTGAAGCTACATGGTATCCCAAAGACTATGGTGAGTGATAGAGATGCGAAATTCCTTAGTCATTTTTGGATTACCTTATGGAAGAAGTTGGGTACAAAGCTCAAATTTAGCACGGCATGTCATCCCCAAACGGATGGACAAACCGAAGTTGTCAACCGTACGTTGGGAGCCTTATTACGAGCTTTGGTGAGCAAGGACAAGAAAAGTTGGGATACTTTGCTAAGTCATGCTGAATTTGCTTATAATCGGAGTCCAAATCGAGCTACAAAGTTATCTCCATTTGAAGTTATGTATGGTAAGAATCCTCTCAAGCCTATGGATTTATCTCCTATGTCTACATCAACTAAATTCAGTTTTAAAGCTAGTAAGAGAGTGGAGGAGATTAAGAAGTTACATGAGGAGGTTCGTGAAAAGATTATGAGGTATACCTAAAAGATTGAAGAGAAGGTCAATCAAAAGAGAAAGAAAGTTATTTTCAAACCTGGAGACTTGGTATGGATACACCTCAAGAAAGAAAGGTTTCCAAATAGACGAAAAGGGAAATTGAAACCAAGAAGTGATGGTCCTTTTGAAGTCATTGAGAAGATCGGAGACAATGCTTATAAGTTGAGACTAGATGATGGTTATAAGGGAAGTTGCACTTTCAATGTAAGTGATCTCAAACCTTATTATCAAGAAGGAGAAGAAAATCCTAGTTTGAGGACAAACTCTTTTCAACTAGGGGGGAATGATGTAGATTGGGTCTCAAATCTCCATCATGAGAGACAAAAGCTAGACGTTATCCAAAAGGAGATTGAAACCATCATGCTAGCTACACGTCCAACTAGTTTCTCAAGTGAAGGTTTGATGATTTGCTCTCTATCACAAGATCCTTAAAGCTACTATGGAAGACGTCCAAAGATGATTTGATCTACTTTCCAAGAGCTTTCAAACGACTCAAGAATCTTTAAATTCGGATATGAATTGAGAGAGTTATCATCAAATGTAATCTAGTATAGTTTACTTGTTTCTTTATGATGTCATTCATGTAGTAGATGATGTAAGCCCTTAAAGGCTCTCTTCTTGATTGTACACGCCTAAGGGGGGCATTTGTAGTATAAATAGACCCCTTAGGGTGCCTCATTTGACACATCTCATTCTATTGAATAAACACACAAATTCTCTCTAAAGTTGTCATGCTTTAGTTTCTAGCATTTCTAGCTAGTTTCGGATTCCTTGAGGGGATTTCGATCAAATCTTCTCTTCTATTCCAAGAGGGAGCAATCTTGGATGGTGCAAAGGAGGAGTTGGATATCAAATTGATTGTGGTGCGTCTATATCAATCAAGGAGGTTTCCATTGCCAAATTCTGTCTTGTTTCTTCATCACGTCGAATTGTTCTTCATTGTTGGTACGTTTTTTATTAGTCTTTTGTTTCTCTTGATTGTCATTCTTGTCATAATCAATAGAACTCTCGTCCAAAGCCTTTCGTTTCATACCATTTCCTTTCGTTTCATTCGTTTCTTTGAGAAATCAACAATCACAAGTTCTTACTTGTGAACGATCCGTTTTTATTTCGTGTATAATGGATTAGTTTTGATTCATTATGCATCACCATGTGCCGTTCCAGTGTTACTAGTTCCAAAGAAAGATGGTTCGCAACGCATGTGTATGGATTGTAGGTCCATCAACAAGATAACTATCAAGTATAGGTTCCCTATTCCACGCTTGGAGGATCTACTTGATGAGTTATATGGGAGTATTGTCTTTTCCAAAGTGGATTTGAGAAGTGGATATCACCAAATCCGTATCCATGAAGGTGATGAGTGGAAAACGGCTTTCAAGACAAAAGAAGGTCTATATGAATGGTTAGTCATGCCATTTGGTCTTACTAATGCACCTTCTACATTCATGCACTTAATGAATCATGTATTGAAGCCTTTGATTGGCAAATGTGTAGTAGTGTACTTTGATGACATTCTTATATATAGTAAGAGTGAGCTTGATCATGTAAAGCATTTAGAGCTAGTCATGTGTATCTTGGAGAAAGAGAAGCTCTACGCAAACATGGAGAAATGTTCCTTCTTCTCACCCAAGGTCGTCTTACTTGGATATGTGCTATCACAAGATGGTATTCAAGTGGATCAAGGAAAGATCAAAGCTATACACGAATGGCCTAAACCAACGTCCATCCATGAGGTACGATCATTTCATGGTTTAGCTTCCTTTTATAGAAGATTTATCAAGAATTTTAGCACTATTATGGCTCCTATGACCGAGTTGTTGAAAAATAAAGAGTTTGAATGGAGTAGAAGTGCTGAAAGGGCGTTTGAGGTAATCAAAGAGAAGCTTTGTAATTGATGTATATTTGCCGAGCTATATACATCAAGGCCTAGCTAAAGGACCTCAATCCAGCTAGAAGCTACAAATGTCGCCTTAGGTATCAACAACTACAAGGGTTTATTAGCTCAAGGAAGAAAGTATGAAGGACCTTGATGGTATTCTAGCTTACATGGAGTTACTCTCACATTTGGAGGACATCAATGAGCATAAATAACTCTCAAGTCCTTATTGAGAAGTCATCTCTCACGGCAGCAAAGGACTCCATCAAGTACAGTTCGATATTTTGCTCTATAACTCTAGATCCATACGTCTATTGAGGAAATCATCAAAAGACAGATTGGAGCTCTTTAAATAAGCTTTCCAATGGTTTTTGAATCAATGAAAACGGACAAGTATTGAAGGAGTTATAGCAATTTCTTTCTAGAGTTGTATTTTAGAGTTTATGATGTCATAAATAGGATATATGATGTAATAGTTGATTCTTGGTTTCTGGAACCCTAGGTACACGTCCAAGGGGTCCTAAGAGTAGTATAAATAGACCCCCCAGGGTGCCATTGTATTCATTTATTACATCTTATATCAAATACAAAGTAAACACATTGTGTTTTCTCTCTAGCTTGTGTGCTAGAATTGGTTCTCTTGAGGGAGAGTCTTTTGAATCTCTTCTTCTATTCTAAGATTGGCTATCTTAGATGGTGATAGGAAGAGTTGGAGGATTCTAGGAGTGGTGAATATGTATCTCCTTAGAAGATCCCAAGCCGTTTATCATTCGATCAAACGATTCATTCTTGTTGTAAGTTTCAAACTATTCTTTTGAATCTTTTGATTTCCATTGCATTTTCATTCCATTCTTTTCCATACCAACCAGAATACATCCCCATTCATTCGTTCATCCATCCATCCATTCATTCATCATCCATTATTCATTCATTTACACTCCATTTCCATCTTTATTCATTCATTCTTGTGATCAAGAATCAATCTATCCAACCCCAAGTTTAAAGATCCTTATATTGTTGTGTAATGTGATCATCCTTGATCCCATTATACATCAAAATTGGTATCAGAGCTTAGGAGATTGATTCTCTTAGTTCTTGATCCATCTTTTCACCATCTTTCCATCAAAAATCCATCCCCATCATCCCACCATCATCACGCCACCCATGAGTTCTTCCAAGAACCCATCAAGAACTCATAAAGAACCATAAACTCCACAAAGAATCCATAGCCCAAACACAATCCGCCCCAAATACAAACCTCTCTCGTCCTTTACCCATCCAAAACCCCTAAACCATGAATCTTGCAATCTTTTTGCACCAAGATTGATCAAGATGAACGATTCTAGCAAGAATTCCCAACGTGAGCTACAATGCTTGAAGCAACAAATTGATGATCTTGCCAAGCAAATGGAAGAATGTGGAATTCTTCCAAAGGGATCAAGAAGCACAAAATCACGTGTGGTTCACTCTTCTAAGGTTGAATATGAAGCACCTTATGAATGGAGTAAACGTTCCAGCAAGAAGAATGGAAATAAAGTTCAAGAAGAGTTCTTGCCCTACAAATACAAAGGAGATTACTTCAACAAGCTTGAAATAATGGAGAAAGGGAGCAAGGACATGGTTGAATATACCATAGAATTCAGACGGCAACTACGGAAGTATGGCCTTAAGGAGAATGATCCACACGTTTTGGTATGTTACACTCTTGGTCTTAATGATTACATTTGGTGTGTTGTTGTACATCAATCTTACGCAAACTTGAAAGAGTTAAGAACTCTTGGACAAAACCCGTACACAACAAAGACCTACAAAACAGCCCCTAAACCACCTCACACCTACTATCCAAAGCACCTCAAATCAGCCCATAAACCTCCCCATTCCTATTGTCCAAGACGAGGAAATCATTGACCAAAGTACAAGTCTATCTTGCCAAAGTTTTGATCATGTTGAAAGTGTATGTCAAACGTCATCCTATGAGCAACCAGAATTTGAAAGTGAATCATTTGATGTATTCGATGTGTATGAGGGTGTTCATGAAGTATGTGATAACCTTGGCACGAATGAGGAAGTTAATGTAGTATGTAGCGTGCCTAAAGATGAGTTTGAAGTGTATGACAATCCATTGTATGAGGAGAATAATGATGAGTTTCAAGTATATGACAACCCATTGTATGAGGAGGAAGGCGTGAATGAAGAAGTTGAATTTGTCGAATATGATGTTTTTGTTGAAAATGAGCAAGTTCAAGAAGTATGTAGTAGCATGGCTAAAGAAGTAAATGAGGTACACATAGAGGAGGATCTTGAAGTAGAGGAAGTAGAAGAATTGGATGGAGAAGAGCTACGTGATGAAATGTGTTCATTGATCCGAGAAGGAGAAAGTTGTGCCATCATTGACGTTGACATTGATCTTGACCAAGATATTAGCCTCGCTACAACAAATGTCCAAGAATTGCAAATGAAGAGCTATTCACACCATGGCAATGATCTTCATATGGATCCAAGAAGTTTAGTAAGTCTTGCTTTTTACAAGATTTGCAAAAGTTCATTTTATTGTAATATTACTTCTATGGATTCTAGTTATACTTTGTTGGAAGAATCAAAATTGTATGATAGGAGTATGATGCTCCAAGAGGCGTCCTTATTACCACCTTGTGTCTCACGGCTCAAGGATGATCAAAGTACTTTTATGACACTTATAGAGAATAAGTATCATGAATATGAAGAACCAAGGAGTCTCATTCTTACACCAATGGAGGTTGGAAACCGTGAGCCTATAAAGGATCAAGATCCTATGCCATCACTTGTTCTCATTTGTGAATATTTGGATGAAAGACAAGCACCATCAACAAGTGACCTCTCTCACTTATCTCTTTGGGTACGTTTCTCTTCCATGAGTATTATCATGCATCAAAGGCTGCCACCAAATCCTATGATTCATCATCGAATGGTCTATGCAAAGGATCAAGCGCAATTCATGGATAACTACATCAACGGCTTTGATTCTCATAGTATACAACATATTTCGAAAGAGTATGTACCATTGCAATGTAAAGAGAATGTATGTGTATACTTTGATAACATTTTTGTATGTAGTAGAAGTAGAAAGGAGTATGTAAATCCTTTGGAGTTAGCCTTAGCGAAGCATAAGAAGCCACATGGAGAATTGGAGAAGTACTTAGAGAATTGTCCTTACCTCTCGTCCAAGAATGAGCTATCTCAACATACCTCATCAAGTGGAGTAATTCAAGTGGACAAAAGGAAGAAAAGAATTATTCAAGAAGGGTCCATACTTGCATCTATACTTGAGGTACTATGTCTCTTAAAGAATGCTAAAGATCATCATATTCTTTTATTCCCTATTCTTGCAACATATTTGTTCATTACAAATGGAGTTGAGAAAGGTGAAGTCCTATCTCAAGGAAGTTGTCCCATGGATTATTTTGGTGACATACTAAGTGGAGAAAAGAAGAAGCTTCACGCTTATGGCTTAGCATTCATACTTGTTGCTATCATGAGGGAATTTGAGCAAAAAGAATATTATCTTGGAGGAATCATGCTTAAGTTTCGTGAATCTTACAAAGTATTGGAGTATGTTTCATATGAAGAGGAGATCACGCCATCATCATGTTTTGAGATGAAGTACTTGATTCATTCATCAAAATCAAGTCACTTGGAGGAAGCAAGTCCTTTGACTAAAAGAAGTTTTCTAACGAGGAGATACATGTTTGATTCAAGAGTACTTAGTCTTGAATATATCAAGGAGTTGTATGAAGATGATGATGATTTTAAAGAAGTATATAAGGTATGTGAGAAGCATCCTCAACAATCCTTTTATATTGATCATGGATTTCTTTTCAAAGGGAATCAAGTGTGTATTCCAAGGACTGGAATTTGTGAAATCTTGATCATGGAAGTACATGGAAGTTCTTTTGATCATTTGGGTCTACTCAATACATATTTCAAGATGAAGGAGTATTATTTCTGGCCTAGCATGATCGTTGATATCGAGTATAAGCTGCAATATTGTGACATTTGCAATCCTTCTATACCATATGGAGATGAAAACTTGAATTTTATGGTTGAAGTGCCAAGGATTCAAGGAAGTCAAGATGATATTAAGATCGTTGAAGGTCATCCTTCAAAGATGGAACGCCATAATACTATTGTCTTCATCATGAGTAACAAGGTTTTGAATCTATACTTTGAAGTTGAGAAGTTATATGAGATTTCTACAATCTTGATGCATAATGAGACCAAAGGTTGATCACATTACACAAAGTCTAAGGATCTTTAAAAGCGAAGATAGGAATCCTCTTTCTCAAAGTTCCAAAGAACCAAAAATGGAATAGAAATGGATGAAAAAGGATGGAAAGAACTATGAAAGATGGTTACCCAATAGATGCAAACAATGAACAAATGAATGATGAATAAACGAGTGAACGAATGGACGAACGTTGAATGATGAATGATGATGACGAATGAATGCTTGGACGTGAATGTTGAAGAACTCACGATTCTTGATGAATGCTTGATGAATTCTTGTTGAATTCTTGATGAAGCACTCGAATTAGATGATAAATGGACGATTGGTAGATGGATAGTTGATGGCTTTTGAAGATTCTTTGAAGGATACAGACTCACCACCTCCAAGAATACTCCAATTCCTTCCTTTCACCACTATGGTTGCCACCCTTAGCTAGAAGAAGGGGATATTTCGAATCCCACAAAAGAGAGACGAAAACGCCTAGCACAAATGCTAGAAAGAACACAACATGTGTTTGAAAAATTCAATGTGAATGACTTGAATGAATTGAATGAATTACAAGCACCTAGGAGGGGGTATTTATAGTAGAAACCCTTCCCCTTAGACGTGTACAACTTCAAGATTCTAGCCCATATTGGCTTACATCATTCATCCTAATGCTTACATCATAAAGAAAACAATATACTAAACTATATTACAAATATGAATAACTCCTTGGATTCTCATCCAAATTCAAAGATTCTTGAACCATATGAAAGCTCTTGGAATGTAGAATAATCCCTTCTAGGATGACTTCTATGATAGCTTCACGGTCCTTGAATTAAGGAGCAAAAGTATACGTCCGCATGAGTTGATCCCTTCCAAGTAGAGAGATAAAAGAGAGACTTGAACTCTTCTACCTTCTAGGTGAGTATTAGATGTCTCCATGGTTGACCTTGATGCATAAGGCCATCAATTATGCATCATACACCCCCGGTTGAAAAAGTTTGTCCTCAAACTTGGAAAACCAACCCTTACTTGCCTTCTTTACAAAGACTTTCTTCTTGAAAGCTTTGAAGTCAACGTAGATCCCTTTTGATGAACTTCTTAAACTTTCTTCCCTGCATGCCATAAGACTTGAACTTGCATTTAACCACCGTGAACGTGGGCTGTTCACGTTGCTTCTCATTTATTCTTACCACTTTACCCTTGTCATTTAGTATGAAACAATGTACCTTGATGACTTGGGCTTTTTCCTCCTTTCGAATTCTTGGCCTTTCAACCAAGTGATCCAAGTAGATAGCTCTTGGATGCTCATGGAAGATATGCTTCATAGGAAGATTCAAAAGGTGGTGGATACTTGGATCCGTTTCTTTCTTCTCCAAATGTGTAAGAATAGGATCCTTATACTCTTCATACCCTTGATTCTCCATCTTCATGATTGAAACAATATGACGTTTATCCTCCGTTTGCCGAGATGGTGGATCAAGAGGTTCCCAAGTGATCCTCTTTTGGTTGATGGTGAGAGTGTAAGTGTTGACCCTCCCATCATGTATGACATGTCTATCATATAACCATGGCCTTCCCAACAAAACATGACAAGTATCCATGGGAACTATATCACACCATAATGAATCTTGATAATTCTTTCCAATTGAAAGACTCACCAAAACTCGTTGATCCACACGGATGCCTCGCCCAAGGCTTAGCCATTGTATTGTGTAGGGTGTGGGATGTGGGCTAATCTCCATTTGCAACTTCTTGACCATTGTTGTAGAGGCGGCATTGGTGCAACTTCCTCCATCTATGATCAAGGAGCATACTCTCCCTTGGATGGTACAACGAGAGCGAAATATTGCTTCTCTTTGTAGTTGATCCTTTGGCACATTTGTGATATTCAAGGCCCTTTCTACCACAAGTAGTTCTCCTTCTTCTGGCCTTTCCACATATTCTTCTACTACATCTTCCTCTTATTTGGCACCAACGCGAACTTCCTCTTCTTCCTTACTCACTCTACATATAAAGCACTTTGGTATTCCACCAAAGACACTACTCGCTTGTTTGGACACTCAGAGCATAATGTCCCAACCCTTGGCATCGAAAACACCTTCTTGATGCTATGGGTTTGGTCACTGTCGTGAGGTCTAGGGATGGATGGGAGCTGATTTTGTGGAGTTTTGTGGGAATGTGTTTCGTGGATGGTGGAGGTTTGGATGGGACGTAGGGTGGGGCGTTTTTGTGGAGTTTGGTATTGGCTTGAGACTTCTTTCCCTTATTTCTCCTTTGTTTTCAACTTTAAGGGACAAGGAGCTCAATTCATCCAAAGTTTTGTATGGTTGTAATTCCACAACGTGCCTAATCCCATCATTAAGACCAAAAAGATAACGTGCAAAGTTTGTGGCTCGTCCTCCTTTAGATCACACCTCCTAAGTAGATGCTCAAATTCCTTTGTGTACTCCTCCACGCTTCTTCCTCCTTGAACCAATCTTTGCAATTTGTAGTAGTTGTCACGTAGGTAGCTAGATGGTAGGAACTTTTCTTGGAGCTTTCTTTTCATCTTATCCCACGTACGCACCTTATCTTTCCCCTTTGCTTGCCTCTTCTTTTGCAAGTTTGTCCACCAAATGCTTGCATGCTTTCGTAGCTTTAGGGCAACATACTTGACCTTCTTATCATCTTCCACATCTTTGAGATCAAAGACCCTTTCCACGGTTTGTATCCAATCCAAATAAACTTCCGGATCAAGATCACCAACAAATTCGGGGATCTCCACTTTGAAGCCGAACCTTTCCTCCTTTGGACGTCCATGCCTCTTTCTTGGAACGTCCTCTTCTCCTTCTCCACTTGATGATTTACTTGATACTTCCTCAAGATTCTCCCTTTCTTGAAGGCGCATGTAGTATGCTACTTGTTTGTTGAGATACTTGATTCTTTGTTTCATCTTCTCAACATCTTCTGGGGACGATGGAGAGGACTTTGTAGGAGAGCTTGCACTCGCCATTAGAACCTATCTTGATTCACAAAGATCACAAGAAACTCATGGAAGGAAGGTTAGCACGGATGGGACGTGGGTATGGGACGGATTTGGGTAGGTTTGTGTTTGGTTTTTGGGTTCTTTGTGGAGCTGGGGGTTCTTTATGAGTTCTTGATGGGTTCTTGATGAGTTCTTGGAAGAACTATCAAGGGGGACGTGTGATGTAGAGATGAATGAAATTTTGTGATGGGAAACGTATGATGGGAAACGTGTGGGAGAGAAAAGATTGTAAAAGATTCCCTGCACGCCATAAGACTTGAACTTGCATTTCTCCACCGTGAACGTGGGCTGTTCACGTTGCTTCTCATTTATTCTTACCACTTTACCCTTGTCATTTAGTATGAAACAATGTACCTTGATGACTTGGGCTTTTTCGTCCTTTCGAATTCGTGGCCTTTCAACCAAGTGATCCAAGTAGATAGCTCTTGGATGCTCATGGAAGATATGCTTCATAGGAAGATTCAAAAGGTGGTGGATACTTGGATCCGTTTCTTTCTTCTCCAAATGTGTAAGAATAGGATCCTTATACTCTTCATACCCTTGATTCTCCATCTTCATGATTGACACAATATGACGTTTCTCCTCCTTTTGCCGAGATGGTGGATCAAGAGGTTCCAAAGTGATCCTCTTTTGGTTGATGGTGAGAGTGTAAGTGTTGGCCCTCCCATCATGTATGACATGTCTATCATATAACCATGGCCTTCCCAACAAAACATGACAAGTATCCATGGGAACTATATCACACCATAATGAATCTTGATAATTCTTTCCAATTGAAAGACTCACCAAAACTCGTTGATCCACACGGATGCCTCGCCCAAGGCTTAGCCATTGTATTGTGTAGGGTGTGGGATGTGGGCTAATCTCCATTTGCAACTTCTTGACCATTGTTGTAGAGGCGGCATTGGTGCAACTTCCTCCATCTATGATCAAGGAGCATACTCTCCCTTGGATGGTACAACGAGAGCGAAATATTGCTTCTCTTTGTAGTTGATCCTTTGGCACATTTGTGATATTCAAGGCCCTTTCTACCACAAGTAGTTCTCCTTCATCCGGCCTTTCCACATATTCTTCTACATCTTCCTCTTCTTTGGCACCAACCCCAACTTCCTCTTCTTCCTCGCATCTACTCTACATATAAAGCACTTTGGTATTCCACCAAAGACACTACTCGCTTGTTTGGACACTCCGAAGCATAATGTCCCAACCCTTGGCATCGAAAACACCTTCTTGATGCTATGGGTTTGGTCACTTGGTCGTGAGGTCTAGGGATGGATGGGAGCTGATTTTGTGGAGTTTTTGTGGGAATGTGTTTCGTGGATGGTGGAGGGTTTGGATGGGACGTAGGGTGGGCGTTTTTGTTGAGTTTGGTATTGGCTTGAGACTTCTTTCCCCTTATTTCTCCTTTGTTTTCAACTTTAAGTGACAAGGAGCTCAATTCATCCAAAGTTTTGTATGGTTGTAATTCCACAACGTGCCTAATCCCATCATTAAGACCAAAAAGATAACGTACCAAAGTTTGTGGCTCGTCCTCCTTTAGATCACACCTCCAAAGTAGATGCTCAAATTCCTTTGTGTACTCCTCCACGCTTCTTCCTCCCGAACCAATCTTTGCAATTTGTAGTAGTTGTCACGTAGGTAGCTAGATGGTAGGAACTTTTCTTGAGCTTTCTTTTCATCTTATCCCACGTACGCACCTTATCTTTCCCCTTTGCTTGCCTCTTCTTTTGCAAGTTTGTCCACCAAATGCTTGCATGCTTTCGTAGCTTTAGGGCAACATACTTGACCTTCTTATCATCTTCCACATCTTTGAGATCAAAGACCCTTTCCACGGTTTGTATCCAATCCAAATAAACTTCCGGATCAAGATCACCAACAAATTGGGATCTCCACTTTGAAGCCGAACCTTTCCCCTTTGGACGTCCATGCCTCTTTCTTGAAACGTCCTCTTCTCCTTCTCCACTTGATGATTTACTTGATACTTCCTCAAGATTCTCCCTTTCTTGAAGGCGCATGTAGTATGCTACTTGTTTGTTGAGATACTTGATTCTTTGTTTCATCTTCTCAACATCTTCTGGGGACGATGGAGAGGACTTTGTAGGAGAGCTTGCACTCGCCATTAGAACCTATCTTGATTCACAAAGATCACAAGAAACTCATGGAAGGAAGGTTAGCACGGATGGGACGTGGGTATGGGACGGATTTGGGTAGGTTTGTGTTTGGTTTTGGGTTCTTTGTGGAGTCAGGGGTTATTTATGAGTTCTTGATGGGTTCTTGATGAGTTCTTGGAAGAACTATCAAGGGGGACGTGTGATGTAGAGATGAATGAAATTTTGTGATGGGAAACGTATGATGGGAAACGTGTGGGAGAGAAAAGATTGTAAAATATTCCCTGCACGCCATAAGACTTGAACTTGCATTTCTCCACCGTGAACGCAATGCTCACGTTGCTTCTCATTTATTCTTACCACTTTACCCTTGTCATTTAGTATGAAACAATGTACCTTGATGACTTGGGCTTTTTTCCTTCGAATTCGTGGCCTTTCAACCAAGTGATCCAAGTAGATAGCTCTTGGATGCTCATGGAAGATATGCTTCATAGGAAGATTCAAAGGTGGTGGATACTTGGATCCGTTTCTTTCTTCTCCAAATGTGTAGAATAGGATCCTTATACTCTTCATACCCTTGATTCTCCATCTTCATGATTGACACAATATGACGTTTCTCCTCCTTTCGAGATGGTGGATCAAGAGGTTCCAAAGTGATCCTCTTTTGGTTGATGGTGAGAGTGTAAGTGTTGGCCCTCCCATCCTGTATGACATTTCTATCATATAAACATGGCCTTCCCAACAAAACATGACAAGTATCCAATGTAACTATATCACACCATAATGAATCTTGATAATTCTTTCCAATTGAAAGACTCACCAAAACTCGTTGATCCACACGGATGCCTCGCCCAAGGCTTAGCCATTGTATTGTGTAGGGTGTGGGATGTGGGCTAATCTCCATTTGCAACTTCTTGACCATTGTTGTAGAGGCGGCATTGGTGCAACTTCCTCCATCTATGATCAAGGAGCATACTCTCCCTTGGATGGTACAACGAGAGCGAAATATTGCTTCTCTTTGTAGTTGATCCTTTGGCACATTTGTGATATTCAAGGCCCTTTCTACCACAAGTAGTTCTCCTTCATCTGGCCTTTCCACATATTCTTCTACTACATCTTCCTCTTCTTTGGCACCAACCCCAACTTCCTCTTCTTCCTCGTACTCCGACTCTACATATAAAGCACTTTGGTATTCCACCAAAGACACTACTCGCTTGTTTGGACACTCCGAAGCATAATGTCCCAACCCTTGGCATCGAAAACACCTTCTTGATGCTATGGGTTTGGTCACTTGGTCGTGAGGTCTAGGGATGGATGGGAGCTGATTTTGTGGAGTTTTTGTGGGAATGTGTTTCGTGGATGGTGGAGGGTTTGGATGGGACGTAGGGTGGGGCGTTTTTTGTGGAGTTTGGTATTGGCTTGAGACTTCTTTCCCCTTATTTCTCCTTTTTTCAACTTTAAGGGACAAGGAGCTCAATTCATCCAAAGTTTTGTATGGTAGTAATTCCACAACGTGCCTAATCCCATCATTAAGACCAAATAGATAACGTACCAAAGTTTGTGGCTCGTCCTCCTTTAGATCACACCTCCAAAGTAGATGCTCAAATTCCTTTGTGTACTCCTCCACGCTTCTTCCTCCTTGAACCAATCTTTGCAATTTGTAGTAGTTGTCACGTAGGTAGCTAGATGGTAGGAACTTTTCTTGGAGCTTTCTTTTCATCTTATCCCACGTACGCACCTTATCTTTCCCCTTTGCTTGCCTCTTCTTTTGCAAGTTTGTCCACCAAATGCTTGCATGCTTTCGTAGCTTTAGGGCAACATACTTGACCTTCTTATCATCTTCCACATCTTTGAGATCAAAGACCCTTTCCACGGTTTGTATCCAATCCAAATAAACTTCCGGATCAAGATCACCAACAAATTCGGGGATCTCCACTTTGAAGCCGAACCTTTCCTCCTTTGGACGTCCATGCCTCTTTCTTGGAACGTCCTCTTCTCCTTCTCCACTTGATGATTTACTTGATACTTCCTCAAGATTCTCCCTTTCTTGAAGGCGCATGTAGTATGCTACTTGTTTGTTGAGATACTTGATTCTTTGTTTCATCTTCTCAACGTCTTCTGGGGACGATGGAGAGGACTTTGTAGGAGAGCTTGCACTCGCCATTAGAACCTATCTTGATTCACAAAGATCACAAGAAACTCATGGAAGGAAGGTTAGCACGGATGGGACGTGGGTATGGGACGGATTTGGGTAGGTTTGTGTTTGGTTTTTGGTTCTTTGTGGAGTGGGGTTCTTTATGAGTTCTTGATGGGTTCTTGATGAGTTCTTGGAAGAACTATCAAGGGGGACGTGTGATGTAGAGATGAATGAAATTTTGTGATGGGAAACGTATGATGGGAAACATGTGGGAGAGAAAAGATTGTAAAAGATTCCCTGCACGCCATAAGACTTGAACTTGCATTTCTCCACCGTGAACGTGGGCTGTTCACGTTGCTTCTCATTTATTCTTACCACTTTACCCTTGTCATTTAGTATGAAACAATGTACCTTGATGACTTGGGCTTTTTCCTTTCGAATTCGTGGCCTTTCAACCAAGTGATACAAGTAGATAGCTCTTGGATGCTCATGGAAGATATGCTTCATAGGAAGATTCAAAAGGTGGTGGATACTTGGATCCGTTTCTTTCTTCTCCAAATGTGTAAGAATAGGATCCTTATACTCTTCATACCCTTGATTCTCCATCTTCATGATTGACACAATATGACGTTTCTCCTCCTTTTCGAGATGGTGGATCAAGAGGTTCCAAAGTGATCCTCTTTTGGTTGATGGTGAGAGTGTAAGTGTTGGCCCTCCCATCATGTATGACATGTCTATCATATAACCATGGCCTTCCCAACAAAACATGACAAGTATCCATGGGAACTATATCACACCATAATGAATCTTGATAATTCTTTCCAATTGAAAGACTCACCAAAACTCGTTGATCCACGGATGCCTCGCCAAGGCTTAGCCATTGTATTGTGTAGGGTGTGGGATGTGGGCTAATCTCCATTTGCAACTTCTTGACCATTGTTGTAGAGGCGGCATTGGTGCAACTTCCTCCATCTATGATCAAGGAGCATACTCTCCCTTGGATGGTACAACGAGAGCGAAATATTGCTTCTCTTTGTAGTTGATCCTTTGGCACATTTGTGATATTCAAGGCCCTTTCTACCACAAGTAGTTCTCCTTCATCTGGCCTTTCCACATATTCTTCTACTACATCTTCCTCTTCTTTGGCACCAACCCCAACTTCCTCTTCTTCCTCGTACTCCGGCTCTACATATAAAGCACTTTGGTATTCCACCAAAGACACTACTCGCTTGTTTGGACACTGGCATAATGTCCCAACCCTTGGCATCGAAAACACCTTCTTGATGCTATGGGTTTGGTCACTTGGTCGTGAGGTCTAGGGATGGATGGGAGCTGATTTTGTGGAGTTTTTGTGGGAATGTGTTTCGTGGATGGTGGAGGGTTGGATGGGACGTAGGGTGGGGCGTTTTTTGTGGAGTTTGGTATTGGCTTGAGACTTCTTTCCCTTCTTTCCCTTTGTTTTCCACTTTAAGGGACAAGGAGCTCAATTCATCCAAAGTTTTGTATGGTTGTAATTCCACAACGTGCCTAATCCCATCATTAAGACCAAAAAGATAACGTACCAAAGTTTGTGGCTCGTCCTCCTTTAGATCACACCTCCAAAGTAGATGCTCAAATTCCTTTGTGTACTCCTCCACGCTTCTTCCTCCCTGAACCAATCTTTGCAATTTGTAGTAGTTGTCACGTAGGTAGCTAGATGGTAGGAACTTTTCTTGGAGCTTTCTTTTCATCTTATCCCACGTACGCACCTTATCTTTCCCCTTTGCTTGCCTCTTCTTTTGCAAGTTTGTCCACCAAATGCTTGCATGCTTTCGTAGCTTTAGGGCAACATACTTGACCTTCTTATCATCTTCCACAATTTTGAGATCAAAGACCCTTTCCACGGTTTGTATCCAATCCAAATAAACTTCCGGATCAAGATCACCAACAAATTCGGGGATCTCCACTTTGAAGCCGAACCTTTCCTCCTTTGGACGTCCATGCCTCTTTCTTGAACGCCCTCTCCTTCTCCACTTGATGATTTACTTGATACTTCCTCAAGATTCTCCCTTTCTTGAAGGCGCATGTAGTATGCTACTTGTTTGTTGAGATACTTGATTCTTTGTTTCATCTTCTCAACATCTTCTGGGGACGATGGAGAGGACTTTGTAGGAGAGCTTGCACTCGCCATTAGAACCTATCTTGATTCACAAAGATCACAAGAAACTCATGGAAGGAAGGTTAGCACGGATGGGACGTGGGTATGGGACGGATTTGGGTAGGTTTGTGTTTTGGGTTCTTTGTGGAGTCGGGGTTCTTTATGAGTTCTTGATGGGTTCTTGATGAGTTCTTGGAAGAACTATCAAGGGACGTGTGATGTAGAGATGAATGAAATTTTGTGATGGAAACGATGATGGGAAACGTGGAGAGAAAAGATTGTAAAATATTCCTCGCACGCCATAAGACTTGAACTTGATTTCTCCACCGTGAACGCAATCGCTCACGTTGCTTCTCATTTATTCTTACCACTTTACCCTTGTCATTTAGTATGAAACAATGTACCTTGATGACTTGGGCTTTTTCGCCCTTTCGACTGTGGCCTTTCAACCAAGTGATCCAAGTAGATAGCTCTTGGATGCTCATGGAAGATATGCTTCATAGGAAGATTCAAAAGGTGGTGGATACTTGGATCCGCTTTCTTCTCCAAATGTGTAAGAATAGGATCCTTATACTCTTCATACCCTTGATTCTCCATCTTCATGATTGACACAATATGACGTTACTCCTCCTTTGCCGAGATGGTGGATCAAGAGGTTCCAAAGTGATCCTCTTTGGTTGATGGTGAGAGTGTAAGTGTTGGCCCTCCCATCATGTATGACATGTCTATCATATAACCATGGCCTTCCCAACAAAACATGACAAGTATCCATGGGAACTATATCACACCATAATGAATCTTGATAATTCTTTCCAATTGAAAGACTCACCAAAACTCGTTGATCCACACGATGCCTCGCCCAAGGCTTAGCCATTGTATTGTGTAGGGTGTGGGATGTGGGCTAATCTCCATTTGCAACTTCTTGACCATTGTCAGAGGCGGCATTAGTGCAACTTCCTCCATCTATGATCAAGGAGCATACTCTCCTTGATGGTACAACGAGCGAAATATTGCTTCTCTTTGTAGTTGATCCTTTGGCACATTTGTGATATTCAAGGCCCTTTCTACCACAAGTAGTTCTCCTTCATCTGGCCTTTCCACATATTCTTCTACTACATCTTCCTCTTCTTTGGCACCAACCCCAACTTCCTCTTCTTCCTCATACTCACTCTACATATAAAGCACTTTGGTATTCCACCAAAGACACTACTCATTGTTTGGACACTAGCATAATGTCCCAACCCATGGAATCTAAAACACCTAATTGATGCTATGGTATTGGTCAATAGGACGTGAGCTCTAGGGATGGATGGGAGAAGAATTTCTGGAGATATTCTGGGAATGTGTTTCGTGGATCGTGGAGGGTCTGATGGGACGTAGGTGGGGCGTTTTGTGGAGTTTGGTATTGGCTTGAGACTTCTTTCCCCTTATTTCTCCTTTGTTTTTCAACTTTAAGGGACAAGGAGCTCAATTCATCCAAAGTTTTGTATGGTTGTAATTCCACAACGTGCCTAATCCCATCATTAAGACCAAAAAGATAACGTACCAAAGTTTGTGGCTCGCCCTCCTTTAGATCACACCTCCAAAGTAGATGCTCAAATTCCTTTGTGTACTCCTCCACGCTTCCTCCTGAACCAATCTTTGCAATTTGTAGTAGTTGTCACGTAGGTAGCTAGATGGTAGGAACTTTTCTTGAGCTTTCTTTCATCTTATCCCACGACGCACCTTATCTTTCCCTTTGCTTGCCTCTTCTTTTGCAAGTTTGTCCACCAAATGCTTGCATGCTTTCGTAGCTTTAGGGCAACATACTTGACCTTCTTATCATCTTCCACATCTTTGAGATCAAAGACCCTTTCCACGGTTTGTATCCAATCCAAATAAACTTCCGGATCAAGATCACCAACAAATTCGGGATCTCCACTGAAGCCGAACCTTTCCTCCTTTGGACGTCCATGCCTCTTTCTTGGAACGTCCTCTTCTCCTTCTCCACTTGATGATTTACTTGATACTTCCTCAAGATTCTCCCTTTTTTGAAGGCGCATGTAGTATGCTACTTGTTTGTTGAGATACTTGATTCTTTGTTTCATCTTCTCAACATCTTCTTGGGACGATGGAGAGGACTTTGTAGGAGAGCTTGCACTCGCCATTAGAACCTATCTTGATTCACAAAGATCACAAGAAACTCATGGAAGGAAGGTTAGCACGGATGGGACGTGGGTATGGGACGGATTTGGGTAGGTTTGTGTTTGGTTTTTGGGTTCTTTGTGGAGTCAGGGTTCTTTATGAGTTCTTGATGGGTTCTTGATGAGTTCTTGGAAGAACTATCAAGGGGACGTGATGTAGAGATGAATGAAATTTTGTGATGGGAAACGTATGATGGAAAGCGTGTGAGAGAAAAGATTGTAAAAGATTCCTCACGCCATAAGACTTGAACTTGCATTTCTCCACCGTGAACGTGGTCGCTCACGTTGCTTCTCATTTATTCTTACCACTTTACCTTGTCATTTAGTATGAAACAATGTACCTTGATGACTTGGGCTTTTTCGTGGCCTTTCAACCAAGTGATCCAAGTAGATAGCTCTTGGATGCTCATGGAAGATATGCTTCATAGGAAGATTCAAAGGTGGTGGATACTTGATCCGCTTTCTTCTCCAAATGTGTAAGAATAGGATCCTTATACTCTTCATACCCTTGATTCTCCATCTTCATGATTGACACAATATGACGCTTTCTCCTTTTGCCGAGATGGTGGATCAAGAGGTTCCAAAGTGATCTGCTTTTGGTTGATGGTGAGTGTAAGTGTTGGCCCTCCCATCATGTATGACATGTCTATCATATAACCATGGCCTTCCCAACAAAACATGACAAGTATCCATGGAACTATATCACACCATAATGAATCTTGATAATTCTTTCCAATTGAAAGACTCACCAAAACTCGTTGATCCACACGGATGCCTCGCCAAGCTTAGCCATTGTATTGTGTAGGGTGTGGGATGTGGGCTAATCTCCATTTGCAACTTCTTGACCATTGTTGTAGAGGCGGCATTGGTGCAACTTCCTCCATCTATGATCAAGGAGCAAACTCTCTTGGATGGTACAACGAGGCGAAATATTGCTTCTCTTTGTAGTTGATCCTTTGCACATTTGTGATATTCAAGGCCCTTTCTACCACAAGTAGTTCTCCTTCATCCGCCTTTCCACATATTCTTCTACTACATCTTCCTCTTCTTTGGCACCAACCCCAACTTCCTCTTCTTCCTCATACTGGCTCTACATATAAAGCACTTTGATATTCCACCAAAGACACTACAGCTTGTTTGGACACTCAAGCATAATGTCCCAACCCTTGGCATCAAAACACCTTCTTGATGCTATGGGTTTGGTCACTGGTCGTGAGGTCTAGGGATGGATGGGAGCTGATTTTGTGGGCGTTTTTGTGGAGTTTGTATTGGCTCGACTTCTTTCCTTATTTCTCCTTTGTTTTTCAACTTTAAGGACAAGGAGCTCAATTCATCCAAAGTTTTGTATGGTTGTAATTCCACAACGTGCCTAATCCCATCATTAAGACCAAAAGATAACGTAAAAAGTTTGTGGCTCGTCCTCCTTTAGATCACACCTCCAAAGTAGATGCTCAAATTCCTTTGTGTACTCCTCCACGCTTCTTCCTCCTGAACCAATCTTTGCAATTTGTAGTAGTTGTCACGTAGGTAGCTAGATGGTAGGAACTTTTCTTGGAGCTTTCTTTTCATCTTATCCCACGACGCACCTTATCTTTCCCCTTTGCTTGCCTCTTCTTTTGCAAGTTTGTCCACCAAATGCTTGCATGCTTTCGTAGCTTTAGGGCAACATACTTGACCTTCTTATCATCTTCCACATCTTTGAGATCAAAGACCCTTTCCACGGTTTGTATCCAATCCAAATAAACTTCGGATCAAGATCACCAACAAATTCGGATCTCCACTTGAAGCCGAACCTTTCCTCCTTTGGACGCCCATGCCTCTTTCTTGAACGCCTTTTCTCCTTCTCCACTTGATGATTTACTTGATACTTCCTCAAGATTCTCCCTTTCTTGAAGGCGCATGTAGTATGCTACTTGTTTGTTGAGATACTTGATTCTTTGTTTCATCTTCTCAACATCTTCTGGGGACGATGGAGAGGACTTTGTAGGAGAGCTTGCACTCGCCATTAGAACCTATCTTGATTCACAAAGATCACAAGAAACTCATGGAAGGAAGGTTAGCACGGATGGGACGTCGGTATGGGACGGATTTGGGTAGGTTTGTGTTTGGTTTTTGGGTTCTTTGTGGAGCTGGGGGTTCTTTATGAGTTCTTGATGGGTTCTTGATGAGTTCTTGGAAGAACTATCAAGGGGGACGTGTGATGTAGAGATGAATGAAATTTTGTGATGGGAAACGTATGATGGGAAACGTGTGGGAGAGAAAAGATTGTAAATGACAAGGGTAAAGTGGTAAGAATAAAGCCCAAGTCATCAAGGTACATTGTTTCATACTAAATGACAAGGGTAAAGTGGTAAGAATAAATGAGAAGCAACGTGAACAGCCCACGTTCACGGTGGAGAAATGCAAGTTCAAGTCTTATGGCGTGCAGGGAATCTTTTACAATCTTTTCTCTCCCACACGTTTCCCATCATACGTTTCCCATCACAAAATTTCATTCATCTCTACATCACACGTCCCCCTTGATAGTTCTTCCAAGAACTCATCAAGAACCCATCAAGAACTCATAAAGAACCCCAAGCTCCACAAAGAACCCAAAAACCAAACACAAACCTACCCAAATCCGTCCCATACCCACGTCCCATCCGTGCTAACCTTCCTTCCATGAGTTTCTTGTGATCTTTGTGAATCAAGATAGGTTCTAATGGCGAGTGCAAGCTCTCCTACAAAGTCCTCTCCATCGTCCCTAAGATGTTGAGAAGATGAAACAAAGAATCAAGTATCTCAACAAACAAGTAGCATACTACATGCGCTTCAAGAAAGGGAGAATCTTGAGGAAGTATCAAGTAAATCATCAAGTGGAGAAGGAGAAGAGGACGTTCAAGAAAGAGGCATGGACGCCCAAAGGAGGAAAGGTTCGGCCAAAGTGAGATCCCGAATTTGTTGGTGATCTTGATCCGAAGTTTATTTGGATTGATACAAACTGGAAAGGGTCTTTGATCTCAAAGATGTGGAAGATGATAAGAAGGTCAAGTGTTGCCCTAAAGCTATGAAAGCATGCAAGCATTTGGTGGACAAACTTGCAAAAGAAGAGGCAAGCAAAGGGGAAAGATAAGGTGCGACGTGGATAAGATGAAAAGAAAGCTCCAAGAAAAGTTCCTACCATCTAGCTACCTACGTGACAACTACTACAAATTGCAAAGATTGGTTCAGGAGGAAGAAGCGGAGGAGTACACAAAGGAATTTGAGCATCTACTTTGGAGGTGTGATCTAAAGGAGGACGAGCCACAAACTTTGGTACGTTATCTTTGGTCTTAATGATGGGATTTGGCACGTTGTTGAATTACAACCATACAAAACTTTGGATGAATTGAGCTCCTTGTCCCTTAAAGTTTAAAAACAAAGGAGAAATAAGGGGAAAGAAGTCTCAAGCCAATACCAAACTCCACAAAAAACGCCCCACCCTACGTCCCATCCAAACCTCCACCATCCACGAAACACATTCCCACAAAACTCCACAAAATCAGCTCAGATCCATCCCTAGACCTCACGACCATGACCAAACCCATAGCATCAAGAAGGTGTTTTCGATGCCAAGGGTTGGGACATTATGCTTCGGAGTGTCCAAACAAGCGTAGTGTCTTTGGTGGAATACCAAAGTGCTTTATATGTAGAGCCGAGAGGAAGAAGAGGAAGTTGGTTGGTGCCAAAGAAGAGGAAGATGTAGTAGAAGAATATGTGGAAAGGCGATGAAGGAGAACTACTTGTGGTAGAAAGGGCCTTGAATATCACAAATGTGCCAAAGGATCAACTACAAAGAGAAGCAATATTTCGCCTCGTTGTACCATCCAAGGGAGAGTATGCCTTGATCATAGATGGAGGAAGTTGCACCAATGCCGCCTCTACAACAATGGTCAAGAAGTTGCAAATGGAGATTAGCCCACATCCCACACCCTACACAATACAATGGCTAAGCTCTCGCAGGCATCCGTGGATCAACGAGTTTTGGTGAGTCTTTCAATTGGAAAGAATTATCAAGATTCATTATGGTGTGATATAGTTCCCATGGATACTTGTCATGTTTTGTTGGGAAGGCCATGGTTATATGATAGACATGTCATACATGATGGGAGGGCCAACACTTACACTCTCACCATCAACCAAAAGAGGATCACTTTGGAACCTCTTGATCCACCATCTCGGCAAAAGGAGGAGAAACGTCATATTGTGTCAATCATGAAGATGGAGAATCAAGGGTATGAAGAGTATAAGGATCCTATTCTTACACATTTGGAGAAGAAAGAAACGGATCCAAGTATCCACCACCTTTTGAATCTTCCTATGAAGCATATCTTCCATGAGCATCCAAGAGCTATCTACTTGGATCACTTGGTTGAAAGGCCAAGAATTCGAAAGGACGAAAAAGCCCAAGTCATCAAGGTACATTGTTTCATACTAAATGACAAGGGTAAAGTGGTAAGAATAAATGAGAAGCAACGTGAACAGCCCACGTTCACGGTGGAGAAATGCAAGTTCAAGTCTTATGGCGTGCAGGGAAGAAAGTTTAAGAAGTTCATCAAAGGGATCTACGATGACTTCAAAGCTTTCAAGAAGAAAGTCTTTGTAAAGAAGGCAAGGGTTGGTTTTCCAAGTTTGAGGACAAACTTTTTCAACTGGGGGTGTATGATGCATAATTGATGGCCTTATGCATCAAGGTCAACCATGGAGACATCTAATACTCACCTAGAAGGTAGAAGAGTTCAAGTCTCTCTTTTATCTCTCTACTTGGAAGGGATCAACTCATGCGGACGTATACTTTTGCTCCTTAATTCAAGGACCGTGAAGCTATCATAGAAGTCATCCTAGAAGGGATTATTCTACATTCCAAGAGCTTTCATATGGTTCAAGAATCTTTGAATTTGGATGAGAATCCAAGGAGTTATTCATATTTGTAATATAGTTTAGTATATTGTTTTCTTTATGATGTAAGCATTAGGATGAATGATGTAAGCCAATATGGGCTAGAATCTTGAAGTTGTACACGTCTAAGGGGAAGGGTTTCTACTATAAATAACCCTCCTAGGTGCTTGTAATTCATTCAATTCATTCAAGTCCTTCACATTGAATTTTTCAAACACATGTTGTGTTCTCTCTAGCATTTGTGCTAGGCGTTGCCTCTGCTTTGTGGGATTCAAATATCCCCTTCTTCTAGCTAAGGGTGGCAACCTTAGTGGTGAAAGGAAGGAATTGGAGTATTCTTGAGGTGGTGAGTCCAGATCCTTCAAAGAATCTTCAAAAGCCATCAACTATCCATCTACCAATCGCCCATTTATCATCTAATTCGAGTGCTTCATCAAGAATTCAACAAGAATTCATCAAGCATTCATCAAGAATCGTGAGTTCTTCAACATTCACGTCCAAGCATTCATTCGTCATCATCATTCATCATTCAACGTCATTCATTCGCTCACTGCTCATTCATCATTCATTTGTTCATTGTTTCCATCTATCGGGTAACCATCTTTCATAGTTCTTTCCATCCTTTTCATCCATTTCTATTCCATTTTGGTTCTTTGAACTTTGAGAAAGAGGATTCCTATCTTCGCTTTTAAAGATCCTTAGACTTTGTGTAATGTGATCAACCTTTGACTAATTATGCATCAAATTTGCATCGAGCTAAGGAGTTTGAATCTCTTAGTTCTTGAAACAATCTTTACAATCTTTTCTCTCCCACACGTTTCCCATCATACGCTTCCCATCACAAAATTTCATTCATCCCTACATCACACGCCCCTTGATAGTTCTTCCAAGAACTCATCAAGAACCCATCAAGAACTCATAAAGAACCCCAAGCTCCACAAAGAAACCAAAACCAAACACAAACCTACCCAAACTGGCCCCATACCCACGTCCCATCCGTGCTAACCTTCCTTCCATGAGTTTCTTGTGATCTTTGTGAATCAAGATAGGTTCTAATGGCGAGTGCAAGCTCTCCTACAAAGTCCTCTCCATCGTCCCTAAGATGTTGAGAAGATGAAACAAAGAATCAAGTATCTCAACAAACAAGTAGCATACTACATGCGCTTCAAGAAAGGGAGAATCTTGAGGAAGTATCAAGTAAATCATCAAGTGGAGAAGGAGAAGAGGACGCCCAAGAAAGAGGCATGGACGCCCAAAGGAGGAAAGGTTCGGCTTCAAAGTGGAGATCCCCGAATTTGTTGGTGATCTTGATCCTAAGTTTATTTGGATTGATACAAACCGTGGAAAGGGTCTTTGATCTCAAGGATGTGGAAGATGATAAGAAGGTCAAGTATGTTGCCCTAAAGCTACGAAAGCATGCAAGCATTTGGTGGACAAACTTGCAAAAGAAGAGGCAAGCAAAGGGGAAAGATAAGGTGCGACGTGGATAAGATGAAAAGAAAGCTCCAAGAAAAGTTCCTACCATCTAGCTACCTACGTGACAACTACTACAAATTGCAAAGATTGGTTCAGGAGGAAGAAGCGTGGAGGAGTACACAAAGGAATTTGAGCATCTACTTTGGAGGTGTGATCTAAAGGAGGACGAGCCACAAACTTTGGTACGTTATCTTTTGGTCTTAATGATGGGATTAGGCACGTTGTGGAATTACAACCATACAAAACTTTGATGAATTGAGCTCCTTGTCCTTAAAGTTGAAAACAAAGGAGAAATAAGGGAAAGAAGTCTCAAGCCAATACCAAACTCCACAAAAACGCCCACCCTACGTCCCATCCAAACCTCCACCATCCACGAAACACATTCCCACAAAAACTCCACAAAATCAGCTCCCATCCATCCCTAGACCTCACGACCAAGTGACCAAACCCATAGCATCAAGAAGGTGTTTTCGATGCCAAGGGTTGGGACATTATGCTTCGGAGTGTCCAAACAAGCGAGTAGTGTCTTTGGTGGAATACCAAAGTGCTTTATATGTAGAGCCGGAGTATGAGGAAGAAGAGGAAGTTGGGGTTGGTGCCAAAGAAGAGGAAGATGTAGTAGAAGAATATGTGGAAAGGCCAGATGAAGGAGAATTACTTGTGGTAGAAAGGGCCTTGAATATCGCAAATGTGCCAAAGGATCAACTACAAAGAGAAGCAATATTTCGCTCTCGTTGTACCATCCAAGGGAGAGTATGCTCCTTGATCATAGATGGAGGAAGTTGCACCAATGCCGCCTCTACAACAATGGTCAAGAAGTTGCAAATGGAGATTAGCCCACATCCCACACCCTACACAATACAATGGCTAAGCTCAAGCGAGGCATCCGTGGATCAACGAGTTTTAGTGAGTCTTTCAATTGGAAAGAATTATCAAGATTCATTATGGTGTGATATAGTTCCCATGGATACTTGTCATGTTTTGTTGGGAAGGCCATGGTTATATGATAGACATGTCATACATGATGGGAGGGCCAACACTTACACTCTCACCATCAACCAAAAGAGGATCACTTTGGAACCTCTTGATCCACCATCTCGCAAAAGGAGGAGAAACGTCATATTGTGTCAATCATGAAGATGGAGAATCAAGGGTATGAAGAGTATAAGGATCCTATTCTTACACATTTGGAGAAGAAAGAAACGGATCCAAGTATCCACCACCTTTGAATCTTCCTATGAAGCATATCTTCCATGAGCATCCAAGAGCTATCTACTTGGATCACTTGGTTGAAAGGCCAAGAATTCGAAAGGACGAAAAAGCCCAAGTCATCAAGGTACATTGTTTCATACTAAATGACAAGGGTAAAGTGGTAAGAATAAATGAGAAGCAACGTGAACAGCCCACGTTCACGGTGGAGAAATGCAAGTTCAAGTCTTATGGCGCAGGAAGAAAGTTTAAGAAGTTCATCAATGTGATCTACGATGACTTCAAAGCTTTCAAGAAGAAAGTCTTTGTAAAGAAGGCAAGTAAGGGTTGGTTTTCCAAGTTTGAGGACAAACTTTTTCAACCGGGGGTGTATGATGCATAATTGATGGCCTTATGCATCAAGGTCAACCATGGAGACATCTAATACTCACCTAGAAGGTAGAAGAGTTCAAGTCTCTCTTTTATCTCTCTACTTGGAAGGGATCAACTCATGCGGACGTATACTTTTGCTCCTTAATTCAAGGACCGTGAAGCTATCATAGAAGTCATCCTAGAAGGGATTATTCTACATTCCAAGAGCTTTCATATGGTTCAAGAATCTTTGAATTTGGATGAGAATCCAAGGAGTTATTCATATTTGTAATATAGTTTAGTATATTGTTTTCTTTATGATGTAAGCATTAGGATGAATGATGTAAGCCAATATGGGCTAGAATCTTGAAGTTGTACACGTCTAAGGGGAAGGGTTTCTACTATAAATACCCCCTCCTAGGTGCTTGTAATTCATTCAATTCATTCAAGTCATTCACATTGAATTTTTCAAACACATGTTGTGTTCTCTCTAGCATTTGTGCTAGGCGTTTTCGTCTCTGTTTTGTGGGATTCGAAATATCCCCTTCTTCTAGCTAAGGGTGGCAACCTTAGTGGTGAAAGGAAGGAATTGGAGTATTCTTGGAGGTGGTGAGTCTGTATCCTTCAAAGAATCTTCAAAAGCCATCAACTATCCATCTACCAATCGTCCATTTATCATCTAATTCGAGTGCTTCATCAAGAATTCAACAAGAATTCATCAAGCATTCATCAAGAATCGTGAGTTCTTCAACATTCACGTCCAAGCATTCATTCGTCATCATCATTCATCATTCAACGTTCGTCCATTCGTTCACTCGTTCATTCATCATTCATTTGTTCATTGTTTCCATCTATTGGGTAACCATCTTTCATAGTTCTTTCCATCCTTTTTCATCCATTTCTATTCCATTTTTGGTTCTTTGGAACTTTGAGAAAGAGGATTCCTATCTTCGCTTTTAAAGATCCTTAGACTTTGTGTAATGTGATCAACCTTTGGACTCATTATGCATCAAATTTGGTATCAGAGCTAAGGAGTTTGAATCTCTTAGTTCTTGAAACAATCTTTTACAATCTTTTCTCTCCCACACGTTTCCCATCATACGTTTCCCATCACAAAATTTCATTCATCCCTACATCACACGTCCCCCTTGATAGTTCTTCCAAGAACTCATCAAGAACCCATCAAGAACTCATAAAGAACCCCAAGCTCCACAAAGAACCCAAAAACCAAACACAAACCTACCCAAATCCGTCCCATACCCACGTCCCATCCGTGCTAACCTTCCTTCCATGAGTTTCTTGTGATCTTTGTGAATCAAGATAGGTTCTAATGGCGAGTGCAAGCTCTCCTACAAAGTCCTCTCCATCGTCCCCAGAAGATGTTGAGAAGATGAAACAAAGAATCAAGTATCTCAACAAACAAGTAGCATACTACATGCGCCTTCAAGAAAGGGAGAATCTTGAGGAAGTATCAAGTAAATCATCAAGTGGAGAAGGAGAAGAGGACGTTCCAAGAAAGAGGCATGGACGTCCAAAGGAGGAAAGGTTCGGCTTCAAAGTGGAGATCCCCGAATTTGTTGGTGATCTTGATCCGTAAGTTTATTTGGATTGGATACAAACCGTGGAAAGGGTCTTTGATCTCAAAGATGTGGAAGATGATAAGAAGGTCAAGTATGTTGCCCTAAAGCTACGAAAGCATGCAAGCATTTGGTGGACAAACTTGCAAAAGAAGAGGCAAGCAAAGGGGAAAGATAAGGTGCGTACGTGGGATAAGATGAAAAGAAAGCTCCAAGAAAAGTTCCTACCATCTAGCTACCTACGTGACAACTACTACAAATTGCAAAGATTGGTTCAGGGAGGAAGAAGCGTGGAGGAGTACACAAAGGAATTTGAGCATCTACTTTGGAGGTGTGATCTAAAGGAGGACGAGCCACAAACATTGCACGTTATCTTTTTGGTCTTAATGATGGGATTAGGCACGTTGTGGAATTACAACCATACAAAACTTTGATGAATTGAGCTCCTTGTCCCTTAAAGTTGAAAACAAAGGAGAAATAAGGGAAAGAAGTCTCAAGCCAATACCAAACTCCACAAAAACGCCCACCCTACGTCCCATCCAAACCTCCACCATCCACGAAACACATTCCCACAAAACTCCACAAAATCAGCTCCCATCCATCCCTAGACCTCACGACCAAGTGACCAAACCCATAGCATCAAGAAGGTGTTTCGATGCCAAGGGTTGGGACATTATGCTTCGAGTGTCCAAACAAGCGAGTGTCTTTGGTGGAATACCAAAGTGCTTTATATGTAGAGCCGGAGTATGAGGAAGAAGAGGAAGTTGGGGTTGGTGCCAAAGAAGAGGAAGATGTAGTAGAAGAATATGTGGAAAGGCCAGATGAAGGAGAACTACTTGTGGTAGAAAGGGCCTTGAATATCGCAAATGTGCCAAAGGATCAACTACAAAGAGAAGCAATATTTCGCTCTCGTTGTACCATCCAAGGGAGAGTATGCTCCTTGATCATAGATGGAGGAAGTTGCACCAATGCCGCCTCTACAACAATGGTCAAGAAGTTGCAAATGGAGATTAGCCCACATCCCACACCCTACACAATACAATGGCTAAGCCTTGGGCGAGGCATCCGTGTGGATCAACGAGTTTTGGTGAGTCTTTCAATTGGAAAGAATTATCAAGATTCATTATGGTGTGATATAGTTCCCATGGATACTTGTCATGTTTTGTTGGGAAGGCCATGGTTATATGATAGACATGTCATACATGATGGGAGGGCCAACACTTACACTCTCACCATCAACCAAAAGAGGATCACTTTGGAACCTCTTGATCCACCATCTCGAAAAGGAGGAGAAACGTCATATTGTGTCAATCATGAAGATGGAGAATCAAGGGTATGAAGAGTATAAGGATCCTATTCTTACACATTTGGAGAAGAAAGAAACGGATCCAAGTATCCACCACCTTTGAATCTTCCTATGAAGCATATCTTCCATGAGCATCCAAGAGCTATCTACTTGGATCACTTGGTTGAAAGGCCAAGAATTCGAAAGGAAAAAGCCCAAGTCATCAAGGTACATTGTTTCATACTAAATGACAAGGGTAAAGTGGTAAGAATAAATGAGAAGCAACGTGAATGTTCCCACGCTCACGGTGGAGAAATGCAAGTTCAAGTCTTATGGCGCAGGAAGAAAGTTTAAGAAGTTCATCAAAGGGATCTACGATGACTTCAAAGCTTTAAAGAAGAAAGTCTTTGTAAAGAAGGCAAGTAAGGGTTGGTTTTCCAAGTTTGAGGACAAACTTTTTAAACATGGGGTGTATTATGCATAATTGATGGCCTTATTAATCAAGGTCAACAATGGAGACATCTAATACTCACCTAGAAGGTAGAAGAGTTCAAGTCTCTCTTTATCTCTACTTGGAAGGGATCAACTCATGCGGACGTATACTTTTGCTCCTTAATTCAAGGACCGTGAAGCTATCATAGAAGTCATCCTAGAAGGGATTATTCTACATTCCAAGAGCTTTCATATGGTTCAAGAATCTTTGAATTTGGATGAGAATCCAAGGAGTTATTCATATTTGTAATATAGTTTAGTATATTGTTTTCTTTATGATGTAAGCATTAGGATGAATGATGTAAGCCAATATGGGCTAGAATCTTGAAGTTGTACACGTCTAAGGGGAAGGGTTTCTACTATAAATACCCCCTCCTAGGTGCTTGTAATTCATTCAATTCATTCAAGTCATTCACATTGAATTTTTCAAACACATGATGTGTTCTCTCTAACATTGTGCTAGGCGTGCCTCTCTTTGTGGGATTGAAATATCCCTTCTTCTAGCTAAGGGTGGCAACCTTAGTGGTGAAAGGAAGGAATTGGAGTATTCTTGGAGGTGGTGAGTCTGTATCCTTCAAAGAATCTTCAAAAGCCATCAACTATCCATCTACCAATCGTCCATTTATCATCTAATTCGAGTGCTTCATCAAGAATTCAACAAGAATTCATCAAGCATTCATCAAGAATCGTGAGTTCTTCAACATTCACGTCCAAGCATTCATTCGTCATCATCATTCATCATTCAACGTCATTCATTCGCTCACTCGCTCATTCATCATTCATTTGTTCATTGTTTCCATCTATTGGGTAACCATCTTTCATAGTTCTTTCCATCCTTTTTCATCCATTTCTATTCCATTTTTGGTTCTTTGGAACTTTGAGAAAGAGGATTCCTATCTTCGCTTTTAAAGATCCTTAGACTTTGTGTAATGTGATCAACCTTTGGACTCATTATGCATCAAATTTGCATCGAGCTAAGGAGTTTGAATCTCTTAGTTCTTGAAACAATCTTTACAATCTTTTCTCTCCCACACGTTTCCCATCATACGTTTCCCATCACAAAATTTCATTCATCCCTACATCACACGTCCCCCTTGATAGTTCTTCCAAGAACTCATCAAGAACCCATCAAGAACTCATAAAGAACCCCAAGCTCCACAAAGAAACCAAAACCAAACACAAACCTACCCAAATCCGTCCCATACCCACGCCCCATCCGTGCTAACCTTCCTTCCATGAGTTTCTTGTGATCTTTGTGAATCAAGATAGGTTCTAATGGCAGTGCAAGCTCTCCTACAAAGTCCTCTCCATCGTCCCTAAGATGTTGAGAAGATGAAACAAAGAATCAAGTATCTCAACAAACAAGTAGCATACTACATGCGCCTTCAAGAAAGGGAGAATCTTGAGGAAGTATCAAGTAAATCATCAAGTGGAGAAGGAGAAGAGGACGTTCAAGAAAGAGGCATGGGCGTCCAAAGGAGGAAAGGTTCGGCCAAAGTGGAGATCCCCGAATTTGTTGGTGATCTTGATCCGGAAGTTTATTTGGATTGGATACAAACCGTGGAAAGGGTCTTTGATCTCAAAGATGTGGAAGATGATAAGAAGGTCAAGTATGTTGCCCTAAAGCTACGAAAGCATGCAAGCATTTGGTGGACAAACTTGCAAAAGAAGAGGCAAGCAAAGGGGAAAGATAAGGTGCGTACGTGGGATAAGATGAAAAGAAAGCTCCAAGAAAAGTTCCTACCATCTAGCTACCTACGTGACAACTACTACAAATTGCAAAGATTGGTTCAGGGAGGAAGAAGCGTGGAGGAGTACACAAAGGAATTTGAGCATCTACTTTGGAGGTGTGATCTAAAGGAGGACGAGCCACAAACTTTGCACGTTATCTTTTGGTCTTAATGATGGGATTAGGCACGTTGTGGAATTACAACCATACAAAACTTTGGATGAATTGAGCTCCTTGTCCCTTAAAGTTGAAAAACAAAGGAGAAATAAGGGAAAGAAGTCTCAAGCCAATACCAAACTCCACAAAAAACGCCCCACCCTACGTCCCATCCAAACCCTCCACCATCCACGAAACACATTCCCACAAAAAATCCACAAAATCAGCTCCCATCCATCCCTAGACATCACGACCAAGTGACCAAACCCATAGCATCAAGAAGGTGTTTTCGATGCCAAGGGTTGGGACATTATGCTGGAGTGTCCAAACAAGCGAGTAGTGTCTTTGGTGGAATACCAAAGTGCTTTATATGTAGATGAGTATGAGGAAGAAGAGGAAGTTGGGGTTGGTGCCAAAGAAGAGGAAGATGTAGTAGAAGAATATGTGGAAAGGCGGATGAAGGAGAACTACTTGTGGTAGAAAGGGCCTTGAATATCGCAATGTGCCAAAGGATCAACTACAAAGAGAAGCAATATTTCGCTCGTTGTACCATCCAAGGGAGAGTATGCTCCTTGATCATAGATGGAGGAAGTTGCACCAATGCCGCCTCTACAACAATGGTCAAGAAGTTGCAAATGGAGATTAGCCCACATCCCACACCCTACACAATACAATGGCTAAGCTGGCGAGGCATCCGTGGATCAACGAGTTTTGGTGAGTCTTTCAATTGGAAAGAATTATCAAGATTCATTATGGTGTGATATAGTTCCCATGGATACTTGTCATGTTTTGTTGGGAAGGCCATGGTTATATGATAGACATGTCATACATGATGGGAGGCCAACACTTACACTCTCACCATCAACCAAAAGAGGATCACTGGAACCTCTTGATCCACCATCTCGCAAAAGGAGGAGAAACGTCATATTGTGTCAATCATGAAGATGGAGAATCAAGGGTATGAAGAGTATAAGGATCCTATTCTTACACATTTGGAGAAGAAAGAAACGGATCCAAGTATCCACCACCTTTGAATCTTCCTATGAAGCATATCTTCCATGAGCATCCAAGAGCTATCTACTTGGATCACTTGGTTGAAAGGCCAAGAATTGAAAGGACGAAAAAGCCCAAGTCATCAAGGTACATTGTTTCATACTAAATGACAAGGGTAAAGTGGTATGAATAAATGAGAAGCAGCGTGAATGCCACGCTCACGGTGGAGAAATGCAAGTTCAAGTCTTATGGCGTGCGGGAAGAAAGTTTAAGAAGTTCATCAAAGGGATCTACGATGACTTCAAAGCTTTCAAGAAGAAAGTCTTTGTAAAGAAGGCAAGTAGGGTTGGTTTTCCAAGTTTGAGGACAAACTTTTTCAATCGGGGTGTATGATGCATAATTGATGGCCTTATGCATCAAGGTCAACCATGGAGACATCTAATACTCACCTAGAAGGTAGAAGAGTTCAAGTCTCTCTTTATCTCTACTTGGAAGGGATCAACTCATGCGGACGTATACTTTTGCTCCTTAATTCAAGGACCGTGAAGCTATCATAGAAGTCATCCTAGAAGGGATTATTCTACATTCCAAGAGCTTTCATATGGTTCAAGAATCTTTGAATTTGGATGAGAATCCAAGGAGTTATTCATATTTGTAATATAGTTTAGTATATTGTTTTCTTTATGATGTAAGCATTAGGATGAATGATGTAAGCCAATATGGGCTAGAATCTTGAAGTTGTACACGTCTAAGGGAAGGGTTTCTACTATAAATACCCTCCTAGGTGCTTGTAATTCATTCAATTCATTCAAGTCATTCACATTGAATTTTTCAAACACATGTTGTGTTCTTTCTAGCATTTGTGCTAGGCGTTTTATCTCTTTGTGGGATTCAAATATCCCTTCTTCTAGCTAAGGGTGGCAACCTTAGTGGTGAAAGGAAGGAATTGGAGTATTCTTGGAGGTGGTGAGTCTGTATCCTTCAAAGAATCTTCAAAAGCCATCAACTATCCATCTACCAATCGTCCATTTATCATCTAATTCGAGTGCTTCATCAAGAATTCAACAAGAATTCATCAAGCATTCATCAAGAATCGTGAGTTCTTCAACATTCACGTCCAAGCATTCATTAGTAATCATCTTTCATCATTCACCGTTATTCCTTTCGTTCACTCGTTCATTCATCATTCATTTGTTCATTGTGTCCATCTATTGGGTTTCAATCTTTCATAGTTCTTTCCATCCTTTTTCATCCATTTCTATTCCAATTTTGGTTATTTGGAACTTTGAGAAAGAGGATTCCTATCTTCGCTTTAAAGATCCTTAGACTTTGTGTAATGTGATCAACCTTTGACTCATTATGCATCAAATTTGTATCGAGCTAAGGAGTTTGAATCTCTTAGTTCTTGAAACAATCTTTACAATCTTTTCTCTCCCACACGTTTCCCATCATCGTTTCCCATCACAAAATTTCATTCATCTCTACATCACACGCCCCTTGATAGTTCTTCCAAGAACTCATCAAGAACCCATCAAGAACTCATAAAGAACCCCAAGCTCCACAAAGAACCCAAAAACCAAACACAAACCTACCCAATCAGTCCCATACCCACGTCCCATCCGTGCTAACCTTCCTTCCATGAGTTTCTTGTGATCTTTGTGAATCAAGATAGGTTCTAATGGCGAGTGCAAGCTCTCCTACAAAGTCCTCTCCATCGTCCCTAAGATGTTGAGAAGATGAAACAAAGAATCAAGTATCTCAACAAACAAGTAGCATACTACATGCGCCTTCAAGAAAGGGAGAATCTTGAGGAAGTATCAAGTAAATCATCAAGTGGAGAAGGAGAAGAGGACGTTCAAGAAAGAGGCATGGGCGTCCAAAGGAGGAAAGGTTCGGCTTCAAAGTGGAGATCCCGAATTTGTTGGTGATCTTGATCGGAAGTTTATTTGGATTGGATACAAACCGTGGAAAGGGTCTTTGATCTCAAAGATGTGGAAGATGATAAGAAGGTCAAGTATGTTGCCCTAAAGCTACGAAAGCATGCAAGCATTTGGTGGACAAACTTGCAAAAGAAGAGGCAAAGGGGAAAGATAAGGTGCGTACGTGGGATAAGATGAAAAGAAAGCTCCAAGAAAAGTTCCTACCATCTAGCTACCTACGTGACAACTACTACAAATTGCAAAGATTGGTTCAGGGAGGAAGAAGCGTGGAGGAGTACACAAAGGAATTTGAGCATCTACTTTGGAGGTGTGATCTAAAGGAGGACGAGCCACAAACATTGGTACGTTATCTTTTTGGTCTTAATGATGGGATTAGGCACGTTGTGGAATTACAACCATACAAAACTTTGGATGAATTGAGCTCCTTGTCCCTTAAAGTTGAAAAACAAAGGAGAAATAAGGGGAAAGAAGTCTCAAGCCAATACCAAACTCCACAAAAAACGCCCCACCCTACGTCCCATCCAAACCCTCCACCATCCACTAAACACATTCCCAAAATAACTCCACAAAATCAGCTCCCATCCATCCCTAGACCTCACGACCAGTGACCAAACCCATAGCATCAAGAAGGTGTTTTCGATGCCAAGGGTTGGGACATTATGCTAGTGTCCAAACAAGCGAGTAGTGTCTTTGGTGGAATACGAAAGTGCTTTATATGTAGAGAGTATGAGGAAGAAGAGGAAGTTGGGGTTGGTGCCAAAGAAGAGGAAGATGTAGTAGAAGAATATGTGGAAAGGCGGATGAAGGAGAACTACTTGTGGTAGAAAGGGCCTTGAATATCGCAAATGTGCCAAAGGATCAACTACAAAGAGAAGCAATATTTCGCTCTCGTTGTACCATCCAAGGGAGAGTATGCTCCTTGATCATAGATGGAGGAAGTTGCACCAATGCCGCCTACAACAATGGTCAAGAAGTTGCAAATGGAGATTAGCCCACATCCCACACCCTACACAATACAATGGCTAAGCCTTGGGCGAGGCATCCGTGTGGATCAACGAGTTTTGGTGAGTCTTTCAATTGGAAAGAATTATCAAGATTCATTATGGTGTGATATAGTTCCCATGGATACTTGTCATGTTTTGTTGGGAAGGCCATGGTTATATGATAGACATGTCATACATGATGGGAGGGCCAACACTTACACTCTCACCATCAACCAAAAGAGGATCACTTTGGAACCTCTTGATCCACCATCTCGCAAAAGGAGGAGAAACGTCATATTGTGTCAATCATGAAGATGGAGAATCAAGGGTATGAAGAGTATAAGGATCCTATTCTTACACATTTGGAGAAGAAAGAAACGGATCCAAGTATCCACCACCTTTGAATCTTCCTATGAAGCATATCTTCCATGAGCATCCAAGAGCTATCTACTTGGATCACTTGGTTGAAAGGCCAAGAATTGAAAGGGCGAAAAGCCCAAGTCATCAAGGTACATTGTTTCATACTAAATGACAAGGGTAAAGTGGTAAGAATAAATGAGAAGCAACGTGAGCGACCACGTTCACGGTGGAGAAATGCAAGTTCAAGTCTTATGGCGTGCAGGGAAGAAAGTTTAAGAAGTTCATCAAAGGGATCTACGATGACTTCAAAGCTTTCAAGAAGAAAGTCTTTGTAAAGAAGGCAAGTAAGGGTTGGTTTTCCAAGTTTGAGGACAAACTTTTTCAATCGGGGGTGTATGATGCATAATTGATGGCCTTATGCATCAAGGTCAACCATGGAGACATCTAATACTCACCTAGAAGGTAGAAGAGTTCAAGTCTCTCTTTATCTCTACTTGGAAGGGATCAACTCATGCGGACGTATACTTTTGCTCCTTAATTCAAGGACCGTGAAGCTATCATAGAAGTCATCCTAGAAGGGATTATTCTACATTCCAAGAGCTTTCTTTGAATTTGGATGAGAATCCAAGGAGTTATTCATATTTGTAATATAGTTTAGTATATTGTTTTCTTTATGATGTAAGCATTAGGATGAATGATGTAAGCCAATATGGGCTAGAATCTTGAAGTTGTACACGTCTAAGGGGAAGGGTTTCTACTATAAATACCCCCTCCTAGGTGCTTGTAATTCATTAGTCATTCACATTGAATTTTTCAAACACATGTTCTTTCTAGCATTTGTGCTAGGCGTTTTTAAATCTCTTTGTGGGATTGAAATATCCCTTCTTCTAGCTAAGGGTGGCAACCTTAGTGGTGAAAGGAAGGAATTGGAGTATTCTTGGAGGTGGTGAGTGCGTATCCTTCAAAGAATCTTCAAAGCCATCAACTATCCATCTACCAATCGTCCATTTATCATCTAATTCGAGTGCTTCATCAAGAATTCAACAAGAATTCATCAAGCATTCATCAAGAATCGTGAGTTCTTCAACATTCACGACCAAGCATTCATTCGTCATCATCATTCATCATTCAACGTCGTCCATTCGTTCACTCGTTCATTCATCATTCATTTGTTCATTGTTTCCATCTATTGGGTAACCATCTTCATAGTTCTTTCCATCCTTTTCGTCCATTTCTATTCCATTTTTGGTTCTTTGGAACTTTGAGAAAGAGGATTCCTATCTTCGCTTTTAAAGATCCTTAGACTTTGTGTAATGTGATCAACCTTTGGACTCATTATGCATCAAATTTGGTATCAGAGCTAAGGAGTTTGAATCTCTTAGTTCTTGAAACAATCTTTACAATCTTTTCTCTCCCACACGTTTCCCATCATACGTTTCCCATCACAAAATTTCATTCATCTCTACATCACACGTCCCCCTTGATAGTTCTTCCAAGAACTCATCAAGAACCCATCAAGAACTCATAAAGAACCCCAAGCTCCACAAAGAACCCAAAAACCAAACACAAACCTACCCAATCAGTCCCATACCCACGTCCCATCCGTGCTAACCTTCCTTCCATGAGTTTCTTGTGATCTTTGTGAATCAAGATAGGTTCTAATGGCGAGTGCAAGCTCTCCTACAAAGTCCTCTCCATCGTCCCTAAGATGTTGAGAAGATGAAACAAAGAATCAAGTATCTCAACAAACAAGTAGCATACTATATGCGCCTTCAAGAAAGGGAGAATCTTGAGGAAGTATCAAGTAAATCATCAAGTGGAGAAGGAGAAGAGGACTTTCCAAGAAAGAGGCATGGGCGTCCAAAGGAGGAAAGGTTCGGCCAAAGTGGAGATCCGAATTTGTTGGTGATCTTGATCCGGAAGTTTATTTGGATTGGATACAAACCGTGGAAAGGGTCTTTGATCTCAAAGATGTGGAAGATGATAAAAAGGTCAAGTATGTTGCCCTAAAGCTACGAAAGCATGCAAGCATTTGGTGGACAAACTTGCAAAAGAAGAGGCAAGCAAAGGGGAAAGATAAGGTGCGTCGTGGGATAAGATGAAAAGAAAGCTCAAGAAAAGTTCCTACCATCTAGCTACCTACGTGACAACTACTACAAATTGCAAAGATTGGTTCGGGAGGAAGAAGCGTGGAGGAGTACACAAAGGAATTTGAGCATCTACTTTGGAGGTGTGATCTAAAGGAGGGCGAGCCACAAACATTAGTGCGTTATCTTTTTGGTCTTAATGATGGGATTAGGCACGTTGTGGAATTACAACCATACAAAACTTTGGATGAATTGAGCTCCTTGTCCCTTAAAGTTGAAAACAAAGGAGAAATAAGGGAAAGAAGTCTCAAGCCAATACCAAACTCCACAAACGCCCACCCTACGTCCCATCCAAACCTCCACCATCCACGAAACACATTCCCACAAAACTCCACAAAATCAGCTCCCATCCATCCCTAGACCTCACGACCAAGTGACCAAACCCATAGCATCAAGAAGGTGTTTCGATGCCAAGGGTTGGGACATTATGCTAGTGTCCAAACAATGAGTAGTGTCTTTGGTGGAATACCAAAGTGCTTTATATGTAAATGGAGTATGAGGAAGAAGAGGAAGTTGGGGTTGGTGCCAAAGAAGAGGAAGATGTAGTAGAAGAATATGTGGAAAGGCGGATGAAGGAGAACTACTTGTGGTAGAAAGGGCCTTGAATATCGCAAATGTGCGAAAGGATCAACTCAAAGAGAAGCGATATTTCGCCTCGTTGTACCATCCAAGGAGTATGCTCCTTGATCATAGATGGAGGAAGTTGCACCAATGCCGCCTACAACAATGGTCAGAAGTTGCAAATGGAGATTAGCCCACATCCCACACCCTACACAATACAATGGCTAAGCCTTGCGAGGCATCCGTGGATCAACGAGTTTTGGTGAGTCTTTCAATTGGAAAGAATTATCAAGATTCATTATGGTGTGATATAGTTCCCATGGATACTTGTCATGTTTTGTTGGGAAGGCCATGGTTATATGATAGACATGTCATACATGATGGGAGGGCCAACACTTACACTCTCACCATCAACCAAAAGAGGATCACTTTGGAACCTCTTGATCCACCATCTCGGCAAAAGGAGGAGAAACGTCATATTGTGTCAATCATGAAGATGGAGAATCAAGGGTATGAAGAGTATAAGGATCCTATTCTTACACATTTGGAGAAGAAAGAAACGGATCCAAGTATCCACCACCTTTTGAATCTTCCTATGAAGCATATCTTCCATGAGCATCCAAGAGTTATCTACTTCGATCACTTGGTTGAAAGGCCAAGAATTCGAAAGGACGAAAAAGCCCAAGTCATCAAGGTACATTGTTTCATACTAAATGACAAGGGTAAAGTGGTAAGAATAAATGAGAAGCAACGTGAGCGACCAGCGTTCACGGTGGAGAAATGCAAGTTCAAGTCTTATGGCGTGCAGGGAAGAAAGTTTAAGAAGTTCATCAAAGGGATCTACGATGACTTCAAAGCTTTCAAGAAGAAAGTCTTTGTAAAGAAAGCAAGTAAGGGTTGGTTTTCCAAGTTTGAGGACAAACTTTTTCAACTGGGGGTGTATGATGCATAATTGATGGCCTTATGCATCAAGGTCAACCATGGAGACATCTAATACTCACCTAGAAGGTAGAAGAGTTCAAGTCTCTCTTTTATCTCTACTTGGAAGGGATCAACTCATGCGGACGTATACTTTTGCTCCTTAATTCAAGGACCGTGAAGCTATCATAGAAGTCATCCAAGAAGGGATTATTCTACATTCCAAGAGCTTTCATATGGTTCAAGAATCTTTGAATTTGGATGAGAATCCAAGGAGTTATTCATATTTGTAATATAGTTTAGTATATTGTTTTCTTTATGATGTAAGCATTAGGATGAATGATGTAAGCCAATATGGGCTAGAATCTTGAAGTTGTACGTCTAAGGGAAGGGTTTCTACTATAAATACCCCTCCTAGGTGCTTGTAATTCATTCAAGTCATTCACATTGAATTTTTCAAACATGTTGTGTTCTTTCTAGCATTTGTGCTAGGCGTTTTAAATCTCTCTTTTGTGGGATTGAAATATCCCTTCTTCTAGCTAAGGGTGGCAACCTTAGTGGTGAAAGGAAGGAATTGGAGTATTCTTGGAGGTGGTGAGTCTGTATCCTTCAAAGAATCTTCAAAGCCATCAACTATCCATCTACCAATCGTCCGTTTATCATCTAATTCGAGTGCTTCATCAAGAATTCAACAAGAATTCATCAAGCATTCATCGAGAATCGTGAGTTCTTCAACATTCACGTCAAGCATTCATTCGTCATCATCATTCATCATTCAACGTTCGTCCATTCGTTCACTCGTTCATTCATCATTCATTTGTTCATTGTTTCCATCTATTGGGTAACCATCTTTCATAGTTCTTTCCATCCTTTTTCATCCATTTCTATTCCATTTTTGGTTCTTTGGAACTTTGAGAAAGAGGATTCCTATCTTCGCTTTTAAAGATCCTTAGACTTTGTGTAATGTGATCAACCTTTGGACTCATTATGCATCAAATTTGGTATCAGAGCTAAGGAGTTTGAATCTCTTAGTTCTTGAAACAATCTTTTACAATCTTTTCTCTCCCACGTTTCCCATCATCGTTTCCCATCACAAAATTTCATTCATCTCTACATCACGTCCCCCTTGATAGTTCTTCGAGAACTCATCAAGAACCATCAAGAACTCATAAAGAACCCCAAGCTCCACAAGAACCCAAAACCAAACACAAACCTACCCAGTCCCATACCACGTCCCATCCGTGCTAACCTTCCTTCCATGAGTTTCTTGTGATCTTTGTGAATCAAGATAGGTTCTAATGGCGAGTGCAAGCTCTCTACAAAGTCCTCTCCATCGTCCCGGAAGATGTTGAGAAGATGAAACAAAGAATCAAGTATCTCAACAAACAAGTAGCATACTACATGCGCCTTGAAAGGAGAATCTTGAGGAAGTATCAAGTAAATCATCAAGTGGAGAAGGAGAAGAGGGCGTTCAAGAAAGAGGCATGGGCGTCCAAGGAGGAAAGGTTCGGCTTCAAGTGGAGATCCCGAATTTGTTGGTGATCTTGATCAGGAAGTTTATTTGGATTGGATCTGACCGTGGAAAGGGTCTTTGATCTCAAAGATGTGGAAGATGATAAGAAGGTCAAGTATGTTGCCCTAAAGCTACGAAGCATGCAAGCATTTGGTGGACAAACTTGCAAAAGAAGAGGCAAAGGGGAAAGATAAGGTGCGTCGTGGGATAAGATGAAAAGAAAGCTCAAGAAAAGTTCCTACCATCTAGCTACCTACGTGACAACTACTACAAATTGCAAAGATTGGTTCGGGGAGGAAGAAGCGTGGAGGAGTACACAAAGGAATTTGAGCATCTACTTTGGAGGTGTGATCTAAAGGAGGGCGAGCCACAAACTTTGATGCGTTATCTTTTGGTCTTAATGATGGGATTAGGCACGTTGTGGAATTACAACCATACAAAACTTTGGATGAATTGAGCTCCTTGTCCCTTAAAGTTGAAAAACAAAGGAGAAATAAGGGAAAGAAGTCTCAAGCCAATACAAACTCCAAAAACGCCGCCACGTCCGTCAAACCCTCCACCATCCACGAAACACATTCCCACAAAAACTCCACAAAATCAGCTCCCATCCATCCCTAGACCTCACGACCAAGTGACCAAACCCATAGCATCAAGAAGGTGTTTCGATGCGAGGTTGGGACATTATCTTGGAGTGTCCAAGCAATGAGTAGTGTCTTTGGTGGAATACCAAAGTGCTTTATATGTAGAGGAGTATGAGGAAGAAGAGGAAGTTGGGGTTGGTGCCAAAGAAGAGGAAGATGTAGTAGAAGAATATGTGGAAAGGCGGATGAAGGAGAACTACTTGTGGTAGAAAGGGCCTTGAATATCACAAATGTGCGAAGGATCGACTCTGAAGAAGCGATATTTCGCTCTCGTTGTACCATCCAGGAGAGTATGCTCCTTGATCATAGATGGAGGAAGTTGCACCAATCGCCTCTACAACAATGGTCAAGAAGTTGCAAATGGAGATTAGCCCACATCCCACCTACACAATACAATGGCTAAGCCTTGGGCGAGGCATCCGTGTGGATCAACGAGTTTTGGTGAGTCTTTCAATTGGAAAGAATTATCAAGATTCATTATGGTGTGATATAGTTCCCATGGATACTTGTCATGTTTTGTTGGGAAGGCCATGGTTATGTGATAGACATGTCATACATGATGGGAGGGCGACACTTACACTCTCACCATCAAAGAGGATCACTTTGGAACCTCTTGATCCACCATCTCGGCAAAGGAGGAGAAGCGTCATATTGTGTCAATCATGAAGATGGAGAATCAAGGGTATGAAGAGTATAAGGATCCTATTCTTACACATTTGGAGAAGAAAGCGGATCAGTATCCACCACCTTTTGAATCTTCCATGAAGCATATCTTCCATGAGCATCCAAGAGCTATCTACTTGGATCACTTGGTTGAAAGGCGAGAATTGAAAGGAGGAAAAAGCCCAGTCATCAAGGTACATTGTTTCATACTAAATGACAAGGGTAAAGTGGTAAAAATAAATGAGAAGCAACGTGAGCGACCAGCGTTCACGGTGGAGAAATCAAGTTCAAGTCTTATGGCGTGCGAGGAAGAAAGTTTAAGAAGTTCATCAAAGGGATCTCGATGACTTCAAGCTTTGAAGAAAGTCTTTGTAAAGAAGGCAAGTAAGGGTTGGTTTTCCAAGTTTGAGGACAAACTTTTTTCAACCGGGGGTGTATGATGCATAATTGATGGCCTTATGCATCAAGGTCAACCATGGAGACATCTAATACTCACCTAGAAGGTAGAAGAGTTCAAGTCTCTCTTTTATCTCTCTACTTGGAAGGGATCAACTCATGCGGACGTATACTTTTGCTCCTTAATTCAAGGACCGTGAAGCTATCATAGAAGTCATCCTAGAAGGGATTATTCTACATTCCAAGAGCTTTCATATGGTTCAAGAATCTTTGAATTTGGATGAGAATCCAAGGAGTTATTCATATTTGTAATATAGTTTAGTATATTGTTTTCTTTATGATGTAAGCATTAGGATGAATGATGTAAGCCAATATGGGCTAGAATCTTGAAGTTGTACACGTCTAAGGGGAAGGGTTTCTACTATAAATACCCCCTCCTAGGTGCTTGTAATTCATTCAAGTCATTCACATTGAATTTTTCAAACACATGTTGTGTTCTTTCTAGCATTTGTGCTAGGCGTTTTCGTCTCTCTTTTGTGGGATTCGAAATATCCCCTTCTTCTAGCTAAGGGTGGCAACCTTAGTGGTGAAAGGAAGGAATTGGAGTATTCTTGGAGGTGGTGAGTCTGTATCCTTCAAAGAATCTTCAAAAGCCATCAACTGTCCATCTACCAATCGTCCATTTATCATCTAATTCGAGTGCTTCATCAAGAATTCAACAAGAATTCATCAAGCATTCATCAAGAATCGTGAGTTCTTCATCATTCAAGTCCAACCATTCGTTCGTCATCATCATTCATCATTCAACATTCATCCATTCGTTCACTCGTTCATTCATCATTCGTTTGTTCATTGTTTCCATCTATTTGGTAACCATCTTTCATAGTTCCTTCCATCCTTTTTCATCCATTTCTATGCCATTTTTGGTTCTTTGGAACTTTGAGATAGAGGATTCTTATCTTCGCTTTTAAAGATCCTTAGATTTTGTGTAATGTGATCAACCTTTGGACTCATTATGCATCAAATTTGGTATCAGAGCTAAGAAGTTTGAATCTCTTAGTTCTTGAAACAATCTTTTACAATCTTTTCTCTCCCACACGTTTCCCATCATACGTTTCCCATCACAAAATTTCATTCATCTCTACATCACACGTCCCCCTTGATAGTTCTTCCAAGAACTCATCAAGAACCCATCAAGAACTCATAAAGAACCCCCAGCTCCACAAAGAACCCAAAAACCAAACACAAACCTACCCAAATCCGTCCCATACCCACGTCCCATCCGTGCTAACCTTCCTTCCATGAGTTTCTTGTGATCTTTGTGAATCAAGAAAGGTTCTAATGGCGAGTGCAAGCTCTCCTACAAAGTCCTCTCCATCGTCCCCAGAAGATGTTGAGAAGATGAAACAAAGAATCAAGTATCTCAACAAACAAGTAGCATACTACATGCGCCTTCAAGAAAGGGAGAATCTTGAGGAAGTATCAAGTAAATCATCAAGTGGAAGGAGAAGAGGGCGTTCGAAGAAAGAGGCATGGGCGTCCAAGGAGGAAAGGTTCGGCTTCAAAGTGGAGATCCGAATTTGTTGGTGATCTTGATCAGGAAGTTTATTTGGATTGGATACAAACCGTGGAAAGGGTCTTTGATCTCAAAGATGTGGAAGATGATAAGAAGGTCAAGTATGTTGCCCTAAAGCTACGAAGCATGCAAGCATTTGGTGGACAAACTTGCAAAGAAGAGGCAAGCAAAGGGAAAGATAAGGTGCGTCGTGGGATAAGATGAAAAGAAAGCTCGAAAAGTTCCTACCATCTAGCTACCTACGTGACAACTACTACAAATTGCAAAGATTGGTTCGGGGAGGAAGAAGCGTGGAGGAGTACACAAAGGAATTTGAGCATCTACTTTGGAGGTGTGATCTAAAGGAGGGCGAGCCACAAACTTTGATGCGTTATCTTTTGGTCTTAATGATGGGATTAGGCACGTTGTGGAATTACAACCATACAAAACTTTGGATGAATTGAGCTCCTTGTCCTTAAAGTTGAAAAACAAAGGAGAAATAAGGGAAAGAAGTCTCAAGCCAATACAAACTCCACAAAAACGCCCCTACGTCCCATCAAACCCTCCACCATCCGAAACACATTCCCACAAAACTCCACAAAATCAGCTCCCATCCATCCCTAGACCTCACGACCAAGTGACCAAACCCATAGCATCAAGAAGGTGTTTTCGATGCGAGGTTGGGACATTATGCTTGGAGTGTCAACAAGCAGTAGTGTCTTTGGTGGAATACCAAAGTGCTTTATATGTAAATGGAGTATGAGGAAGAAGAGGAAGTTGGGGTTGGTGCCAAAGAAGGAAGATGTAGTAGAAGAATATGTGGAAAGGCGGATGAAGGAGAACTACTTGTGGTAGAAAGGGCCTTGAATATCACAAATGTGCCAAAGGATCAACTCTGAAGAAGCAATATTTCGCTCGTTGTACCATCCAGGAGAGTATGCTCCTTGATCATAGATGGAGGAAGTTGCACCAATGCGCCTCTACAACAATGGTCAAGAAGTTGCAAATGGAGATTAGCCCACATCCCACTACACAATACAATGGCTAAGCCTTGGCGAGGCATCCGTGTGGATCAACGAGTTTTGGTGAGTCTTTCAATTGGAAAGAATTATCAAGATTCATTATGGTGTGATATAGTTCCATGGATACTTGTCATGTTTTGTTGGGAAGGCCATGGTTATATGATAGACATGTCATACATGATGGGAGGGCCAACACTTACACTCTCATCAACCAAAAGAGGATCACTTTGGAACCTCTTGATCCACCATCTCGGCAAAGGAGGAGAAGCGTCATATTGTGTCAATCATGAAGATGGAGAATCAAGGGTATGAAGAGTATAAGGATCCTATTCTTACACATTTGGAGAAGAAAGCGGATCCAAGTATCCACCACCTTTTGAATCTTCCTATGAAGCATATCTTCCGAGCATCCAGAGCTATCTACTTGGATCACTTGGTTGAAAGGCGAAATTGAAAGGACGAAAAAGCCCAGTCATCAAGGTACATTGTTTCATACTAAATGACAAGGGTAAAGTGGTAAGAATAAATGAGAAGCAGCGTGAGCGGCCCGCGTTCACGGTGGAGAAATGCAAGTTCAAGTCTTATGGCGTGCGGGGAAGAAAGTTTAAGAAGTTCATCAAGGGATCTCTGATGACTTCAAGCTTTCAAGAAGAAAGTCTTTGTAAAGAAGGCAAGTAAGGGTTGGTTTTCCAAGTTTGAGGACAAACTTTTTCAGCTGAGGGTGTATGATGCATAATTGATGGCCTTATGCATCAAGGTCAACCATGGAGACATCTAATACTCACCTAGAAGGTAGAAGAGTTCAAGTCTCTCTTTTATCTCTCTACTTGGAAGGATCAACTCATGCGGACGTATACTTTTGCTCCTTAATTCAAGGACCGTGAAGCTATCATAGAAGTCATCCTAGAAGGGATTATTCTACATTCCAAGAGCTTTCATATGGTTCAAGAATCTTTGAATTTGGATGAGAATCCAAGGAGTTATTCATATTTGTAATATAGTTTAGTATATTGTTTTCTTTATGATGTAAGCATTAGGATGAATGATGTAAGCCAATATGGGCTAGAATCTTGAAGTTGTACACGTCTAAGGGGAAGGGTTTCTACTATAAATACCCCCTCCTAGGTGCTTGTAATTCTTTCAATTCATTCAAGTCATTCACATTGAATTTTTCAAACACATGTTGTGTTCTTTCTAGCATTTGTGCTAGGCGTTTTCGTCTCTCTTTTGTGGGATTCGAAATATCCCCTTCTTCTTGATGTATAATGGGATCACAAGATGATCACATTACACACGATTTAAGGATCTTTAAAAACCAAGATAAGAATCTTGTTCTCAAAGTTCTCAAGGATCCAAAAATGAATGATAATGGATGAAGATAAACGAAAAGAAAGATTAATTCGTTTACCAAGATCAAATGGAAGTTTGATGAACGATGGAATGACGATTGATGAATGATGATGAACAACACTCTTTGAACGTTTGAAGAACGAATGAAGATGATTGAATGCTTGATGAGTTCTTGATGAATTCTTGATGAGTTCTTGATGAATGTCGTTTGAATGGTTGAATGATAATGGCGATTTGAAGCTCTCTTGAAGGATATAGGCACACCACCTCCAAGACTCTTCAATTCCTTCCTTTCACCATCTAAGATAGCCAATCTTAGAATAGAAGAAGGGGATACTCGTTCTCCTCAGAGAAGCAGCTCTAGCACAAAACTAGAGACAAAACAACACCTTTGTGTTTGTATTTGATTTATTGAATGACTTGAATTGAATTGAATACAATGGCACCCTAGGGGGTCTATTTATACTACTTTAGGGACCCCTTGGACGTGTACCTAGGGTTCAAGAAACCAAGAATCAACTATTACATCATATATCCTATTTATGACATCATAAACTCTAAAATACAACTCTAGAAAGAAATTGCTATAACTCCTTCAATACTTGTCCGTTTTCATTGATTCAAAAACCATTGGAAAGCTTATTGAAAGAGCTCCAATCTGTCTTTTGATGATTTCCTCAATAGATGTATGGATCTAGAGTTATAGAGCAAAATATCGAACTATACTTGATGGAGTCCTTTGCTGCCGTGAGAGATGACTTCTCAATAAGGACTTGGGAGTTATTTATGCTCATTGATGTCCTCCAAAATGTGAGAGTAACTCCATGTAAGCTAGAATACCATCAAGGTCCTTCATGCTTTCTTCCTTGAGCTAATAAACCCTTGTAGTTGTTGATACCCAAGGCGACATTTGTAGCTTCTAGCTAGATTGAGGTCCTTTAGCTAGGCCTTGATGTATATAGCTAGGCAAATATACATCACTTCTAGCTAAGGGTGGCAACCATAGTGGTGAAAGGAAGGAATTGGAGTATTCTTGGAGGTGGTGAGTCTGTATCCTTCAAAGAATCTTCAAAAGCCATCAACTATCCATCTACCAATCGTCCATTTATCATCTAATTCGAGTGCTTCATCAAGAATTCAACAAGAATTCATCAAGCATTCATCAAGAATCGTGAGTTCTTCAACATTCACGTCCAAGCATTCATTCGTCATCATCATTCATCATTCAACGTTCGTCCATTCGTTCACTCGTTCATTCATCATTCATTTGTTCATTGTTTCCATCTATTGGGTAACCATCTTTCATAGTTCTTTCCATCCTTTTTCATCCATTTCTATTCCATTTTTAGTTCTTTGGAACTTTGAGAAAGAGGATTCCTATCTTCGCTTTTGAAGATCCTTAGACTTTGTGTAATGTGATCAACCTTTGGACTCATTATGCATCAATTTGTATCGAGCTAAGGAGTTTGAATCTCTTAGTTCTTGAAACAATCTTTACAATCTTTTCTCTCCAGCGTTTCCCATCATCGTTTCCCATCACAAAATTTCATTCATCTCTACATGCGTCCCCCTTGATAGTTCTTCGAGAACTCATCAAGAACCCATCAGAACTCATAAAGAACCCCAAGCTCCACAAAGAACCCAAAACCAAACACAAACCTACCCAAATCCGTCCCATCCGTGCTAACCTTCCTTCCATGAGTTTCTTGTGATCTTTGTGAATCAAGATGGGTTCTAATGGCGAGTGCAAGCTCTCTACAAAGTCCTCTCCATCGTCCCCGGAAGATGTTGAGAAGATGAAACAAAGAATCAAGTATCTCAACAAACAGTAGCATACTACATGCGCCTTCAAGAAAGGAGAATCTTGAGGAAGTATCAAGTAAATCATCAAGTGGAGAAGGAGAAGAGGGCGTTCGAAGAGGCATGGGCGTCGAAGGAGGAAAGGTTCGACGAAGTGGAGATCCGAATTTGTTGGTGATCTTGATCAGGAAGTTTATTTGGATTGGATACAAACCGTGGAAAGGGTCTTTGGTCTCAAAGATGTGGAAGATGATAAGAAGGTCAAGTATGTTGCCCTAAAGCTACGAAAGCATGCAAGCATTTGGTGGACAAACTTGAAAGAAGAAGCGAAGCAAAGGGAAAGATAAGGTGCGTCGTGGGATAAGATGAAAAGAAAGCTCGAAAAGTTCCTACCATCTAGCTACCTACGTGACAACTACTACAAATTGCAAAGATTGGTTCGGAGGAAGAAGCGTGGAGGAGTACACAAAGGAATTTGAGCATCTACTTTGGAGGTGTGATCTAAAGGAGGGCAGGCCTGAGCTTTGAGTACGTTATCTTTTTGGTCTTAATGATGGGATTAGGCACGTTGTGGAATTACAACCATACAAAACTTTGGATGAATTGAGCTCCTTGTCCCTTAAAGTTGAAAAACAAAGGAGAAATAAGGGAAAGAAGTCTCGCCAATGCAAACTCCTGGCAACGCCCACTACGTCAGTCAGACCCTCCACCATCCGAAACACATTCCCACAAAACTCCACAAAATCAGCTCCCATCCATCCCTAGACCTCACGACCAAGTGACCAAACCCATAGCATCAAGAAGGTGTTTCGATGCGAGGTTGGGACATTATGCCAGTGTCAAACAATGAGTAGTGTCTTTGGTGGAATACGAAGTGCTTTATATGTAAATGGGAGTATGAGGAAGAAGAGGAAGTTGGGGTTGGTGCCAAAAGAGGAAGATGTAGTAGAAGAATATGTGGAAAGGCGGATGAAGGAGAACTACTTGTGGTAGAAAGGGCCTTGAATATCACAAATGTGCGAAGGATCAACTCTGAGAGAAGCGATATTTAGCTCTCGTTGTACCATCGGAGAGTATGCTCCTTGATCATAGATGGAGGAAGTTGCACCAATGCGCCTCTACAACAATGGTCGAAGTTGCAAATGGAGATTAGCCCACATCCACACCTACACAATACAATGGCTAAGCCTTGGGCGAGGCATCCGTGTGGATCAGCGAGTTTTGGTGAGTCTTTCAATTGGAAAGAATTATCAAGATTCATTATGGTGTGATATAGTTCCATGGATACTTGTCATGTTTTGTTGGGAAGGCCATGGTTATGTGATAGACATGTCATACATGATGGGAGGGCCACACTTACGCTCTGCATCGACAAAGAGGATCACTTTGGAACCTCTTGATCCACCATCTCGGCAAAGGAGGAGAAGCGTCATATTGTGTCAATCATGAAGATGGAGAATCAAGGGTATGAAGAGTATAAGGATCCTATTCTTACACATTTGGAGAAGAAAGAAAGCGGATCAGTATCCACCACCTTTTGAATCTTCTATGAAGCATATCTTCCATGGCATCAGAGCTATCTACTTGGATCACTTGGTTGAAAGGCGAGAATTGAAAGGGCGAAAAAGCCCAGTCATCAAGGTACATTGTTTCATACTAAATGACAAGGGTAAAGTGGTAAGAATAAATGAGAAGCAGCGTGAGCGACCGCGTTCACGGTGGAGAAATCTGAGTTCAAGTCTTATGGCGTGCGGGAAGAAAGTTTAAGAAGTTCATCAAAGGGATCTCGATGACTTCAAAGCTTTAGAAGAAAGTCTTTGTAAAGAAGGCAAGTAAGGGTTGGTTTTCCAAGTTTGAGGACAAACTTTTTCATTTGAGGGTGTATGATGCATAATTGATGGCCTTATGCATCAAGGTCAACCATGGAGACATCTAATACTCACCTAGAAGGTAGAAGAGTTCAAGTCTCTCTTTTATCTCTCTACTTGGAAGGATCGACTCATGCGGACGTATACTTTTGCTCCTTAATTCAAGGACCGTGAAGCTATCATAGAAGTCATCCTAGAAGGATTATTCTACATTCAGAGCTTTCATATGGTTCAAGAATCTTTGAATTTGGATGAGAATCCAAGGAGTTATTCATATTTGTAATATAGTTTAGTATATTGTTTTCTTTATGATGTAAGCATTAGGATGAATGATGTAAGCCAATATGGGCTAGAATCTTGAAGTTGTACACGTCTAAGGGGAAGGGTTTCTACTATAAATACCCCCTCCTAGGTGCTTGTAATTCATTCAAGTCATTCACATTGAATTTTTCAAACACATGTTGTGTTCTTTCTAGCATTTGTGCTAGGCGTTTTCGTCTCTGTTTTGTGGGATTCGAAATATCCCTTCTTACAGCTAAGGGTGTGACCTTAGTGGTGAAAGGAAGGAATTGGAGTATTCTTGGAGGTGGTGAGTCTGTATCCTTGAAAGAATCTTCAAAGCCATCATTGTCCATCTACCAATCGTCCATTTATCATCTAATTCGAGTGCTTCATCAAGAATTCAACAGAATTCATCAAGCATTCATCAAGAATCGTGAGTTCTTGAACATTCCGTCAAGCATTCATTCGTCGTCATCATTCATCATTCAGCGTTCGTCCATTCGTTCACTCGTTCATTCATCATTCATTTGTTCATTGTTTCCATCTATTGGGTAACCATCTTTCATAGTTCTTTCCATCCTTTTTCATTTCTATTCCATTTTGGTTCTTTGGAACTTTGAGAAGAGGATTCTATCTTCGCTTTTAAAGATCCTTAGACTTTGTGTAATGTGATCAACCTTTGGACTCATTATGCATCAAATTTGTATCGAGCTAAGGAGTTTGAATCTCTTAGTTCTTGAAACAATCTTTACAATCTTTTCTCTCCGCGTTTCCATCATCGTTTCCCATCACAAAATTTCATTCATCTCTACATCACGTCCCCCTTGATAGTTCTTCCAAGAACTCATCAAGAACCATCAGAACTCATAAAGAACCCCAAGCTCCACAAGAACCCAAAACCAAACACAAACCTACCCAATCCGTCCCATACCCGTCCCATCCGTGCTAACCTTCCTTCCATGAGTTTCTTGTGATCTTTGTGAATCAAGATAGGTTCTAATGGCGAGTGCAAGCTCTCCTACAAAGTCCTCTCCATCGTCCCGGAAGATGTTGAGAAGATGAAACAAAGAATCAAGTATCTCAACAAACAAGTAGCATACTACATGCGCCTTCAAGAAAGGAGAATCTTGAGAAGTATCAAGTAAATCATCAAGTGGAGAAGGAGAAGAGGGCGTTCGAGAAAGAGGCATGGGCGTCGAAGGAGGAAAGGTTCGGCTTCAAATGGAGATCCCGAATTTGTTGGTGATCTTGATCGGAAGTTTACTTGGATTGAATACAAGCCGTGGAAAGGGTCTTTGATCTCAAAGATGTGGAAGATGATAAGAAGGTCAAGTATGTTGCCCTAAAGCTACAAGCATCTGCAAGCATTTGGTGGGCGAACTTGCAAAGAAGCAAGCAAAGGGAAAGATAAGGTGCGTCGTATGGGATAAGATGAAAAGAAATCTCGAAAAGTTCCTACCATCTAGCTACCTACGTGACAACTACTACAAATTGCAAAGATTGGTCCAAGGAGGAAGAAGCGTGGAGGAGTACACAAAGGAATTTGAGCATCTACTTTGGAGGTGTGATCTAAAGGAGGACGAGCCACAAACTTTGAGTGCGTTATCTTTTGGTCTTAATGATGGGATTAGGCACGTTGTGGAATTACAACCATACAAAACTTTGGATGAATCGAGCTCCTTGTCCCTTAAAGTTGAAAGCGAGGAGAAATAAGGGAAAGAAGTCTCAAGCCAATACGAACTCCACAAAAACGCCCGCCCTTCGTCCCATCAGACCCTCCACCATCCACGAAATACATTCCCACAAAACTCCACAAAATCAGCCCCCAGCCATCCCTAAACCTCACGACCAAGTGACCAAACCCATAGCATCAAGAAGGTGTTTTCGATGCGAGGGTTGGGACATTATAACCAGTGTCCAAACAAGCGAGTAGTGTCTTTGGTGGAATACCAAAGTGCTTTATATGTAGAGCTGGAGTATGAGAAAGAAGAGGAAGTTGGGGTTGGTGCCAAAGAAGAGGAAGATGTAGTAGAAGAATATGTGGAAAGGCCAGATGAAGGAGAACTACTTGTGGTAGAAAGGGCCTTGAATATCGCAAATGTGCCAAAGGATCAACTACAAAGAGAAGCAATATTTCGCTCTCGTTGTACCATCCAAGGGAGAGTATGCTCCTTGATCATAGATGGAGGAAGTTGCACCAATGCCGCCTCTACAACAATGGTCAAGAAGTTGCAAATGGAGATTAGCCCACATCCCACACCCTACATGATGCATAATGAGACCAAGGAACAATCTCATTAAACAAAATCTAAGGATCTTTAAAAACGAAGATAGGAATCTCCCTTCTCAAAGTTCCAAAGAACCAAAAATGGCATAGAAATGGATGAAAAAGAACTAAGAAAGAAAGTTACCAAACAATTGGAAACAATGAACAAAATGAATGATGAATGAACGAGTGAACGAATGGACGAATGTTGAATGATGAATGATGATGACGAATGAATGCTTGGACGTGAATGTTGAAGAACTCACGTTTCTTGATGAATGCTTGATGAATTCTTGTTGAATTCTTGATGAAGCACTCGAATTAGATGATAAATGGACGATTGGTAGATGGATAGTTGATGGCTTTTGAAGATTCTTTGAAGGATACAGATTCACCACCTCCAAGAATACTCCAATTCCTTCCTTTCACCACTAAGGTTGCACTTAGCTAGAAGAAGGGGATATTTGAATCCCACAAAGAGAGGCGAAACGCCTAGCACAAATGCTAGAAAGAACCAACATGTGTTTGAAAAATTCAATGTGAATGACTTGAATGAATTGAATGAATTACAAGCACCTAGGAGGGTATTTATAGCTCTGACCCACCCTAGGCGTCACTAGCTTGAAAAGACCCTTAGAGCTTACATCATTCATCCTAATGCTTACATCATAAAGAAAACAATATACTAAACTATATTACAAATATGAATAACTCCTTGGATTCTCATCCAATTCAAGATTCTTGAACCATATGAAAGCTCTTGGAATGTAGAATAATCCCTTCTAGGATGAATTATATGATAGCTTCACCGACCTTGAATTAAGGAGAAAAAGAATACGTCCGCATGAGTTGATCCCTTCAGTAGAGATAAAGAGAGACTTGAACTCTTACCTTAGGTGAGTATTAGATGTCTCTATGGTTGACCTTGATGCATAAGGCCATCAATTATGCATCATACACCCCGATTGAAAAAGTTTGTCCTCAAACTTGGAAAACCAACCCTTACTTGCCTTCTTTACAAGACTTTCTTCTTGAAAGCTTTGAAGTCATCGTAGATCCCTTTGATGAACTTCTTAAACTTTCTTCCTGCGCCATAAGACTTGAACTTGCATTTCTCCACAGTGAGCGTGGGACATTCCGCGTTGCTTCTCATTTATTCTTACCACTTTACCCTTGTCATTTAGTATGAAACAATGTACCTTGATGACTTGGGCTTTTTATCCTTTGAATTCTTGGCCTTTGACCAAGTGATCCAGTAGATAGCTCTTGGATGCTCATGGAAGATATGCTTCATAGGAAGATTCAAAGGTGGTGGATACTTGGATCCGTTTCTTTCTTCTCCAAATGTGTAAGAATAGGATCCTATACTCTCCGTACCCTTGATTCTCCATCTTCATGATTGACCTGATATGGCGTTTCTCCTCCTTTTGAGATGGTGGATCGAGAGGTTCCAAAGTGATCCTCTTTTGGTTGATGGTGAGAGTGTAAGTGTTGGCCCTCCCATCATGTATGACATGTCTATCATATAACCATGGCCTTCCCAACAAAACATGACAAGTATCCATGGGAACTATATCACACCATAATGAATCTTGATAATTCTTTCCAGTTGAAAGACTCACGAAAACTTCGTTGATCCGCGGATGCCTGCGAGCTTAGCCATTGTATTGTGTAGGGTGTGGGATGTGGGCTAATCTCCATTTGCAACTTCTTGACCATTGTTGTAGAGCGGCATTGGTGCAACTTCCTCCATCTATGATCGAGGCATACTCTCCCTTGGATTGTACGGCGAGCGAAATATTGCTTCTCTTTGTAGTTGATCCTTTGGCATTGTGATATTCAAGGCCCTTTCTACCACAAGTAGTTCTCCTTCATCTGGCCTTTCCACATATTCTTCTACTACATCTTCCTCTTCTTTGGCACCAACCCCAACTTCCTCTTCTTTCTCATACTCTGGCTCTACATATAAAGCACTTTGGTATTCCACCAAAGACACTACTCGCTTGTTTGGACACTCAGCATAATGTCCCGACCCTTGGCATCGAAAACACCTTCTTGATGCTATGGGTTTGGTCAGTCGTGAGGTTTAGGGATGGATGGGGGCTGATTTTGTGGAGTTTTTGTGGGAATGTGTTTCGTGGATGGTGGAGGGTTTGGATGGGACGAAGGGTGGGGCGTTTTTTGTGGAGTTTGGTATTGGCTTGAGACTTCTTTCCCCTTATTTCTCCTTTGCTTTTCAACTTTAAGGACAAGGAGCTCAATTCATCAAAGTTTTGTATGGTTGTAATTCCACAACGTGCCTAATCCCATCATTAAGACCAAAAGATAACGTGAAGTTTGTGGCTCGTCCTCCTTTAGATCACACCTCAAGTAGATGCTCAAATTCCTTTGTGTACTCCTCCACGCTTCTTCCTCCTTGGACCAATCTTTGCAATTTGTAGTAGTTGTCACGTAGGTAGCTAGATGGTAGGAACTTTTCATGGAGCTTTCTTTTCATCTTATCCATATGCACCTTATCTTTCCCCTTTGCTTGCAGCTTCTTTTGCAAGTTCGTCCACCAAATGCTTGCATGCTTTCGTAGCTTTAGGGCAACATACTTGACCTTCTTATCATCTTCCATCTTTGAGATCAAAGACCCTTTCCGGTTTGTATTCAATCCAAGTAAACTTCGGATCAAGATCACCAACAAATTCGGGGATCTCCGCTGAAGTCGAACCTTTCCTCCTTTGGGCGTCCATGCCTCCTTCTTGGGCGTCCTCTTCTCCTTCTCCACTTGATGATTTACTTGATACTTCCTCAAGATTCTCCCTATCTTGAAGCGCATGTAGTATGCTACTTGTTTGTTGAGATACTTGATTCTTTGTTTCATCTTCTCACATCTTAGGGGCGATGGAGAGGACTTTGTAGGAGAGCTTGCACTCGCCATTAGAACCTATCTTGATTCAAAAGATCACAAGAAACTCATGGTAGGAAGGTTAGCATAGATGGGACGTGGGTATGGGAATTGGTTGGATTTGTGTTTGGTTTTGGGTTCTTTGTGGAGTTTATGATTCTTTATGAGTTCTTGATGGGTTCTTGATGAGTTCTTGGAAGAACTATCAAGGGCGTGTGATGGAGAGATGATGGGAATGAAATTTTGTGATGGACGTGTGATGGGAAGCGTGTGGGAGAGAAAAGATTGTAAAAGATTGTTTCAAGAACTAGAGATTCAAACTCCTAAGCTCACGATACCAAATTTGATGCATAATGGGACCAGGGTTGATCTCATTACACAATATCTAAGGATCTTTAAAAGCGAAGATAGGAATCTCCTTTCTCAAGTTCCAAAGAACCAAAATGGAATAGAAATGGATGAAAAAGGATGGAAAGTACCAAACTATTGGAAAGATGATTACAAAATGGATGATGAAATAATGAACAAATGGACAAATGTTGAATGATGAATGATGATGACGAATGAAGCTTGGACGTTTTTGATGAAGGACAAATGCTTCTTGTTGAATGCTTGATGAATTCTTGTTGAATTCTTGATGAATAACACGAAATGGATGATAAATGGATGAATGAACGATGGATAGATGATGGCTTTTGAAGACTCTTGGAAGGATATAGCCACACCACCTTCAAGAGACCTTCAATTCCTTCCTTTCACCTTCAAGGATGCCACCCTTGAATAGAAGAAGGATATTGAAACTCCTCAAGAGAAACGAAAACTAGCACAAAAGCTAGAAAGAACACACATGTGTTTACTTTGTATTTGATATATTGAATGAATGAGATTACAAGAGGCCTAAGGGGTATTTATAGTAAATCCTAGCCCTCCTAAACGTGCACAAATCAAGAAATAGGCCCCTTGAGGCTTACATCATCTATTCTAATGATTACATCATAAAGAAAACAATGAACTAAACTAGATTTCAAATGATGATAACTCCTTGGATTCTCATCCAAACTTAAAGATTCTTGAACCATATGAAAGCTCTTGGAATGTAGAATAATCCTCTAGGATGACTTCTATGATAGCTTCATGGTCCTTGAATTAAGGAGCAAAGTATACGACCATATGAGTTGATCCCTTCCAGTAGAGATATATGAGAGACTTGAGCTCTTCTTCCTTCTAGGTGAGTATTAGATGTCTCCATGGTTGACCTTGATGCATAAGACCATCAATTATGCATCATACACTGATTGAAAAAGTTTGCCCTCAAACTTTGGAAAAATCAACTCTCACTTGCCTTCTTCACAAAGACTTTCTTCTTGAAAGCTTTGAAGTCATCGAGATTCCTTTGATTAACTTCTTAAACTTTCTTCCGATGATTTCTCGAACACCATAAGACTTGGACTTGCATTTCTTCAGTGAACGTGGGTTGTTCACGTTGCTTCTCACTCCCAGTCTATTCTTACCACTTTACCCTTGTCATTTAGCATGAAACAATGTACCTTGATGACTTGGGCTATTTCATCCTTTCAATTCTCGGCCTTTCAACCAAGTGATCTAAGTAGATAGCTCTTGGATGCTCATGGAAGATATGCTTCATAGGAAGATTCAAAATGTGATGGATACTTGGATCCGTTTCATTCTTCTCAAAATGTATAAGAATAGGATCCTTATACTCTTTATTCCTCGATACTCCTTTTTCATGATCGACACAAGATGGCTTTCTTCCTTCTTAGGCCGTGTGGTATAAGATGGAAGTAGAGATGCATCAAGAGGCATGATATTCCTATCAAGCAACTTTGGTCCTTCCAACAGAGTATGACAAGAATCCATAGAAGTAATTTTGCAATATAATGAATCTTTGCAAATTTTGTAAAAGCAAAGACTTACTAAACTTCTTGGATTGAAATGAATGAACTTGTCATGGCTTAACCCTTGCGTAAGGACAACAATATTTCCATAGGAGGCACAACTTTCCTTTTCTTGGTTCAACGAACATACTTCTCCTTTGTTGGTATAATGAGAGTTCTTGCACTCTTTTTGTGGATGTTCATACGCCACACTTGCTTCTTTTGTCACAAGCCACTTTTCCATATGCTCCTCTTCTACCTTTTCTTCCTCTTTATTCTCCTCCTCATATGCATCAATCCCAATTTCTTCTTCCTTTTCCTCCTCAAATGGTTTGTTATCATGTGTTTGGTACTCAACCAAAGACACATCTTTCTTCTTGTTAGGGCACTCCAAATCAATGTGACCTAAACTTTGGCAATGACAACATCTCCTTTGTCTTTCAACATCGAGCTAAAGAACTTAACTCTTCCAAGTTTGTGAGAAGTTGATTTGCAACAACACGACGAATGTAATCATTAAGACCAAGAGAGTAGTATACCAAAATCGTGGATCGTCCTCCTTAAGGCCATTCTTCCATAATTGCCACTTGAAC